>JADLZN010000762.1:0-172626 GCA_018155175.1 Sinocyclocheilus anophthalmus | reverse complement strand
CGAGGTCCCACTAGCTCCCCCGTAGTTCGCACCCTGTGGCAGATAATTGGATTTCAAAAATAAATCTCCATGTACGCTGGGGGGATCAACGGTGACTGGGAGGGGAAATGTTTCAGTTCACTTAGTTTAGTCGTGGCCCATTAACTTGTGGGAATGTGATAATTTGTCGTGGCCACGAAATATTAATTTGTGGGAACGGCATATTAACTCATAGGAACATGATACAATGTTGTGGCCACGAGATCATTTTGTCAAGGTAACGACATCCTTATGTCCTGGCCAAGAGATGTGAAGTCGCAGCTCGAGGTCCTATGGAGGGAACAACCACAGTTTATCGTGGCCACGAGTTATGCGTACAACTAATCTGTGTGACCATGCAACCTGGATTATCACAGATGGATTTATTAATCTTTTATTTTGAATTAAGAACATTATTATAGAAATGATTACATTATTAAATTATATTAACCATAGTCCTAGGCTACCAGACTGTATTACACGTGATGTAGACAGCATTCGAATGAAGTTTATCATGAATAATTGTTAAGTACATAAAATAAAACAGGCCTACAAGAAAACATTTTTATCCATCCCACAGTCTTGTAAGTACATTAACGGATCGTCTTTGTCGTAATTATTTGTATTATTATTATTATTATATTTTGGTACATTTTATTATGTAGGCTATTGATTTATTGTCCCTCGATCTCTTAACGTTCTGAATACTTTTGTAAATAATAGCCTACTGTAAATGCTCGACATGCCAATAAAGCTTTGATTATGCTATATGACAGGAATTTTTACTGGAAGTGCAGTTTAAAGGTTGAATTTAACATATATTTCATTTTATTCCGGCTAATTAATAGACTATAATTATATATAATACTCGACCTGTGATCAGTGAAATCTGACTCTTGCAGGGATGTCAAGTCCTTGTTTTTTTACACAGAATTGTGCTGCTTTTAAACCGTTGCCATGGGTTGAATTCCCCCCGTGGGTAGGTTTTGGGAAAAGTTGAAAGGCATAAATTACATTTGACTGAATGCTTGTATTGGAACATTTTGCATTCTACGTATGTATTTTAGGCATGGAAATTACATATTTTGAGTTTTGATATTTGGGATAAGGTCATTGTGCTTATTTTGGGCTGTTTTTGACTGGCATGGGCTAGTTTTGTCACACAGATTTGGCAACCCTGGCTGTATGAGCAGAGCAGATGCTTTCAGTTTCGGGACTGCGGGATAGCGAGACCCGCACGCTACATTTTTTGACTGCCCATTCCTGCCCGCAGTAAAGGTAAAACTGGCCCCGCGAGATTTGCGTTGGGTCCCGTGGGACCCGCGGGATCCCAATCCCAAAGCAGCCCTCTAGTCAGGTGATGAAGCATAGGTGACGAATACATAATATTCAGGTGACGAATACATATTACCAATTTCGCCTGAGTTGGCTACAGATATTACAGAAGCGATCAAGCGCACAGTATTAACCCATTGAAAGTGGAAGAAGACAAAGGCCCGTGCTGTACTGTCTACTGTCCCTCCTTCTCAAGTCCCAAGTACAATTGTTCCAAAAGAATCTAGTCAAGTGAATTCTTCTAAGCCACCTGCCATTCATGTCAAGTTCAGAATGAATGTACTTGTGAGTCATGCCATGCCCTCAGAGACAGTTTCTACCAGTCCTGTCATGTTCACAGAGTCCTTCTCTGGGCTGTTGTCAGTGCCTGCTGTCACAGCCATGGAGGCTGTTTCAGAAGAGCCCGCTCTAACTGTCTTGGCCACGGAGGCCATTCCAGTGGCTCTCACTCAGGGGGGTACCTGACAGTCTTGTCTGTCTTGTCTTTGTTCAATGTGTCTTTGTTTGTGTTGTGTATGAGCACATGACTCTGTCTTTGTTGTTGTTTGCCATGTGCTCCTCTTGTCCTGCCTCCTTGTTTTCAATTACCACGCCCCTTTGTTTAGTCCTTGTTAAAGGGATAGTTCACCCAAAAATGAAAATTTGATGTTTATCTGCTTATCCAAGGCATCCAAGATGTAGGTGACTTTGTTTCTCCAGTAGAACACAAACTGAGATTTTTAACTCAAACCGTTGCAGTCTGTCAGTCTTATAATGTCAGTGGATGGGAATCACGGCTTTTGAGAGTCATAAAACATACACAAACAAAACCAAATTAAAACACTGCGGCTGTGATGATGCATTGATGTGTAAAGACACGAAACGATCGGTCTGTGCAAGAAACTGAACAGGATGTATATCCCTTTTTACCTTTGATCCATCACAATGTCCAACTGTCTGAGCGCGCGTTCACAACATTCCGGGCGCGTGACGTCAAATAAATACGGTGGAGGCAAAAATTCCACGTAGTCAGATGATTATAATGCGTCTTACATTGTGTAGGAATGTAACTTTAAATATCTTTTTCGATCATCGCAGTGCAAGAGAACACGTCCGCAATCTCGGCAGTGTGTAAATAATGAGTGACGTATACGCTCCATATTGACATTCCTAATTGAGATTGTAGATAGAGTGTCAATGGTCCATTTGAGAGATAGGTGGCGGTAATGCACTTATAAGTCTGCGATCCGCTGTAAAGCAAGAAGAAGACGCCTCACGCGCAGGCTGAAGAAGACGACGAGAAGGCGCTCAGGACAGTTTAGACATTGCAGTGAAAATCAGAGGTAAAAAACGATATAAATACTGTTCAGTTTCTTGCACAGACCGATCGTTTCGTGTCTTTACACATCAGTGTATCATAACGAGCCCGCAGAGTTTAATTTGGTTTATTGTTTTTTTTTTTTTTTTTTTTTCTTTTTTTTTTCGTTTTTTGTGCATGTTTTATGACTCTCAAAGCCGTGATTCCCATCCACTGACATTATAAGACTGACAGACTTAGGTTTGAGTTAAAAATCTCCGTTTGTGTTCTACTGAAGAAACAAAGTCACCTACATCTTGGATGCCCTGGGGGTAAGCAGATAAACATCAAATTTTCATTTTTGGGTAAACTATCCCTTTAAGTCCTTGTTTGTCTGAGTGTGCTCACCTGTTGCTCATGTTCTCTGCTCCCTTTATATTGTGCTTCCTTTCCCTCTTGTGTTGCCAGTTTGTCTAACTATTCTCGGTGTATGCCACTCAGTGCTACTTTGAGTCCTCTCTCATAGAATCCTTCACATTTGCTTCTATTGGCCTCATTTGTAAGTTGCCTTGGATAAAAGCATCTGCTAAATTATTAAATGTAAGGAAATACTTCTGTGGGGAGAATGCACTTGGCCACCAGTCAGGAAGCACTTGCATCATATCTTGCACTCTTTTACTGAAGTTCTTTTTTTGTTTTGTTTTTTTTTGCGGGCCCCTAGCAACCTGTGCCCATATGCGTGCCATACTCTGCGCCCCACATTATGGCACTCCTGGCTATCATATAAGCATTTCTGTGAAGTTCTTAATAGCATCTATAGACATATTTTTTATAACAGAGGATTTTTATGGTTATAATATGGTTATAATAATTGGAAAGTGGTCACTTCCTCTGAGGCCATGCCAAACTTTCCATGAGAGGTCTAAAAATATCTCAGGTTGACAGATTGTTAAATCACTTGCTTAGTATGTCCCATGCCCTGGGTGTAAATAAGTATTTGACCCATCATTTCGTAAACATAGGGGATTGTTCTCTATAAAATCTTCATTCCTCGTTCCTTGTGTTTCAGTGATTACTACCCCATTAAAAGTTCTGACTATTAAAATCTTTCATGAGTATAAATGGAGAAAGGAGTTGCTTTACAATATTATCTAGGTCTGTCAGTGTTATTTTTGCACTTATTTGGGAACTTTGTATGTAAACACTTTTGTGACTGACCATCATTATCTGGCTTTTAAACAGTGACTAACATGACTTTGTTAAAATGATGTTATAAAACAAAATCTTAATAATATTTTATTCAGTAATCTCATTCAAACACTACATGGACACAGAGATTATGCTTATGTAAATTTTCATTGAAAATTCTCATCTCTGATAGTTTTTTTCTTTCATGGCATAATAAACCTTGAAGTTTATACAATACAAACGTTTCTTTGTTTGTTTTGGCAGCTGTAAACAATACTATTAAGCAGGTGCTCATAAAGATGGAAATCCCAGACCATACTGATACAGAAGAGGTCGAGTATAGTTTTAAAGGGTGAGACCAGTGTTCCAACAGTGTTCTCCTGCAAAATAAAATGTAATTGATTTTCAAATTAAGCCATATGCTTTGTTAATCTCTAATATTTTTATTCTTGACAGAATGAAGTTTAAATTTGGAAATTTTGAATCAAAGCAGAAGTTTGTTTCTGGAACTGGAGTCAGAATAGCAGTTCAAAGCACCAACCTTTACATGTCTGTAAATGTGACATATGGGTAAGTATAATGTCTATATTTTCATAACGCATGGTGAGGAGGATAGTTTGAGTGTTAGTTTGAGACTGAAAGAGGCCACAGCCACCAGGGAATACCGTTTCCATGAAAGGGTGTACCTGGTCTGCAGCAAAGCTTAGGTAGTTGGTACGTGTCAAAGTAACATCCACATGGATGGTAGGACCCAAGGTTTCCCAGCAGAACATTGCCCAAAGCATCACACTGCCTCCGCCGGCTTGCCTTATTCCCATAGCGACACACACGCAGCCAGCCATCCCCGACCATCTTCTTCCATTGCTCTGTGGTCCAGTTCTGATGCTCACGTGCCCACTGTTGGCACTTTCGGCGGTGGACAGGGGTCAGCATGGGCACCCTGACTGGTCTGCGGCTATGCAGCCCCATACACAACAAACTGTGATGCACTGTGTATTCTGACACCTTTCCATCAGAACCTGCATTAACTTCTTGAGCAGTTTGAGCTGCAGTAGCTTGTCTGTTGGATCGGACCACACAGGCCAGCCTTCACTCCCCACGTGCATCAATGAGCCTTGACCGCCCATGACCCTGTCGCTGGTATCAACACTGTTCATTCCTTGGACCACTTTTGATAGATACTACCACTGCAGACCTGGGACACCTCACAAGAGATGCAGTTTTGGAGATGCTCTGACCCAGTCGTCTAACCATCACAATTTGGACCACAATTAGACAATTAGACCCTTATCAAACTTGCTCAAATCCTTACGCTTGCCCATTTTTTCTGCTTCTCACACATCAACTTTGAGGACAAAATGGTCACTGCTGGGGCCAACTATCCCATCCACTAACAGGTGCCGTAATGAAGAGATAATCAGTGTTATTCACTTCACCTGTCGGTGGTCATAATGTTATGCCTGATCGGGGCGTGTATATATGCATATCTTATACAGTATATATATATAGTTGTTTTTTATTTTATTTTGAATATAACTTATATACATTTTCCTTAAATCATCCTGGCGAACCATTTTTTTATGCCTCGCGACTTACCCAGGGTTCGTACAGAAACTGCAAAATGAAATCAAGGACTTTCAAGAACTTGCACTACTTTTTTAGTTTTCAAGGACTAAAATCAGATCTCACATATCAAAAAATATTGTTATTATCTTTCAAATTCTAATAAATAAACTCATAAAACAAAATGGTACAAATAAAGCGCAGCACATGCAAAGCATGCAATGGCTGTGGCAACTTGAAAGAATACTATGGCAAAGTTATCGCTTTGATAACTTTCAAGTTTCAGGACAGTGACTTTGAAATTTGTAAGATCTGTGATTCTGGTCTTTTCAGTTGTTTTACTTCAATGAAAGGTTACATTTTTGTGAACTTTTTGAAAGAAAGATCAAAAGGATAAACAATGCAGATTTATTTTTTACAGCCTTCTTTGATTATATTGACCAAGGGTGCCAATAATTCTGTTCAGGACTGTGCATCAAATTACAACATGATTAGTAGGCTTCTGTGTGAACACACAAAACACACAAACACCCTGTGCAACAACGATATATGAATTAACAATGGACCCATTTCACATTTTAGGGTTTGGAATGCAGAAGCATACTATACCAGGTTAAACTTCTATAGATGCATATGTGTGACCATAGCAAATATAAGTTTTTGCATTTTCATTTGCTACAACAGTGTAATAATAATAATAAGTTAAGCTAAAGTTAATATATGAAGGTAATTAGTTAAATGAGGCTTTTGGAGATGAAATAATGCCCTGATCTCTTTGCTGTTCCACAGATCATACAGAATATCTGAACTGTTTGTGAGTACACTTTCCATTAATGCCAATGTTGCAGTCAGCAGTTCTGACACTGGCCATCCAATACTCAGCATGAATGAATGTAATGCAAGAATTGGACCTTTTAAACCCCAGATTGAGAATGGGTAATAATGTTTAGCTCACCACATCACAAATAGGAGCTAGCTAATAACTTGCTAATACAGGATTGGTAGCCTATGTTTAAAAACAATGGTAACTATTTTAAAGTGGCATAGTTACACATGTTACAAGTAGTACAACTATAGTAATGACAGCAAATTATGCATAATTACAAAAAACTAATCATAAACCAAACCCTAACCATTACCTTATAGTAAGTACATAGGTAATTAATATTACTCAGTACTTATTTGTGTAATTACACTGTACACCTTAAATAAAGTGTAACCAAAAAAAAAAAAAATTATATATATATATATATATATGTAATAGGGGACAAACGGGGCAAGGCCCACCTTAAGTAAAAATGTGCCATTCACTGTGCCTTAAAATGTATAATTTGCAGAACAACTATATCGTTGTATTGAACATTAAGGCAGAAGCACAGATTTTGTGTGAACATAAGCATTAGTGTTTGTTTTAAAAATCGTTAAAAGGTAATGAGTCGGTGGGAAAACTAATGAGTGGGCCTTGATTACCCCACACCACGCGTAGTGAGGGTGTATAAAGGCCCACGGTATTGATACAAAGACTCTCAGTAAAATAATGTTTTTTTTTTAAATGATGTCAAGGTTAATACTTGTCAAAACAACACTTTAGCAAAGTTTTTGTATATTTTCTCGTATTTTGAAAAAAAAAAGCATTAATTAATTGTCATTTGTGTTCCATTCTATACTGTCAATTCCAAATGTTAATACAAAAAATACATTTGAAATCAGGAAACAAAATTGTTTTAAAGGAAAGATTCTGAATAAGTAGAGGAGATCCATTATAATTGAATATAATTTACAGTGTAACACCCAAATATATTTTACTTACTTTTACTTTACTTTTATCATTTAGCGACGCTTTTATTCAAACGAATGATAAATAAGAAAAAGTATTTAAAACTAAAAGCTAGAACTCTACAAATACTATATATACACACATTTAAGAAAATAAAAAAAATTAAATAAAAATGACAAATGTTTACAACAACATTTCAAAACTAAACATTTAAATGAAACAAAAAAATAAAGCTAAAAACAATCCAAAATATTAAAGAACAAAAGGTATAAAAGTATAATAATGACTCTAACATAACACTAAGCCAAACACAAAAAAAATACATTTGTATGTACAGCCCACAACACATATACATGACATATAATAAATACATTGCAATAATATTTTTTATTTAGTTTATCTTAATGTACTAAAATAACTAAAAGTAAATAAACTAAAACTTAATAAAAAACTATATAGACATAAAAAAAAAAAACTATAAAAAGTAAGCATTACTACAACTGTACTCAACTAAAAGACATAAACTAATAAATCAAAGTACATTAGTTTTTCAGTAATCCTAAAAAAATAACACTGGCAAACACACGTGCTAAAAAACAACAACTTACTTACGCATAGTAAGAAATGGTTATAAAAAACGGAAACAGAAGTGAAACAAGTAGTACACTGTAAAAAAAAAAAATGGTAAAAAACGGCAGCTGTGGTTGCCGGAATTTTACCGTAAAAAATACGGTAGCAACAATTTAGGTTTTACGGTTTTAACTTAAATGTACAGTTAAATACCATAATTTCATTACCTGATATAATGTTAATATACCAACCCACTGAAGTACTGAAATCTGTTTTGTACCTTTGTAATAGACTGATAACCACCAAATGCAGGTGGTGATGTGAAAGTCACATGATGAACCAAAGCCCTTCACAAGCAGCTTTTAAATAATAACAAATACAGAAGGTGCACAGTGTCATTCACACAAACACTAAACACCATCATGGTGACACACATGAAACTGAAATAATGCAATAAACATTCATTTAACAACATTAGGTGTAACACACAACCCTAATATACAAAACTGCTAAGAAAAAACTAAGAAACAGTTATTCCAACAAAAAAGTTCAAATTTGAAATGTAACGCAGGGAATTCTGGGAATATCAATTTACTGTAAATTATACAGTATTTTTCACTTCCAAAAAACGGTATACTACCGTAAAATATGTCCAATACATGTAATGTCCAATACAGTTTGTCACCGTATATAGTAGGGGAATTTACCGTTAACCATTTAACAGGTTTTTACTGTAGCATTTTTACAGTCTTTTACCGTTAAATTCACGGTCATTTTTTACAGTGTAGGAAAAAAGAGGAGAAATAAAAAAGCGATTATGTCCCTTCGGTGGAGTCGAACGGTAGAGTCAATGGTCTTTACATTCTTCGGTCTTCACACGACCGCAGCCGTGACCGCTTCCGCGGTAAACTAAGCTTTTTTTTTATTCGTTTACTAAAACTCAAATTGAATTCAGCTGGACACACTTTCCTGTTTATCACAACAAAGGGCCAAGCAAAGCGCACGACACTGACAAGGTATGCGATACAGTACGAGACCAAACGCAATTTCAGCAGTAAATATTTTACTATATGGTATGATTTATATCATGTTTTAAATATGATGGTTTCATTCTAAAAATGGTGATTATCTCTAATATGGACACCCAACATAATATATTATATTTACCATCTATATCTAACCATGTCATGTCAACAAATGGAAAAGTCAGCCATCTATTAATTATCGTGTTAATTATTGTGCACCTTTAGCCCCAACAGCAGGGGCACTTTTTACCCCAAATACCATACTTTTACACATTCTTTCATTATTTAAAAAACTGCTGCTTTAATTATCTTAAACAAAACTGAATATCATAAAGAAGATCTTTGTCTCAAAATATATGCATACATTTTAGCGATTCTCATTTGCTACTTAAATCTACAACATTTTAAAAAACATCAAATATTAGATCAAGTAAGCACAGAATCAACTTTGCGCTGCTGCGTGCGATCGGGTCAAGGATCAGACAAATATACACATGCACCTTGAAAAGCGGATGTTTTAGAAAGTGCTACGCCACGTTTTTGTGCCATCTAGTGGTTTAGATGAAAATAATATCAAAGGCACCTTTTACCCCGGGGCGCCTTTAGCCCCGTTGTACCCTATATATATATATATATATAAGAGATAAATAATCCGTTGGCTACATTTTTCTGCAAATATTACATGAGGTCAGTTTGAGTTAAACATAAAGAGATAAATCCTCAAATGTTCTGGTTTGTGTCTGTATTAGTATTAGCTTACAGCTAATTTCTGTACTCATGAGAACTAACATTTTGATTTTGTTACAATTTGATTTCTATACTGACAGATGGAGATTGATAAGATGGATTCTTAAAAAAAGTATGTCCTTGCTTAATGGCATTGTGCGCATATATTTGCAGAGAAAGGTAAGACGTTCGCTGAACATTCCCTGTTTACAAAAGAAACCAATGCCAAGTATCCATCCTATGTCAATACAATTTGTTGTTTCAGATCTGCTCCTTGTTGAAAACGCCCCTTGATGATTTAAACACACAGCTGGCAACATTAAATGGTGCTATGATTAAACACTGTTAACCAGTGACTGCAATGAGTATGAAAATTCTTCCATGACAGCATTCATGACATCCAAAATCATATGTTTTTTGTTGTTGTGACCCTTAAGTTACAGCCAAAGTAAGTAAATATGTTGAGATTGACTACTCGCTGAGGTCTGCTGTCATCTCTGATACCAGCATTGAGATGGGATTAAAGGTACAATTGAAAATTATTTAATTAAATCTAAAGCATCATGCAGAAATTGACACATAACTATAACATACATTACAAATTCCTTGCCAAAATATATTTTTTTACAGCTGAATTTGTCACAATTTTAGGGTGTATTCTACAACACTCAACAGCGCACAGAACCCCGCTTCTCTCCCCCAGCTTTCTCGTTGGCTTCCCAGAACACCAAAATGTTCTACATTGCAGTATCTGCCTTCACCATCAACTCCGCATTCTTGGTGTTCCACAACACTAAAGTGTTTAACATCAGAATCACCGATGACATGGTGAGTTTAAGACGTTACAAGCTGTCAGTTTTTAAGAAGTGCAAGTATAGTCACTTTATTTAGAGATTGTATAAAGAAGTGGCTGCATGGTCTGTTTTTGTTGCATGAATTACAGTTTAGATTACAAATGCAAAGGGCTGAATATGTATGTTTATATGAAGCCACCAAGGGCTTGCATAAGACTTGCACAATTATCATAATTTTACTGTGTGGAATCATCATTTTATCTTCTGTTTTTCATCTTGCTTTTACTTATTCATAAGTTGAGGACTATAACAGACACACTTTAACTAACACAAGCAGTAACAGCTTTTTTTAATATAGGTGCCTTCTGTTTCTCCGATTCGTCTCAGCACCACAACATTTGGAGCATTCATTCCTCAAGTATGAACATTTTGCTATTTTATTCAAATAATTCCACACAGAACACAAAATATAAACTTAACAGTGAAGATGACTAAGAGCTACTTGTTCATATTCTTTGTATGAAAGAAACAACGCAGCAATTGCAATAACCTAATTTTTTATTTATTTTTCTTTCTTTCAGATTTCTCAAACACACCCTGATCTGAAGTTGGAGCTGAAGGTAAAGACAGTGAAGGAGCCTATCATTCAATTTGAACCAAATCATGTGATTCTTCAGCTCCTCAGTACAGTGACAGCTTATGCTGTCCAATCTGACAACACACCGTCACTGACTCAACTCTTTGTCCTCAATCTGGTGAGGGACAGCTGAGGTGCATTTATACAGTTGAGGTCAAGTTTGCATACCCCATTTACACACACCCACTATAAATACATATATATATTACAGTAATTTTGGAAAATTAGACAAATCATCTTCAAACGTGTTTATCTTCTTGGTTCTTAATATAGCGTGTTGTCTTATTGAGCATCAATGGACGTTTGCTGCCAGTGAATGTTTGTAATAATCACATATTACTCCTTCAATTTTTATAAGTGTTAGAGCTGAATCTGAAAATCATATATAGCCACTGCTGGGAAGAATGAACTTTCTTATTAACTAGGGATGTTACGATTAACCAAGAGCCAGTTGAAAATCGATTTAAATATGTGACGATTCAAATCGGTTGAGATGCTAAACAAATCGCGATTCAGTTAGGGGCAGGAGTTTATATGAATGTATGTCTGAGGGGAACTTACTGTCTTTCGATGGTATTTTTTCTTTTCATCTTGCTTCTGTATAATGCATATTAAAGTTCATAAGTGCAGCGCTGCTTTGTTTACAGCGATAACCAAGGAAATGCTTTAAGCGCCACCTACTGGCAGAGAGTGCATCTGCGTCTCATTCAGCTCGTCTGCTGTTTCGGTTTCATGCAGATTTTTTTTATGTATAGTTTCACAAAAACCATCCAACAAACCATTCTGTTTTTGCTTCAAATTTCGAAATTATACAGTGTAATTTAGATTAAAAAACTGCTCATGTTGCATGTATGCAGCATCTTTGTTCGGATCCACACCCCTGGAAACACGCAGGGGTGATGCTATGAAGTCGTGGCCTAATGGTTAGAGAGTCGGACTCGCAACCCAAAGGTTGCGGGTTTGAGTCTCGTACCGGCAGGGATTGTGGGTGGGGGGAGTGAATGTACAGTGCTCTCTCCCACCTTCAATACCACGACTGAGGTGCCCTTGAGCAAGGCACCGAACCCCCAACTGCTCCCCAGGCGCCGCAGCATAAATGGCTGACCACTGCTCCGGGTGTGTGTTCACGGTGTGTGTGTGTTCACTGCTGTGTGTTCACTTGGAGGGGTTAAATGCAGAGCAACTAATTCAAGTATGGGTCACTGGCCACATGTCACGTCACTCTAATTTTAAATGGAAGAGCACAGACAAAGCCTTAGTTTGTTTATATGAAGAGATTTATTTGATTTGTGTTACTTATTTATTTGATTTGGGGCTTGTTTTAAAAAAAATTTGTTTTGTTGTTTACATTTACATTATATTTAAATTTTGTTATTTAGCAGACACTTTTATCCAAAGCGACTTACAAATGAGGACAGTAGAAGCAATCAAAACTAACAAAAGAGCAGTAATATGCAAGTGCTATATTAGTATATTATTATAGTGTTATATTTCAATTTCACAAAGAAACGTACAGTATTTTGTCCAAGCAATAATAAAAGGACACGTTTAATATAATTAGTCTTAAATCTCATTTTGTTAAAAAAAAACGTGAATTAAATCTTGAATCGAATCGTGAATTGAGTGAATCGTTAGATCCCTATTATTAACAGTGAGCAACTTCACTGCGACAAGAGACGAACAAGAATCATTGATCATTAAGGAAGTAACACAAGAACCAAGGGTATGCACACTCTTGTACAGACTAATTTTGTGTAAATTCAGTTATTGAGTTAATTATTGGCTTGTGGAATATATATTTCAATAACTAATGTAACTTTTACATCTCCTTTCGACCAACAGGAAAGCATTGCCAGTGTTCAAGTGTCTGTACAAGAGGGTGATCTGGCATTAGATTTAACCCTTGAGAAGTGAGTATTTGTGTAGTGTGATAAGCATGTCAAAACGACAATAATGGTAACTGTATATTCTCTTGAACAGAATTAAAGTGAGTATGAACACTGAAACATTTAAGGTACAAATCAAAAAGAAGTCATTATTAAAAGTGTGTTTAAAAAGAAATACTAATAAATGAATCAAATTAAGTCTCACCTGAACAATGGTTCTAATCAACAGCTCACAAAAATCAATTTCCTGTTCATGACCATGCACGACATTGTGTTTCCCATTATGAAAGGTAAGAGTTTTTTGCTATAATGAATGATGATTTAGTTTTATAAGATGGGCATGTTATTTACTCATAATCTCATCAACCCTTCTCAGCTCACTTAGCGAAAGGGTTTCCACTTCCTGGTTTACTTGGATCCTTCATTGGGAAGGTACACGTTGTAAACCCTCATGTTGAGGTTCTTAATGTAAGCTCACGTTTCCATGATTGTGACACTTTATAAATACTGTCAATATAGCATTTAATGAGATATGAGTGGCTCATATCATTTAGAGAGACCCTGTAACCATAAGTGCATTTTCAAATTGTTTCTTGCACAGGATTACGTGTTGATTGGAACAGATTTTCAGTTCGGAGAAAACACCTCATCTTAACACCACTGAGGGAAAATATGTTTGTAAAGGCGATTTAAAGAGAAATCAAATGCATTTGCCTCAACAAAAATCATGTTTTGAAATTTGCATAAATAAATACACGGGGCAGTATTTCCCCTATTACTGCATTCATTTGTTTCTTGTAGTTTATAAATGTATTCCTGTATGCAAACATTGGACAGTTCCCTATGGGATGAAATTAGTCTCAGATTTACTAATGAATGCGTGCACAATTATCCATGAACTTGATAAATGTCGCAAATGTATCTTACTATCCACAACCAAGTGTCTGTCAACTTGTGTCTGTGAAATTCAGAATTACATGAATGTGCAGCACTTGGTACAAATAGAAACATATTTGTGAATACAGATGTTTTCTTTTGCATTAGTGTATCAGAATGTGCGCATGCAACAAGGCAGATGCGCATTTGTGGATCACGTGGCACGCATGCATTCATTACCATCTCTTCGGAGTCAATACTATTTGATTCATTTGGATTTTGAGACTTTCTTTTCGCAGTTTTCAGCATTTCACAACCCACACACACAAACAACTACATTTTGGTCTTGTCTTATTTTGTCAAATGCATTTGAAATGTATTTTAAAAGCAGCATTTTTTTCATACTTTTTCAGGTCAGAAAATGTGGAAATCTGTATAAACATAAAAAAAGTCACATCCCTGCTTAAAGACCTGTTGTGACCCTAGTCTTTAAGAAATAATTAAGACTATGAGTAAATCCAAAACTTTGACAAACATACAATTATATGAATGGAATTTTATTTTGTGTGTATATATATATATATACACAACAAGAACAAAAAGCAATCGACAACATCAGAAAAATTGTGCTGGGGTGTTTAAGTTGAAAGCCTGCTGCTTGAGGTGATTTCTTGGCCCCATTAGAATGTGAAACTCATATTTCTGAGAATGTCTTAAATGCAAACAGTGTTTGGTGAATCCAGTGTTTGTGTAGTTGGCTGCTCACTAGCTCCCTCTGTAGGTGCTGTATGAGTATCTGCTGACCAGCAGTGGCACATGACAGCTCTGATCAGCATCGCTTATAGTGAAGACAATCTAAATGTAGTAGAAATAATGAGTTCAGTGACATTTCTCTGTCATGTCTTAACACTGAGCCTAAGTAAATGCAATCTCTCTCTTTCTTACAAACCTCGACATATGGGTAAAAGCTGGACTGTCCCAAACTCTCCCAGTACTGGCCCGTCTCGAAGCGGATCTTGTACAATCCTGGAGTGACGGCATCTCTGGTTATTAGTCCTGGACAGCGTCCATCCTCATTTGTGTTCCTGAAATAATCAATGGCACAGTATTTAACATAATAGCAAATGCCCATGGTTTCAATAATAAACCTCTCAAAATTTGACCCAAACTTTGGACAGTAAGTAACAGTTTTTAGAAAAAAAATTCCAGGTTTTCTAAAAAAGAATCTCTCATTGGTTGGCCAAACAGATAGTCCCGCCCCCAAACTCGCATCATTGGTTGAGCCAGCGTACTGTGTCAGGCTGGTCAAGATGTTCAAACATTCAAAAACATCCAAAAATGACACACTTCAGCTTTAAACAATAACCATATACCCACCCGATAGTTATGAGGTTCCAGATGGCCATGCGGGGGTCCAGGCGGTGTAGACTGATGGCCACTCTTGCCGCTGGGACCCCGTCCCCAGTGTTCAGCACATGTGTAGTGATGGGACTGTTGCTTTTCGCTGAAGAACCCATAGCTGTAAACCTACAATACATAGAGAAATTATGGTTTTAAAGAGAGGTATCCCAAAAAGTTGCCCCATCTGATTCTTTCAAGTCAGAAAGGATTATTCAAAACCTCTCAAAACAATACTGGTCAATAATAAAAATACAGACTCCTGTCAACATTAATATTGAAGTGGAGATTTTAAACTTGTACAATGAACATTAACATTACCAGCTTCTAACAAAACTATTCAAAATATGTTTAAGAAGATCTTAAGGTCTTACCCGTTATGAAGTCAGAGTCTTCTGGCTGTGCTGCTGTTTATATGAGGATGATCCGGACTCGACACTGTTTGATTAGTTTCATTGAGTTAATCAGCAAAACAAACTAGCGTAAGCACACAGGGTTAATGTTTAAGCCAACAGCTCTTAAAAACATGTTGGTATCACAAATCTTTAGAATATAAAGCACCGCAAAACAAAGACTGAATCTACAATCCTACCTTGAAGTCTTTTACAAACAACAAAGAGGGACAAACCGAGCTGAAATGCTGTTTGAGGGCAGATGGACTTTGACCTCTTGTAACTAGTTTGATTTGGTTTTTTACATGAGTGGAAAAACATAAGCATAACAAGGTTACTGTTCTACAACAGAAAGGGATTGAATCATATAGATCAATGGTTTCTAGTCTTTACAGACCCAGAGACCCCCATTATTATTATTATTAAAAAAACTAAATCAGTTTTCTTTGATTAAGAACATTAACTAACATCATTACATTATGTAATGCTTAACAGATCATTAGTTAACAAGTAGTTAATAGTTCAAATGTCATGAAAATTGAAGTTCAATCATCTCCCCTAAAGTGGCTTCAGGAACCCCTGATGATTGTATAGATAACGGCTTTTAACACTTTGATCAAAATTCTGTCATTAAAAAAATAATTGGACAAAAACAATTTGAGCCTCTATATTAATATATACTGTACATGAATGTATTTTTATTTCTGTTGGTGAATACATTCATAACTGCAATGCAACAAAGTGATACAAACAAAACAGCGTTCCATAATATTTTACAGTAATATATAACAAAAAAATCACAAACATGCAGCAGGAAACCACTTTACTATTTTATGCCTTATTAAAAATGTATGCCTTATTTTTGTAAGTGTATGGACTTCACTAAATTTTTACATTAAACAACAAAACCTTTTCCTGATCATACAGTAAATCCAGTCATAAAACTAAATTGGCCAGAGCTATTAATGAGGAGATATGAGCAAAAACCATGTCTAGTTGGTAACAGAGGTAGATGGTGGTCGTTGTGTTAATTCCAAAATTATCAATTATGAACAATTATTATACATTTTGTGAATTTTAATGACATTTGGGTTAAAATATGAGTGTATGTACATCTCAGTTTAAATCTTAAGTCTCATGTTTGGCTCATAAATATACATAATTGAGCTATTTTTTAATATATCAGGGTCTATCAGTTGATGTAGATATCGTTATTAGCATCAGCAATTTAATTACCCATATCAGTTGACAAATGTTGTGTAGAACCATAAAATGATTTATGTAGGATATCTGCAATGACATAGTGTGTGTGTATGTGTGTGTACGTGTGTGTGTGTGCGACCGCATTTGTGTATGTGTGGCGTGTGTGCATGTGTATGTGTGTGTGTGTGTGTGTGTGCATGTGTGTGTGTACATGTGTGGTTGGTATCCTTTAATTTTATCCTGAACTGGAGTCGTATCAGTATTGACTGAAATCATGGAAAAACAGCTTGTGTTAGGCAGCTCCACAACCGGATTCAAACTGGATTAATGCTCAGTTGACATGATGCCATTTTGAACAGATCTAGATATTTGGAAATGATCCAGATATTGTTTCTCTTCCTTCCTGGTGCTTTTCTTTACACCATCATTAGAGATCCTGTGACCTTTCTCAAAAACTTGGTATCTGAACTCGGAATCTGTGAGAGAGCAACAGAACATTTAGTGGGGAGGGTGAGGGGTACAGTTTGGCAGTTTATTAAACAAAACAAAAACAAAAAAGTTACAGGTTCCAACTTACCTGAAACCTGCGTTTACATGTAGAGCAAATCTGATTCATAGTAATTAACCTAGAAAACACATGAATAAATAGATTGGATAGAAACAGATGACCATTATACCATTTTTGTATATCCTGAAATATTGTTTCAAGATGTTTTAGTTCAAAAAACAAGTTTGGTGTTTAAGCCTGTTTTAAAATCTATCACAATAACAGAAATTTACCATGGTAAATACAGTTCACACTAAAACACCACAATTACTATGGATATTGTTACTTTGTGAGTCTCAATAAACCTGTCAAGAACCTGTCTTTTCATTTCAAAATCGTAAAAATGATTTACCGTAATGCAAAAAATACTTAATGTAATGGGAAAATGTAATTAAGTAATAGAAAAAAGTACAAAAAAGTATATATATATATACAGTGGGTACGGAAAGTATTCAGACCCCTTTAAATTTTTCACTCTTTGTTATATTGCAGGGCGCATGTTGCAAAATCTTTAAGTTATTTTTTTTGTTTATCCAGTCTCATTACTGTACACACAGCACCCCATATTGACAAAAACACAGAATTGTTGACATTTTTAAAGATATATTAAAAAAGAAAACCTGAAATATCAAATGGTCCTAAGTATTCAGACACTTTGATGTTACAGCTCAATTTTCAAACTCATAGTGCTGCTGTCCCATTCTCTTCTGATCTTCCTTGAGATGGTTCCACACCTTCATTTGAGTCCAGCTGTGTTTTGATTATACTGATTGGACTTGATTAGGAGAGCCACACACCTGTCTATATAAGACCTTACATTTCACAGTGCATGTCAGAGCAAATGAGGATCATGATGTCAAAGGAACTGCCTGAAGAGCTCATAGACAGAATTGTGGCAAGGCACAGATGTGGCCAAGGTTACAAAAAAATTCTGCTGCCCTTAAGGTTCCTAAGAGCACAGTGGCATCCATAATCCTTAAATGGAAGACGTTAGGGACGACCAGAACCCTTCCTAGAGCTTTGCCGTCCGGACAAACTGAGCTATCGGGGGAGAAGAGCCTTGTTGAGAGAGGTAAAGAAGAACCCAAAGATCATTGTGGCTGAGCTCCAGAGATGCATTCGGGAGATGGGAGAAAGTTGTAGAAGGTCAACCATCATTGCAGCCCTCCACCAGTCTGGGCTTTATGACAGAGTGGCCCGACGGAAGCCCCTCCTCAGTGCAAGACACATGAAAAAAACACCTGAAGGACTCCAAGAATGGTGAGAAATAAGATTCTCTGGTCTAATGACACCAAGATAGAACTTTTTGGCCTTAAATCTAAGCGATATGTGTGGAGAAAACCAGACACTGCTCATCACCTGTCCAATACAGTCCCAACAGTGAAGTTTGGTGGTGGCAGCATCATGCTGTGGGGTTTTTTTCAGCTGCAGGGACAGGACGACTGGTTGTAATCGAGGGAAATATGAATGCGGCCAAGCACAGGGATATACTGGACGAAAACCTTCTCCAGAGTGCTCGGACCTCAGACTAGGTTGAAGGTTTACCTTCCAACAAGACAATAACCCCAAGCACACAGCTAAAATAACGAAGGAGTGGCTTCACAACAGCTCTGTGACTGTTCTTGAATGGCCAGAGCCCTGACTTAAACCCAATGAGCATCTCTGGAGAGACCTAAAAACGTTTCCACCAACGTTTACCATCCAACCTGCCAGAACTGGAGAGGATCTGCAAGGAGAAATTGCAGAGGATCCCCAAATCCAGGTGTGAAAAACTTGTTGGCAACATCTTTTCCCAAAAAGAACTTCATGACTGTTTAGATCAAAGGTTCTTCGACTAAATCTGGTCGCACAACGGGTCGCTGAACTGTATGACCATGTGATAGTTTCAGTTTTTCTTCTTTTTTATAACTCGTGGCAAAATTTTCAACAATTCTGGTGTTTTCTGTTAAGGATGGGGTGGCTCTGTGTGTGTACATGTCATTTGAGAAAAAAATGTTTAACTATAAATGATTAGGCAATGGCTTTCAATATACAAAGAAGTGAAAAATTCAGGGGGTCTGAATACTTCCTTACCCACTGTATACACACACACACACACACACATATATCTGTATTATATATTAATATAGAATATCATATATATATATATATATACAATACAGGTATGGCATACTTCTTATATTATTATGTTTTATTCGCTTTGGTACTATTTTCACAAGTAAGGTGTATATTTTCAAAACTCTTAGTACTAATATCACAACAGATCATCAAAATTGCACTTTTTTCAAATATTTCAGCATATTTTCACTTGTCTTAATACAATACACACAACCACAAAGTATCCTTTTCACTACACAAAAGAAGTTTTTAATTTATATAAATGTTTCATTCACAGTAACAGCCTTTCATAAAGCGCTGTTAATGTAGCTTGTGGAAATATCCAACAGTGACTGAAAAAAACTGTAATTTATTAATTAGTTTCACTACGATTGTAGTCACAATTTCTTTAACTAGAAATTTGACAGGTAAATTTGTAAAATGCGAGACTTTACTTATGATAAAATTGATTTGATCTGGTCTCATACTACTGTTCTAAGTGCCTAGTGTGGAGTTTTGAGCAAAAAAATCATCCATTGTTGTGGTTTGTGTGTTACATGCTGTCTGTTTTCATCACTGCTGTCTGCTGTCTGTGGGCTCTGTGTGTCTCTGTCTGTCCTCAGGGGAGGAGAGTTTCCAGACGAATCGTCCGCACTGCTCACAGAACCATGGAGCGGAGAGAACGCCACACCGTCTCCTGAGATTCACACACACACACACACACACACACACACACACGACTAAACTGTACATAAATCTGAAGATAGGACAGAAATGCTGCCAAGGCCCTGAGGCTCCAGCCCCTTTAGAGGCGCCACTTGGTCAAAATGTGAGACATAATGTCCAAATAATGACAAACCCACATGCACAAATAGAACCGCCAAGCCCTTGCCCTGGTTCATAATCCACTTTTACAAGGTGCATCTGATGAGTGTCTTACCTGACAGCGCTTGGCTTTGAGGGTCCATCCGCTCCAGACTGTCCAGCAGCTCGTCTATCTGTGATTTAATCACCGTCAGTTCTTTCTTAATGCACATCAGCTCCTCCATTCTTACTGCAGAGAGAAGGAGGTTAGCGAGCATTAATGTTATGTTCAGCGACACTAGCGACTAACTAATGCCACTGGTTGAGACAGTATTGCCAAACATATTGCATTTCTATTTGCCACCACTAGTGGAGCAAACTGCAGCTTTAAATAAAGACGTAAAGACATATGAGATGTAGCCTAGCAGTTAGCACACAATAGCTTAAAGTGGATTATGTGATAAAGTGTGTCATTTCTGTGCAAGTAGCAGCACCAAACGGACTGCAAAAATAACTATTTCCAAACATGTTTCCCAACTGGTCTTTTCTGCCCCACCCCTTAATTTGCCATTGGTTGGACAAACATGTAGCCCCTCCCCAAACTCATATCATTGGTTGAGCCACGATTTGAGCGCTTTTGCCATTTTAAGCATAGAAAAACAATAAACTTCAGCTTTAAAGAGTAAAAAAAAAGAACCAAAAAGTTAAATTGTAGTACTTTCAAGAGACAAATGAGGATGCCCAGATATAAGCAACTCTTCTAATCTAATGTCTCTAATGATGGAAACTTAGATTGGACCTCTTTTCCGCAGCATGATAATACCACTCAAACACCCCTCCAATCCCAGCTGGATAAAAAAAAACCATTCCAGCTCAGCACCAGCCATTAAAAAGCGGTTTGACCTCCCAACTACAAAGGCAAACTCATTCTACTGTGATCTGCTGGCAGTAAAAACTATTAGGGCTTGTAATAAAGCACTATAAACTCTTCTTATTGGTTATGCACTATTAATTTGCTATAATTGCTTTTGGTGAAAGGCTAGGTTTGATTACTGAGGGAGTCGTTCTATAGCGGAGGGAGGATTTTAATGAAGAAACCATCTGGAGTTCGACAGCAGAGGCGCATGCATGCACGTAGACATGCACGCTCACAAAAAAAAACAGTTATATGAGCAACATTCACCAAAGCACAATCCAAGGGTACAAAATTTTGTACAAGAGATGCTGATATTCATTATAAGATGCAAATGCAAACATGAAATTGGCCAAAGAATTGCAATGCTGTGCCTTTCTACACAGCATTCTCACTGTGATAAACTCCAGTACTCAAGGGGACGATAGAGTTACCTTAAAATTGCTCAGCCAGCTTGCTATAAACTTACTGACAGTTTAATTTTAATTCTTAAAATTAAATAATCTTGAGTTTCATGTGAGGGTGAAAAAATTCCCCGTTGCACTCATTTTCAAGTTGACCAACAGAAAGGTGGGTTTGAAAGCATTAATTGCTACATTATTTATAGTAGACAATGGACCTATTGTGCCTGCAAATTTTTGGAGAAGGGTATAACGGCAGCCTGGAGATCACCAAATGGGGGCGGGAACTCCAAAACTGGGTGGGAGCTCCAAAATAGGGCGTGGCTTCCTCCCATTGGCAGACAGGCACATGACACGCATGCGCACTTTTTCCCCCAATCCACTTCAGTGCAAACTCCCCCCACAGCTGATTCTAAAGATTTTATTGGTTGTATCAATTAAAGTGTTGATTTCCGTACACCTAATGCTTACAAACAATGCTACACCACTTAAACCTACCCACACCTTACCCTAACCTTAACCAGTGAAATTGACTGCACGGCGGGATTGGCGCTGAATAGCGTGGTAAAGAAAGATGCAGTTCAGGAGATAAACAGTTAATAAGATTATGCGATATGAGATCGTTCCGCAACTCCCCAACTGGACCTTACCGGACAATGGCACCTTTTTTAGTTACACCCAGCGTCACTACCCACTCCTTCCCTGCGAATTTCGAGCCCCGGGACGCCCCCGCTGCCTAAAACAAAGCGATAGAGTAAAATCTTTCTCCTGCGCTGCGCTGGGACGGCTCGCGGGAGAGCTCATGGGTGATTCCTGTTTATATCATTAAGCAGATGTTCAAACTCCAGTCCGAACACCACTGGCCGTGAGCTTTGGGCTCTGCTCCACGGAGACTTTACTTATAAGCTATTTATTTTAGATGGACTAGAACAATGTTTATTTATATAAAGTTTTTATTTTGAAATGTAAATCCAATAACAATTGGCTGGAGCCAGAGCCAATGGTGAAAGTCTTTGCGCGAGGAGACCACGCCCCATTTTGGAGATCTCTGGTCTGCAGTTATACCTACTTGAATTTTTGCTGAAATTTCTGTTTCTAGACCAGGTGTGACTGTTGCATTGCATTGAGCTAAAACAGCTTGAGGCTACATTTTACAATGTGTAATTCATAAAACAAACTGTAACAAATTAAAAGTAATTGTTTCCAAACAGATTTCCCAACTGGTCTTTGTGTCCCGCCTCCCATCTGTCATTGGTTGGACAAAAATGTGTCTACACTGGGCTTGACTGTTGTTGTGTTGCGTTACACAGCGCTAAAACAGCTTGAGAATGTCTCGACAAAGGGGCTTGACCACTGTCACGTATCACGCCATTGCAACAGCTTGAGGCTGTCTACATTTTAAAGTGTATTGTTTGTAAAACAAACTGTCAAACAAAAAAATTACAGTTGTTTCCAGACAGGTTTCCCAACTGGACTGGACAATACGTTCTACCAATGTTTTGCTAACATTCTCTGTGGGTTATGAAAACATTATTTCTGAATGTTCTTTGAACATTCAAAATGTCCATTTTGACATTGGTTATGCATACATTTAATTTGATAATTTTGCAAATATTATGGGAACGTTACTCTGAACATTCTGAAAGAACGTAAAATAAAAAAATAAAAAATGTGAAAAATGTCCAACTAAAATGTTTCAGACGTTGCATGAACAATGTAAAAATAATGTTTTTCTGTTTTAAGAACATTGCTAAAGACCAGATAATGAACACTGAATGAATGTTACTGGAAGAACGTTTGTTCATTACTTTGAGAGAACTTTGCCAGAACATTAGTGATTATTATAGGTTTTCATTGATTTTGCCATGTCAAATCACAACAACTGCACCCAGTGTAGACACGGTGGATTTCCTATCAAAACAGGAAATTGGAATCGTGCATAACTGTTATGCAGCCCAGCAAAACCATGATTTGCTATTTGCTATTAATTGTCAAATTCAAATTTTTGGACATTCCCCTTAAAGGGCGATTTCACTTTTTTAATGTTAGTTTTTAATGTTGCTGTTTGAGCATAAACAATATCTGCAAAGTTACAACACTGAAAGTTCAATGCAAACGGAGATATCGTCTTTTAAAATTCTAGACGCGCACTAGAGGCGGTTGAGCCAATCACAACACACTGGGCTTGCTAACCAATCAGAGCCCATCGCCTATTTCTGAGGGCGGGGCTTCATAAAAGAAGGAAATGATCAGCCCGTTACTCAGAGAAGAGACAGAGCGGTGTGGAATAAAGGTAAATTATGTGAAAAATAATGTGTTTTTTAAAAAACAAAGCATTAACACATGTTAGACTGCACCCCATAAACACAATCAAGCCTAGAAAAAAAAACAGTCAACCACCCCTTTAATGCAAGATTGTCATTACTATATTCAGTCCGTTTTTCATAGAAAAAATTTACATTTTAATTGTATATATGCTAAAATGTACAAAACTTAAATCTTGATTTCATGAGGTCTTTATACATCTTGAGCTTTGAAAGTGCATCTTACGCTGGGTTCCTCTGCTCCTGGACTTGTGTCTGCTCTGAGGTTTTTCTCTGCTTTGCCGCAGGGCTGCGGAAGAAAAAGAGGGAGAGGAACACGTCCGTCGAAAAGATGCGAAGTCACACGGGATGGTCGTCACAGACATCGGAACATGTTGATAATCGAAAACCCTGAAAATGAAAACCAGATGAGTAAACTGAAAGAAATAGTAAGTTCTCTAGGAAGATTTTCTTTCATGATGCTCTGAATTCTGATTCACAATGCATGGTTATTATTGGCAGGCCCTGGCCTACATCCTGTTCCGCAACTGAAGAACATCACAGCAATTATGCATGCCAGCCGCAGCCTCTGCATGATACATACATTAGGGGCATGGCACTTTACTGATCACTCTACGTCTCCAGCTTTATCCGCTCTGTCACATCCTCGGCATGCTGCGAACGTCTCCGGCAAAACTTGGCAACAAAGAGCTTTTTCAAAAATTGCTAAGCTTTTATTTAAAGATTAGCAGGGTCTATGAAATAGGAGACTTTTCCCATCATGCCCTGAGGCCTAGCGGTTTGTGACTGGAGAGAGATATCAGGAGATGAGAGATTGGGAGAAATCTGCTGCTGGTGTCAAGAGCGTGATGGAACATGCATTTAGGAAAACGAGCTAGCATAGAGTGAAAGAGACGGGACCAGACAAAAGTAAAGGCATAAGCAGGCCCACACTGAATCTACAGCAAAAGAAAGTGCTGCAGATTTCAGCAGAATTGAAAGGTCCCTTGTCTGTCCGGTTATTAAATATTACGGTTTTTCAATTAAATTGCTCAAATTAAAAAAAAATTCTAACTAGTTACTCCGCTAGGAGTAAGAGTGTAATGGTTATCATATTTTACCATTTTATATTTGGGATCTTGGTTGCACATAGTTAAAAAAATATATATATTTTTTTTACTATTCAAAGTTTTTATTTCAGATAGTTGCCAAAGCAACATTTCTCATACAGTATGCATAGATATATATATATATATCTATATATATATATATAGTATATCTATATATATATAATATATATATATACACACACACACAAAAAAAAACACATTATTAAAACAGAAACAGAAAATAGTAAACTAACATAAATATTCAAACCCAGATTATTATTATTATCATTATTATTATTATGTTACAAAACTAAAAATTATAAGCCAAAACCATAGAAAACTTTTCTCATTACATTACATCACAATAAACTGAAATAAAAATATGCCAAAATAAACATTTTATTGATTTTAGATTTGTATTTGCCCTTTTAAATTTAGTAATGAATTTAACTGTATGTACTAAAAAATCAACTCAACAATACAACAAAATTTACGGACCTTCACTACAAGTAAAATAAAACACGAAAATAAAGCTAAAAAACTTCATTCATTGCTACTAAAATACCACTGATTTGTAATCTTATATCACATTGAAAAAGCTGGTATATATACAGTGTATATATATATATGTACACACACACAGTATGTATGTATGTATTTTTGTGATATTATAGTGAATTTAATCTTTGTATGGCAAGTGAGGTAACGCCATGTGGTACAGCATTTAAAAAAAGTTCATGATTATAATGATTATATTATATGTTTTTTTAGAGTCATTAAACTGAAACTTTTCTTGAAAATAATGAACGTTTTCAAAGCTCCAATGCATAAACCAACACAAATAAAAATCATTTTTAAAAATGTATTTTAAAAGAAAGAACTAGTACTTTGTTATCCGTCCTATTTTGATTCTTTACATGACTACCATATGGGAAAGTATTGCACAGAAAAACTGAGACTCAAAGTAGGCTGGAATCAAACTTCAGTTTCCCACACGAGCATCACAGCTTGACGGGTCTGGAGCATGAGTGCCTACCGCTAGGCCATGGCTCCATAACCACACACTGCTAAAATGCTAATACATTCTCCTGCTGTCTTTCCTCCCTCTCTCTCTCTCAATGAAGGAAATGGGATAAAATGCCACATGGAGAGGTCTCTTAAAACTAATGAGATTTTGTTCTAAAGTGACAGGCTGATCTCTCAGACAAGCTTCATTATCCAGAGTTCAGTTTCTGTCTGACGGCTCACAGAGGGAGAGGCGAGCGGCAGAGGCATCTGAATCAAACGCTTCACTGTATGCGCTTCTATTAATGGTCATTCATGTACATCAGGACAGATATCAGCTTTCATTTTAACGTGAAGACTGATTTGCTGGCTGTTCAATAAATTGTAGAACAGCAGGGGCCATAAAGACATCATCCAGCAATTATATCTCTCTTCATGAGGTTTAGCTTTATAAAACAATATTGAATTGGCACAAACACTCTGATCTATCATTGTAGCTTGCAGAAATTGCTTGCTGTATCATTAGCGCATCTGTTTGTTGTTAACTAAATTCACTGTGTAAATCACAGCAGGACAGAAAGTGTTAAACGGCGCACTGGGACAAACTCACTGAACAGACCGAATTGAACAGTGTAAGTCTGAAACTGCTCACTTGTGCGTCGTGTGTTTGACATGATTGATTCTTTCCCTGAGGTAATTCAGATTGATTAATTCAGATCGAGTGCGCACACAGGGGGAAAGTGGTTTGTCTGAAATGAATGGGGATCACAGAAGCGGGATGGAGGTTAATGGAGTGGAAGGAAGTCTTTTGCTATTTCAGCACGGTTAAAAATAAAAACATGGGCATTTCAGATGAAAAGGAAAATAACGACAAACCTCAGAACTGAAATATGCTGCTGTGTCCACAGAACTGAAATCTGTAAACGTGGTTGACTTTGGATCATGCATGAGCAAACCTCACAATATGTCCAGAGAGACCATAAATAAAACATTCCTGCTGAACTTTGCTAATGGACTGGACTAGATATGAACAAAAAACACATGTTTTGAAGCAGATAAAGTACCAATATGCTCTATATGTTACCATTAATGCAAAACCGAACACAAAATAACAATGAACTACTTAAGTATTTAATGTTTTTGGTTAATGTTAATTTCGATATATACATTTTTTGTCAGGGTTTTGCCCTGACACTCTGGTTGTCTTGCGTTTTGTTTCTTGTGTCTATGTTGTCTTGTCAGCACATGGCCTAGTTGATTGTTTTTCTCAGCCATGTGCTTCTTTAGCCCCTCCTCCTGGTTTCCTCATTACCAATTTCCTCATTACCAATCACACCCTCTTGTTAGCCCTCATTGAGTCCTTTTTAGTGTTATTGCTCTCACCTGTTCCTCGTGTGTTTTCCTCCCTATTTATATGCCCTTGCCTATTGTTCTGAGCTGTTCGTGTCATGTCCTCCCTCACTGTGTTTGTCTCGGTCTCGGTCTGTGGATGTGGCTGATTTTGTGTTCCTGTCTCCCTGTCTGTTTATCTTGTGCCCTAGTCTTGTCTCTTGTAATGCTATGTTCTTGTCTTGCTCCTTGTTTTTGGATGTGGTCTGTTTTTGTCTTTTTGCTTTTAATTTAGTTCTCTTAGTCCTGATCTTTTGTTAATTTTTTTTGTGATATTTAGTTATTTGGTATGGTTAATATTCTCTATATATATATATATATATATATATATAGATATCTATAATATTATATATTTTTTTTTAGTCCTTTTTGTTTATTCTCTTGCCTGTCTTGGTGTAACTTGTGGAGCTGTTTTGTCTTGTTGTGGTGTTCCCGTGTCTGGGGTGCTTCAGAGTTTATGGTCCATAAGTATCTGAGCTCCGCTCTCTGGTGCCTTGCTCTGGTCTCTCCACCGGTCTGGTCTTGCTGCCTCCTCTGCTGCTGTAGTATTCTGCCAGTTGATGTCGGAGGCTGTTCCAGTGGCGTTCCCTAGCTATCTCTGTTTGTGTTCCTGTTGTGGTATCCCATGTGCACCTCACTACCCTTTTGTATTGATCTGTTTTGTCAATAAACCCTTGTTACTCACACTGCAATTGGGTCCTCCTTCCAGATCCCTGACATTTTTTTGCATTTTAAGTGTTAAGGAACAAATATGAATTAACAATGAACTGTTCATGTCAGCTGAAGTCCATTAAAAGAGACAACATTTGAATGACTGTCAGTAGGTTATTTGGCTGACTGATATTTTGGTTGGTAAAGTAGTTTGGTTGTTGTGTGGATTGCACCTTTACATGTTTTTTATAGCTACAATAAGCATATTCACATACGAACAATATACAGTATTCCTGTTCTGTTTCTCCAGCAGAGAGTGCTTATGAATTTCATTTCTCTATCGATTGATTTGGTCTCCATATACTTATACCATTAACTGAAAAATAAAGTCCATATAAGAGCTTAAAATATGCAAACAGAATGGTATATCACTAGTCCATGAATGAATACTGTTGTTGTTGAGTGATCACCTGTGTGCTTTTGCTTTGCTCTCAGGTTGAAAGTGCTTTTCAAACCCTATATTGATCCTGTTCCACGGTTTTCCCTGGATTCAACACAGTCCAGAGAGATTCTCTGATTCACAGATAGGGAGCTGTAAATTACTTTGCCTCAGAGGAATACGGTGATTGAGGGAGATATACATTTGACTGCAATGGGATCAGACTGGGTCAGATTGCCACTCTAAGCTGCAGGATAAAAGAGTCTAATGACAGTGATATCCAGCTCTTAAAATAACCTGCTCACAGCTGCAGATCTCAGCCTCAAATACTTCTCAGTCCCAACGTGTCTGAACCTCGTTAATAGTGATATCCCTTTTACTCTTGCTCATATTTAGGGTGAGTGATTTGAACCAAACCTTAAAGTATTCAACTTCGTTGTGGGCTCTTAAAACTTGAGCCACACATAACACTTAACTGCATAGCAGTGCCCTAGCAACCAACTACAACACTCAACACGTCTTAGTAACTACTTAGCATCAACATGACAACCACCCAAAAATTGCGGCAGAAGCTTTCGCACCACTCACATTTTATGAATATGTAGAAATTGAGTTTAAAATTATTGCCATCATAAACTATTTCATAAAACTATTGCATTATTTATTTATTCAATGCTGTATGTTACGGAAGCTTATGTCCTCCATGTAATAAAATATAAAAGAGGTAATTGCAACATTTTGTCTCACAATTCTGATGTTTTTTTTTAAATCCAGAATTCTGCATACGTATGTGGTCAAACCACGTGTCCAAAGAATTCAGAAAAAACAAGAAAACAAAACAGAAGTTAGAGCAGGTAACTCAGAATTCTGAAAAAATCAGAAATGTGAATGTTAATTCAAAATAGCAAGATACAAATTCCCAATTCTGAGACAAAACTTAAAAAATTGCGAGATGGAAACTCACAATTGTGAGATATAAACTTGCAATTCTAAAATGTGTGAATTCTGGAAATATATATTTAGTTTTAAGAAAAAAAATGCAGATTTGTGAGATAAAGCGTTAATTACCTTTTTGATATTTTTATTCTGAGGCGTAAATAAGCTTTCATAGTACTGCAAGATAGAATTTAACCAAAGACAGATTTTTATTTATTTATTTATATGTAGTCATATTTTACATATTGAATTTTTTTTAACTATGTCCAAATATTATATTTTTTTATATATATGTTTTAAATGTTAATGTTAAAAATAACAAACAAACAGTTTTACGCTAAACATTGTCATACATATTTTACACTCACTGCTACATGACAGATTTCAGTTTTATTCTTAATTACATTTTACTTCAACTTTAAGTCAATACTAAAAGACAGATGCTTTAACAATATAATATAAATAACATAAGATATGAAAATATTTCAACTGCAGTATTCTCTATTGTGTTTGCATCCATATTCATTCAGCTGCATCCATGTCCATTCACTGACAAATGTGAATTATATTTTTAAAGAGTATGTTTTCAGTGAGCAGTTCTGCAGTTGCAAAAGACACGGTACACATTTTAAAATGAGCACCGAGAAAAAGCGTTCTATTGTTTATTAAAAGTAATCCCCCGTGAATCATTTTATTGCTCTCTTATAAGCTTCCAAAGTGAAGAAAATGGCTTTGTTAGCCAGAGGCAACAGTGCACAGCAGAGGGTTAAATTTAGACTTTTGTTATGGCAGACACACACACATCTCTGAGCAAAAAAAACGGCCTCTAGAGAAACCCCCATGTGCCACACTAATGCATGCAGCCAAAACGTATTTTCAGAGGTTTTCTCTCTACGAAGGGATGCTTGGCCCTGCGGGAGGGCGTTTAAAATGCAGATAGAATCCAGAGGTTGTGTTGAATCTCGGCACACGCTAATGCAGTAACAACAGCATCTGACCGCAGGCCATAACCAATGAGATGTCAGATCTTCTGATGAGATTGAAATAGAGAACAAAGTTCCTGATATGTGAAAACACTTAACAAGAGGCAAATAAGCAGCTGCGTGAGTCAAACAGAGCCCAGAGCCAAGAGAGAAGACGCCAGTCAAAGCCGCACTATAACATTATGCAAATAAGTGGAGTAAATTCCCGTTGCGCGCGCGTGTGTGTGTGAGAAAGTGCTGGTAGGATGCTTAGGAAGGTAAATGAGATTAAATGAACTATGAAACTGCATTATAGACCTTGTACATTTAAGAGTGCATTGTGGGTAGATAAAGGACATTCAGTTCGGTCTGTAATACAGTATGTAAACAGTGTTTATCATAGATGTTTATATGCGTGAATGTCGTGACTGGTTGCCAGGGTGTTGCTATGCAGTTGCTATGTTCTGGCCCAAGTCTCAATGGCCGCATTTACATATCATGTTTTTCAAGTGACCAATTTCTGATTTTTTCCTCCCACAAATCGGATATGACCCACGAACATGTAAGCAGGAAAAAAGCACATGGATTCTGATAGTCTCAAACCAGGCGTCATTTATATGGAAATAAGTCTGATATGAATCTGCCATTTGCGTCTGCCATGTAAGTGGACTGCTGTTGTCAGGTTGCCAGGTTTTCACAATAAAACCCGCCCAATTGCTCCTCAAAACTAGCCCAATCACGTTTTAGGGGGATTCCCCTGGTAAAATTTGCATTCCATGGGATAAATATCACATTATTGGGGTCGCTATAATCCAAGGACATGAAACAACTCTCGCAATCATGGTAAAGGTAGCCAATTCCGTGGAAACCGCGACCGGGGACCTGGGGCAGGTCATACTCCCTGTCTTGCAATGTTGCCAGTACTGTAGTTTTTCCGTAAATTGGACTTTTTTTGTCTTATTTACACTGTTGCCAAAGGTTGTTTTTTCGTTCGCTGGTTAAAGCAATCACCTGCTCTCCCCAAAATGCGATTTCGATGAAGTGGAACCCCTGATGGAGAGGAAAACTACAGGAAAAAAAACCCCCGCAACTGGGATATGGTCAGTATGTCTACCTTGGGTTATATTGAGTATATTGTGAATGCAGATATTGAATATGGTTCATCTTTAAAAGAAGATGTAAACTGGTCATAAAAAAAAAATTGGATGTAGTCAACAAATCGGAATTGGGCATCAAGAGCTGCAGTATAAATGAAGCCTATTACATAATTGGTCTTTGCATGCCAATGCAAGTTTAGGACATTTAAACTGTTTTATCGCAGTTAATAACACATATTTGAAATTCTTAGAAATGTTTCAAATGATTTTTTGAAAACACAATTATACAATTTTCAACAAAAGTCTAAATATAATGAATCCAAAAAAGTCATGATGCAACCATCAATTAAAACTGGGATAGGTATATATTTTTTATGATTTTGAAAGAAGTATTTTCTGCTCACCAAGGCTGCATTTATTTGAATTAAAATACACTAAAAACAGTAATATTGTGAAATATTATTACAATTTAAAATGACTGTTTTCTGTTTGAATATATAGTAAAATGTAATTTATTGCTGTGATCAAAGCTGAATTGTCAGCATCATTACTCCAGTCTTCAGTGTCACAGGATCCTTAAGAAATCATTCTAATATGCTGATATGCTCAACACATTTTTTATGGATGTGTATTTTTTAACATTTATTCTAGTTTTTCCATGCCTTGCATCACTGACTTTCATTGACTCCATTGAATTACTAAAGCGCATAACTGGAATTTTATGTTTCTACACAATGAGTGACGAGTTGAAATAATTTCTTTAGTAATCAACAGCATGTCAGAGATGCTGTCAGTAGACCTTAGTCAGGGTAGCGCTATATTAAATTTTTTATGGGAATGAATATGAAGCTGTGATGGATGGAAGTACAGTGCATTCATGATTGCATTGCTGTTAACAATATACCGACAGATCCAATTTACTATTCAAAAAACATTCAATTGATAAAAACATAAAACAGTTTTGAAAGTTGTGTAGGGATTTTCTTAATATGAACAGACACTGATATCACTATTCACAAGGTTCGCCTATTCCCCCCACCCATGATCCCTATTCTTGGTTGATTGCCTGTCAGTATGGAACTCCTCTACTCATGAATCGAAACTACGTCCGATCAGGAACGCCAAAGCTTTCTTGTATCAAGGCCGAAAGAGTTTCATCACAACCTAGAAACCCCATGTCTTGGACCCACCAATGGATGGACCATTATTTCCAGAACAGGAAAAGAATTAAATTATGCCCTCAGGCAAGCACAGGATATATAGCGTGACGCCACATGACTATCCCATGTTTAACCACCTGCTTCCTGCATGACCAAAACCCTTACTTTCCTGTGCCACAGACAAAGACACAGAACATTGTATCTATTTTAAAAGACAGATTGTTTAAAACGTATAAGTAGTGAAAATGTAGCTACTGTATGTGTTAGGCCGTATATATATATATATTTTATGTGTTTATCGAAACCATGATATCTCAATCTTGGCCTTATAACTTTTATTTTAGTGATTACGATTACTGTGTATGCAAGAATACCTGTTGTTTAAGCTTGAATGAGAGTTTGTCTTATTCGCCGAACATTGGTGTTAATGAAAAGTTTATATTTTGTATCATTCTCTTGTGATAATACTGTTATCAGAAGATATTTAAAAATTGCAGAAATACTCTCCACAAACAGCATGCAACCATGCCACCATCTGATTGGACAATTGGACCTGTGGGCTGGACAAAAGTCAGCCTTTTAAATGGGACACAAACCCTCTTCGCAGTCTTCAGCTCGGGCTCGCAACTCCTAATCAAAGAACGTTGGCTTTCACTTGGTGAGCGCGATAACAAGGCGCTCCCACGCCACATCCACGCGCACCGCGAGACCATCTAAGAACTAGACACTTCATGGACTTCCGCATCTTCAGAGATCCTTCAAAGTCTTTGGCAAGTCGTGTGCTTTTAGCTCAGACTGCTGAAGCCCTCTTACCCTAAACCGGCAACCAACCCTCCAGGGTTTCCCAAAGGCACGTCCCCATAACTCATTTCCGGCTCCATCTCAACGCCAATCAGCAAGAATCCCCTCCAGCCGCCCGCGACAGCGAAGAACGCGTCACGAAGGACTGCCTCAGCGTTAGCTCTCCACTAAACAGAACGCAGTAAATGAACAACTCTTCAGATCTGCTGCTGGTGTAGACTAAGTAAACAGTACAGAAACAATCGCTGCTTGGTGTTACTCCTATGCTGAATTTCAAACCACTTCCGCAACTTAATGCAACTCCTTTGACTCCTTTCCTTGAATCTTTGTGTGTATGTGTGTGTATTTTTATTTAGGTTTTTATGTAATCTATATTGAAGCCAATCAAATGCATGTTTCATTTATATACAAGAAGTTTCTTGGCTCATATAATTTTAAGGTTAAACCTATGCCAAAACGATCCTTGCTTGCTACTTAGCTCGTAGCTTACTTATAATAATTACCTCTGTTAAGAGATTACAAATAAGCTTAATTGTGTTGACCGTGGCCAGGAAGACACATATCAAATTTGTAAAAAAATTACTAAGAATCACCGTGGGTCCCCCCCCCCCCTCGCTGGACAGACCTTGATTTGAAGTCAATCACAAATTGGAATTGGTTTTATCAGTGTACTTGGGACATTCAGACCCGTTCTAGCAAAACTGAAATGAATTAATATGATTAATTCCCTTACAACTAAGTAAAATTATTACAGTTGTGAGCTGTGAAAATGACGTGATCTAGGACCTTCTGTCCACCACAGCCTCGTTTTCATCCACGTTAAATTCAATATGGGATGTAACCTGATTACGGTCTATAGCCATTCAGTTTTGTACATTTTCTATCATTTATAACCATTAGACAGATCTACTGTAAGCTACAATGTTGTTAATTGATGGTATATGCTTTTGTTGTAGCCATCAGTCCATATTATTTCAACTTATTATTAAATAATTCATGTTTAACCGTGTAATTCCTGGTGAAAAACTACATAACCCACGATTCTGCAAAGAAACCTCCACCAATCAGAACTGCGATACGCAATCGCACAAAAAGAACACTTTAGCGTCTACCCACTGCAAATGACATTATAGAGTCAGTCTCCCTACGCTTTTTGAATACTTGGATATTTTGCAATAAAATGTAAAATGTAAAATGTATTGTTTCATGGGATTGTAGTTCTTTCCCTCAAAGCCTTTATTACAACAGACTTTTACTTTTAGTTGATTTTTGTCAAATTTTCATTTTTTTTTCTTGCTTCCACGCCAAAGTTTGTAATCTTGTTGTTTGTGTCGTGGCCTAAAACTCGTTAGCTGAGACGTTTTTGGTCACCCTCAAATAAATCACTTTATTTTACAGTACGTGTACTTATATGTACTTACAGTGTACTTACCTAAGAAAGTTCTGGTAATACAAGGTAACTACATGGGGTAGGGTTAGTACCTAGTTATTACATAGTTATTGTAATTACTATAATAAGTACATAGTATGAGGAATAGGACTGTAAAATAAAGTGCTACCAGTTTTAAAAATATACCTCATACAAGTCTAATTGCACCGGAAATGTCCTCTAGCTCATAACTCAGAACAGAACAAAGCCTAATATCAAAAACACCAGAAAATGGATGTTGGCAGGGACTGAAAGCAGATGGATAGACTTGAGAAAGATGAGAAAATCAGAGTGAAAAAAGCAGAGTGACACAGTGTCAAAAATATGAGTGGAACTGCACGCAGATGTTTCATATTTCTTCATGACATGAGCTGTGAAATATGCCTGTGAGAAATGAGTGTGTGTGTTTGTGTGTGTGTGGGCGTGTGTGTGTGTTTGTGTGTGTGTGCGGCGTGTTTGTGTGGTTTATGAGGACACAAATTTGTATAATAACACGGTTAGACATAGGTATTACAAACGAGAAGGTGATTTATGAGGACATTTTCAGTTTCCCCGTAATTCAAAAGGCTTATAAATAATTCAGAATTAGTTTTTTTGAAAATCTAAAAATGCAGAAAGTTTCCTGTGAGGGGTAGGTTTAGGGGTAAGGTAGGTGTAGGGCAATAGAAAATATGGTTTGGGGTACATCATGGTGAACAACATTACCGCTAGGAGATCCCCATAAATATAAAAAAACAACCTGGTGTGGTGTGTGTGTGTTTGTGTGTGTGAGTGTGGATGTACCTGTAAGGCTCATTTCGAGGTCGCTTCATACTGGGTCTCTGTTTGGAGGGTCGCAAAACTCCCGTCATGCTTTTGTCTAAATAAGAAAGACAGCTCAAGTTCGCGCTGAAAGGAAAACAACAATGACCTGAATAATACAACACTCCTTCTGTCACACAACATGCGCTGCCTCGTTCTTTATATTTATAGTGTAATAAAAAATTACTGAATCACTCTATCAAGAAACAGAATACATTTAAATATTATGGTATCAGGGTATTAGAATGGAGAAAATCGACCTAAAATAACTTTTTTGTTACAATGGGAATTGCCAAAATATATTTAAAGAAAGACAGGCTCATTATTTCATTGAAAGGCTATTATAAACCAACATATGTTGCTTGGTTAGGGTTAATCATCTGTGCTTCGAGATTAATATCTCTGTCACATGGTGAACACTATTCAGTGCACTTTCACCACGAATGCATCACTGTCCTAGTGATATAGGCCATTTAACAAGTAATGACTACAATAAAACACCTGGAGTGCATGTGTGTGAGTGTCTGTCTACAATTTTGAGTTTGTAAGACTATTATTTGTCTTCACACATTAAATAACACACATTAGTAGAACAACAGTGAGTAAATAATCAGATCACTGCAGAAAGTCCCTGTATAATAGCCTAATATTACTATCTCTATATGTTATTACAGTGTAAAATGTGAAAATGTGCAGTTCATATAATGGAAGGTGCTATTTCTAGCTGATCTGATTATTCAAAAAAAAAGAATAGTTTTGTTGGTGTAATCTAATTAAGTCTGGTTGATTTAGAGTTATTGTTAACTAAACAAAATATAAAATATTAAAAATAAAACTGATTACAATAAATAGAAATATTCGATTAAATAACTAAATTGGAAATAAAAATTGAAAATGTATTGGTAATTGTTCGACCCAGACCGACTGTTAAAATAAGTTTCCTTTAACCCCGAAACACAAAACATAATCCAATGTGTAATTCATAATACAGGTAGAACACCTGTAAACATCAATACGGTACAATTCCTCTTCATATTAAACCATGGGCATATTTTTTACAGACTTGGTTATAAATTGATTATATGTACCAAAACAAATAAAATACATTATTAACAAAAATATATTAACATAATAATAATAATAATGAACAAACAAATAAAATAACAAAAGCACATAACAAAATCACTGAAACTTACAAATTAATAAATGGCATTTAAATAATACAAAAATAACACTGGGATGTAGTTGATGTAGTTGTGTGCATCTCTTGAATAAATATCCAGATCTTATTTCATCCCTCAAAAAATACAGTATACAGTAATTACAAATACAATTAATATAGTAAACAGTGATTAAAATCATCCTATCTGGACCCAACTGATTTTGTTTAATCAGTAAAAATGAAAGTCACTATACAACAAATCAGGATAAATACTACTGAAATTAGTTCAATTCTCAAGATAATTTCACATGATAATTTCATAATGCAAAGAAGACTTCAAATTCTTTATGCAACATATGATTCCTTATTTGTTACATTTTTTTTAAAAGTGAAATATGATTTCATTTTTTTGAATGCAGTAATCAAATATGTATACATACAGCTATTCAAAATACCAGCTGCAATCTGACAGCAGTTCAGCTTCCTGTAAAATGCTGATGAGAATGAATCGAAAGAATGAGAAAAAACTCACACTTACACTGAAGCCTGCAGTCTTACATTCGGAACATCCTGCTCATCTGCTGTAAATTCCCTCCAATGCACTCTTTTAATCTACCTCGAGAAGAGAGAGAGGGGGGAGAGAGAGAGAGAGAGGGAGAGAGAGAGAGAGAGAGATAGTATAGGGAGAGGGAAGGGAGAGGGAGGACGGAAGAGGGAGAAGGGAGAGGGAGAGGGAGTTGAAAGTTATAGGAGAGGGAGTCATGGAGTAGGTCGGATAAGAGAGAGAGAGAGAGAGAGAGAATAGAGATAAGAGAGGAGGAGAAGATTCTCAATTGGCTTTTGCTACACTGGGCTTGTACCATTTGCAAGCACATCAAGTTCAAAGGGGGTTTAATTGAGCTGCTGGACTGATCCATTTCCTGCAGAAGAGAATGAGTGAAATACAGGCAAGAAAAATGAAAGTTGTGAAGCAAAATTCAGCTGAGACCTCATCCATCACTGTCTGCTCAGTGTATGAGTGCTTCACCATTGAGACAGCCTCTGTTCTTTCATTAGCGTGTGCCACAGTTCCTCCAGGAGCCCTTATTAAGAAAACCAATGAAACGATAACTTCATATAAATCTGTCCGGTTCCGTTTGAACATGACACAGCTGACTGGTTCTTTTCTTGTTATTCAGGGAGCTTTAAATTCATTCCCCTGAGCTTCCCCTCCCAACTAGGCTAATGTGAGAGGATGACAGATGAAGAACTAACTTCTCCAGTAGTCAAGACTCACTGAAATCCCGCTGATGCTGTGAAACTCGCTTGGGTTTGGGATTCAAAAAGCCGTCGTCTGTGACAGCTGTGATTTCGGAGAAATGCGCCTGTTAGTCCTGGGACACATTTGAGGTGATTGAGGTGATTAATGAACGCCTGTGCTTCTATGAAAAGATATAAAGTTTGACTGCTTTGATAGCAATAATTGGATCTATAACTGCACCTATTCAATAAATGAAGAAAAAATATATATATATTTTAAAAAATATGTATAATAATAAATAAACTTCTCATAGAATAGCTCAGCTTCCAATATCCGGTGTTGTTGCAGTGTGTGTAAAAAAAAAAAAAGTGTTATACAGCACGTTCTCTCCGCAGATAATTACAGTTTGGGAAACTGTAAGGCAGGAAAATCGGAATGTATCAGCCTTCTGTTACTAAGACCAACAATATTATCTGTGGTTATTAACATACTGATGCCACCCCGACACAATCTGAGAACCAAAAAGTGTCCAATAAGCCTAACACCGGATCTACTGTGTTACAATTTTAAAGCTATAAATATTGTGAAAATGTTATTGCTAATGCAATTCATAATTATAGTGTTTTGGGCTTCTTTAAAGGGGTCATATGATGCTAATTAAATTTTTCCTTTCTCTTTGGAGTGTTACAAGCTCTTGGTGCTATAAGAATATCTGTAAAGTTGCAAAGACTAAAGTCTGAAATTCAAAGAGATATTCTTTATAAAGTTAAGAGTCAGCCCCACCTACCTAAAACGGCTCGTTATAACACGCCCCCACAAATCTACATCACTATGTGGGAAGATTTGCATAACGCCCAACGCCGCCCAAATGTTTACACAAAGAAAGAAGGCGTAATTTTATTCTCGATGTAGTATTGTTGCCGCCGCCGCCATGTCCTGAAGACACTGTGATTCGTTGTGAAAGCGAAACTACTTTTTGGTTTTTGGTCTTCCAAAAGAAGACACGACTAGAAATCTGTGGTTAAGTTGTATTTTACAAAACTGTTCCAGAACAATTCAACCCAAATATCCAGATGTGTGCAACACATTTTATGGAAGACTGTTTACTGAACCAGTAGCCATGCTCTGTGGCACAAAGGCTGTTTTGGGCAGTTTCCTTGCAAGACCAGTGCCGGCTGTTCTGACTCACAGACTATGTTTTTTTTTATTTAAAGGATTTGCCACTGATGACTGCAACGCGAGTTTTGAGCAATGTAGAGTAGGGCTTGTTGTTTGTCATTTCTCCGATCACAAATGCAGACAGGCGGAACATGTAAAAAGGTACATTCAAAATGGAAAGTTTTTATATTTAAAATACAGTTAGTTAGGCAACATCACACAACGTTTTCACCATTACGACTGTTTAATAGTTCAATAAACAGTTCAATAAGAAAATACAATAATATTAGGTTACTTACATTTTAGGCGGAAACCAGCCGATTCACTGCTGCTTGATTCCGTGTTCTGAACGAATCGGTTGAGTCAAAGTTTCATTAGCACAGGCATAAACATCTGATGAATCAGCCGTTTGAACGAATCGCTTGAATAAACAACTCAGTGGCTCACTCATTTAACGCTCACTACTGGCACCTACTGGCTTTTTAATTTCGTTGAAAAGTATCATTTCCACCATCATTTCTTGTTTGTATATTCAAAAATATTTAAAATAATCTCATAATATTATTTAATGCAGTTGTATTTTTCAGTGTAAATTATTTAATTTGATGATGTATAGATAATCACATTATTATAATTTAATTTATAGATCAAATGTAAGAATTTGAAATGAAAGTATTTATGAGATTAGTGGGAAAATGCCCTCTATAAAGGTAAACACATTTAATTGGATAAATATTGAATAGCCTATATTGAATAAAATAGAATATTTCTTCAGAATCATAATATTTGCAAAAAAAAACACACACTCAACACACACACAGGTTTACATTTGTGAAAAGTGGGGACATCACATAGGCGTAATGGTTTTTATTCTGTACAGACCGTATATTCTATTGCCTTTTACCAACCCTACCCCTAAACCTACCCCGTACAGGAGACTTTGTGCTATTTCAGATTTCAATACACTCCATTCTGTGTGATTTATAGCGTTTTGAAAAGTGGGGACATGGGGTAATGTCCTGAAAAGTCAACTTCTCCTTGTAATACCTATGTCTTACCTTTGTCATTATACAAATGTATGTCCTCATTTGTCACAATACGCCGCACAGTACAGGCCCACACACCACACACACACACATATATAGTTCTGGTCGACATCGGTGCGCGTGCAGTGTGGGGTGGGTTTTAAACTCCTCAAAACAAGCAAAAGACTTCAGTCTGGCTCAGACAGCATCTACACACACTTGCCAAAAAACAAAAATAAGTTGCATAACCAAAAATGAATACTTTAAGCTCAAGTTTTCCTGTTAGTCCTATAAGATTCTGAGGACTTCCTATTATGTGAAGGTTTTTTTCATGATAATTTTACAAGCCAACTCTTCATATCTCAGGGGCAAGTAAGTAACTTTAAAACAATATAATAAATAAACATAAAGAGAAACTTTATTTCAAATTTTGGGCCTTTTACAAATAATTTGTATTTGCTGTTTTAAATTTTTGTATTATTTATTTTTTTTTATTTTTGTAATGGGACTATATCATTATCTGTAATGTATTTTTTACAACTTCTTTGAAATGTATGTGAATTCTTATTTTTTATTATATTTATTGTATTATAACGTCCTCCAGGGTCTATGTAAACTAGTTTTAGGTAATAATAAATAAATATATTTTAAAAATTATAGTAAGGTAATAATAATATTATTAAACAGAGAAATATTTTATTATTAATATTATTATTAACGAATAATTTAATCTTTTTGTGGTTTTCAAGGTCTGTTGCTTGAATATTTCACATTTTAAACTAATTCTTAATCTAAATAATGAATTTACTTTTTTCAGAAAATTATGCTTTTATGCAGACTTTTATATGTAAATTTGAATGTGGTAAAATCAACATCGTGTTAATATATTGATGAGTTTGTAATTAAAAACGAATGCTCTGCTAAGCTCTCTTAATAAACATGCTTCACATTTGCAAACCATCTTTCAGCTCAGTCTGCAGATATGAAATAGTTTTTCACGCTGTGAAACCACTGTGGTGTTTGCCTTTGGTTTTAACACCAGGCTCTTATTTGGCCCCGTCTCCAAAACACAGAGTAGATCTAGTCCAAGACTAGACCAGATTTGCAGGGGACAGACCAAATGACAGTGCAATTTAGCGCTGAAATAGCCTTAAACTTTGTTTGGAAAACTGGACAATGGAATGGACTCTGGATTCTTCTGAAAAAATGAACCTACATGAAAACACTGATTTGTTTTCATTTAAATTAAAACTCATGAATTTAATTTTACTTATTACATTTTAATGATTATTTTTCTTATAATATTTTGTCTTACAGTATTAAGTATTGTCAGTACAGTAAAAATTTCTATGGGTAATAATGTTAACTACCTAAAACACCCATGAGTGGTCTAATATATATACAGTGGGTATGGAAAGTATTCAGACCCCCTTAAAATTTTTCACTCTTTGTTATATTGCAGCCATTGCTAAAATCATTTAAGTTAATTTTTTTTCCTCATAAATGTACACACAGCACCCCATATTGACAGAAAAACACAGAATTGTTGACATTTTTGCAGATTTATTAAAAAAGAAAAACTGAAATATCACATGGTCCTAAGTATTCAGACCCTTTGCTGTGACACTCATATATTTAACTCAGGTGCTGTCCATTTCTTCTGATCATCCTTGAGATGGTTCTACACCTTCATTTGAGTCCAGCTGTGTTTGATTATACTGATTGGACTTGATTAGGAAAGCCACACTCCTGTCTATATAAGACCGTACAGCTCACAGTGCATGTCAGAGCAAATGAGAATCATGAGGTCAAAGGAACTGCCTGATGAGCTCAGAGACATAATTGTGGCAAGGCACAGATCTGGCCCAGGTTACAAAAAATTTCTGCTGCACTTAAGGTTTCCTAAGAGCACAGTGGCCTCCATAATTTTTAAATGGAAGACGTTTGGGACGACCCAAACCCTTCCTAGAGCTGGCCGTCCGGTCAAACTGAGCTATCGGGGGAGAAGAGTTTTGGTGAGAGAGGTAAAGAAGAACCCAAGATCACTGTGGCTGAGCTCCAGAGATGCAGTCGGATGGGAGAAAGTTGTAGAAAGTCAACCAGCACTGCAGCCCTCCACCAGTCTGGGCTTTATGGCAGAGTGGCCTGACGGAATCCTCTCCTCAGTGCAAGACGCATGAAAGTCCGCATGGAGTTTGCTAAAAAAAACACTGAAGGACTCCAAGATGGTGAGAAATCAGATTCTCTGGTCTGATGAGAACAGATAAACGTGTTTGGCCTTAATTCTAACGTATGTGGGAGAAACAGCCTGCCATCCCTGGTCCAATACAGTCCCACAGTGAGCATGGTGGTGCAGCATCAGCTGTGGGGTGTTTCAGCTGCAGGGACAGGAGACTGGTTGCAATCGAGGGAAGATTTAATGTGGCCAAGTACCAGGATATCCTGGACGACACCCTTCTCAGAGTGCCTCAGACACTCCTACTGGGCCGAAGGTTTACCTTCCCACAAGACAATGACCCTAAGCACACAGCTAAAATAACGAAGGAGTTGGCTTCACAACAACTCTGTGACTGTTCTTGAATGGCACCGCCAGAGCCCTGACTTAAACCCAATTGAGCATCTCTGGAGAGACCTAAAAATGGCTGTCCACCAACGTTACCATCCAACCAGACAGAACGAGAGAGGATCTGCAAGGAGGAATGGCAGAGTATCCCCAAATCCAGGTGTGAAAATCTTGTTGCATCTTTCCCAAAAAGTCTCGTGGCTGTATTAGATCAAAAGGGTGTTTCTACTAAATGCTGAGCAAAGGGTCTGAATACTTAGACCATGTGATATTTCAGTTTTTCTTTTTTAATAAATCTGCAAAAATGTCAACACTTCTGTGTTTTTCTGTCAATATGGTGTGTTGTGTGTACATTAATGAGGAAATTTTTTTAACTTAAATTATTTTAGCAAATGGGTGCAATATAACAAAGAGTGGAAAATTTAAGGGGGGTCTGAAAACTTTCCGTACCCACTGTATATAGATCTGTTTATATATATATATATATATATACTATATATATACATATAGATTATATATATATATTCTGTATATTATTGCACAGGACTTCAGAGTGGACAAAGTGCTGATGCTCTTCGGCAGGTCCAAAAGCTGCTCTCTGCCCATGAGACGTCCTTCCTGCAGAGTCTGCGGAGCCTCCGCAAGAAACTCAGCCTGTTACAGAACAGCACAGTAAAACACAACAAATCCAACACAGACAAGAAAAGCACAGGTCAGCACCCACGGCCAAACTGGCTTATACAGACAAGAGTAAGACAATGTCAAAAACAGGAGTAAATAACACAAATTCTAATGGAATTGTTCACTAAAAAAATCATTTTTTTCTTAAAATATACTCACTTCCCCATGCTATCCAAGATGTAAATGAGTTTGTTTCTCTTCATCAGATTTGGAGAAATGTAGCATCAAATCAGTTGCTCACCAATGGATGCTCTGGAGTGACTGGGTGCCGTCAGAATGAGAGTCCAAACAGTCCATCTGGAGAAGCCAAAAGCTGCATGTTTCCAACAAATCCATCATTATGTTTTTTGAACTTTAAACCATTGCTTTTGGCCAAAATATGAGTCGATGATCCATAATAACACTCCTCCCAGTGAAAATCCATCTCCTGTTGGCTTCCTCACTTAAAACAACACCCATATTTTGTTGAGCTGTTTAGAGCTGTGAACAGTGCTTGATTTGTGCAGATTTCTCCCCTGAATCAGACGAGATGGCTTTTTCACTGAAGAAAGCAATATTACAGATAGAGGACCCATATTTTAGCTGGAAGCAATGGCTTTAAATTAAAAACACCTTAATGATGGATTTTTTTTCTGCAAACCACAACCGTAACTGATGCCTGGAGTGGTGTGGATTCATGTGAATGTTTTTTTCATTTGTTTGGACTCTCATTCTGACGGCACCCTTTCACTGTAGAGGATCCATTGGTGAGCAGGTGATGCAATGCTACATTTCTCCAAATCTGATAATAACCAAACTCATCTACATCTTCAATGGCCTGAGGGTGAGTAGATTTTCAAGAAATTTAATTTTTGCTGAACTATACTGTAACTATGTTATGATACGGATATAAATATATTGCATAGTTCGATTATCCGACCTTAAAAAAAAAAAAAAAAACAAAAAATAAAAAAAAATTAAAAAAAAAAAATAAAAAAAAAAAATTTTTTTAAAAAATAAAAAAAAAAAAAAACAAATAAAAAACCAATAAAAAAAATAAAAATAAAAAATAAAAAAAAAAAATAAATAATAAAAACCCAAAAAAAAAAAAAAAAATAAAAAAAAAAAAATAAAAAAAAAAAATAAAAAAAAAAAAAAAAAATAAAAAAAAAAAATAAAAAATAAAAAAAAAATAAATAAAAACCATTAAATATGTCAGTGTTGTAGTACAGGATGTACTATGCAATATGTAGGAACTGCTTGTGCAGCCTCTTTATTTATTTTTCCCAGGATCAGACTGTCCTCCACCTGAACCGCTGGCTAATGGGCGGGTCCTAGGGAATGTGTTTAAGTTGGACCATCAGGTTCACTTCCTGTGTAGCCCTGGCTTTCAGCTGATGGGGCCAGAAACCAGAGCCTGTCTGGACTCCCAAAACTGGAGTGGAGCTCAACCGTCCTGCAAGTGTATGAGTCTGATACTGTTTTTAACATTACTCTTTTAAACCATTATCATCTGTGTCAGGAGAAATATGACTTGTACTAGACTCTGAAATCGTTGTTTAAGCATGTAAGTTTGACAGATGTCTAGACTTTAGGGAGAGTAGCATGGCACAAAACGTGACCATTCTCATTTATGTTTCGGACAAGCCATTCTTTATACATTAACATATTTAACTTCATTTCTGTGTAAATAACTCGCAAAACCTCAAGTAAATTTTCACATTCTATTCTATGTAACAATTTATGCCTCGTTCAACAAATTTGTGTGTAAATAGTTCATAAAATAATTTCTAATAAATAAACTGCTGCATTCAGTTCAATTTTTAATGATTTACTCCTCAAGAAATATAAGCTAAACAATGTTAATGTTAAACAATATTTGACCAACCTCTTGCATAGTGTTGCATTTAATTCAGTGTAACAAGCTGCATTCATATTAACAGAACAAACTATTCCTAAAACTATTTAACTTTTTAAAACTTCTTGTGTAAACTTGTTGTATTCAGTTTCACATAACTTATGCCTCATTCATGGCATAAGTTATGTGAAAACAATCACAATGAATTCATTGCAACATGTATGCCTCATTAATAAAACGAAAAACAATCAGTGTAATTCCTTAAAAAAAGCCTGACATTAATTGTCAAATGTTATTCAGTGTAACAATATGTGCTTAATATTTGAAACACGACCCAAACAAATTCTTGTGTAAATCCTTCAAAAAAAAGTCAAATGTAGTAAGTTTACACATTATTAATTAAATAAAAGATGAAAGAATTTCTGTGTAATTTATTCATTAAACCTATGCATAAATGTGCATAATAACATCTATGTAAGAGTTATTCTTAAAACACAAACTGAGCATTTTTGTGTAAATTCTTCATTAATCCTCTGTGTAAGTTGTTGCTTCAATTCAGTGCAACTGTTTATTTCTCTTTTAAGAAACACAAATGTGTAAATTCTTTTAGAAACGTTCTTACATGCTCACATGTTGGTTTCATGAACGAAACCCAGTATTGTGTACTGTTGTGATGCTTTGTGTCTACATCTGTTTTTCTCAAACCATGCATAGTAAATTTGTGGAAAGACGTGTTTTAAATGTTTCACCCATATATACAACAGTATGATACTGAATGAACTGTACTTTCCTCAGGATCTCGCTGCCAGTTGTGTCATATCACATATGGGGACTACTCTGACTAAAATCTAAAAGGTCAAAGGTCATTGTATAAGCATGTACTGTTTTCTGTCTTAGTTGTGGACACCACTGTAAACAATGATGCATCCGCCTCTATATCAGCATCGTTTTCCTCATCCTCTCATCGTCCTACCTCCATCTCCACCCATGTGAGAGCGTCTCGCTGCATTGAGTTTCTGGACTCCACCCACTGCGGCCTACAGCATCCAGCCACACGCACACTCTGCCACAGGTGACACACGCACAGACACACACAGACACTAAACACACGCACACACAGACACAGACACAGACACAGACACACAGGTTTGTTTTTGTGAATTGTGGGGACATTTGATAGGGTAATGGTTTTTATACAGTACAAATTGTATGTGCTCTTGCTCTACACCAACCCTACACCTAATACCCCTCACAGAAAACTCTGTGTGATTTATAAGCGTTTTGAAATATGGGGACATTGAAAATGTCCTCATAAATCACCTTTTCGTTTTAATACCTATGTCATACCCATGTCATGATACAAATTTGTGTCCTCCAGATGAACACACACAAACCCACACACACACACACACACACACAACAACCACACACACACACACACAGTATTTGTATACTGAGTACAAGTGTAAATACCGGGCAATATGTGTATTGTTCACATTTAGTTAGTCCATGACCATTCCAATTTCAACAATTCAAAAAACTTAGTTTCAAAAAATTGCCATTTTCCACACCTGTTTGACATTAGAATTAAACATAGTTTTATACTGTACCTTCAATGTATATATATTATATATTTATATAAGCTATTATAATATATATATATATATATATATAATATATATATATTAACACCAACATTACAGTATTATGATTGTGTAAACATCACTGAATATCGAAGAATAACTGTAGGCTGATTACATTGTGACAATCACAAAAATAAATAAATAAATAATAATAATAAAGAAAAAAAATAAAACCATAGCAGAAGAAATGCGCTGCTCAAACCATTAAGACTAAAATAATAAGGGATATTGTTAAAAATAAACTCGTTTCACAGTAACACAGAACCACAAAATTACATTTTCATGATAAGGATATTTATTATTTATTTATTTTTGTCCAGAAAACGTCTTAGGTTACGTATGTAACCATGGTTCCCTGAGAAGGGAACGAGACACTGAGATCTCTAGAGGTCGATATGGGGAATGCCTTCAGCGTGACCGGTGTCTGAAGCATACATCTAAACACGACAATGATATTGGCCGGCGACAGCCTATTACGTCACTACCTTCCGAGGGAACTTTGAACTGGGTCCTCTAGGGGTCGCTATGGGGAACGGTATACCCACGCTGCCATGCTGAGGGAAGTGAATGCCAATACCAAGGCGAGCATTAAGTGCCAACTCAACAAGTCAAAGAAGCTGCCCCTAGGACGTTTGATGGCTGTCAGTGACATTACCCTCTATGGCCAAAGGCTTGAGCTGTGCACCAAACTTACCTGTAAGGGCTGGCTTGTATAAAGCCCGAGCCCAGGGCAAAGCTCAAGCCTGGAATCAAAAAATAACCAAGGATTCCTTTAAGGGGATAAGGCAGAGTATCAGGGCTGCTTACAAACCCATATCCTGGCCTGTCAAACAGAGACTACCTCCTGCTCTAAGAACGAGCTACTGAGGATACCCAAGGAATCTTAGTAGTAACACCCTGTCTAGAAAGTGAATATGGACTTAGAAAGTGCACAGAGAACTAGCGTGAGCACTTACCATAGATATGGATTTAGAAATACTGTAATGAACCAACAGGGAGACATAGGTTGAGTGGAAAACCGGGGCCTAACCAACTCATAGAAAGGGAACGAGGCTACAGAGCGTAACCCTAAGGCATGATTTATAATTCTGCGTCGGACCTAGCCGTAGCTTAGATAGACGCAAAATCATTATGCTGTAGTGCGTGCACCTCTCCAAAAACTAACAAGGCGCATTTAGCAGACCGAAAGGAGCGCTGTCGATTTTTGGAGAGGTGGCCCGTGATTGGTCTGCAAGAACCCCTCCCTCCATATGTACTTGAGTTTTGTGTGTGTTTATGTACACTTTAATATATTTTAATGTTACACCTTCTAATATAAAATAAAACAAAGCAAATAACAAGTGTCTTATCATTTATTATACTACATAGCATTATACATCAGTAGTTGTCCGCAACAAACAATGTTGATCTGCCGTGGTACAAGTCCTTGTGCAGACTGAAAGTATGCCATCATCTCCTGTTCCGTTGTTGTCTCCTTTTTGTAGTTTTAAATAATGATTTAATGACTTTATATTTATTTGCCGCCGTCACGGCTATAATGCTTCTCCGACGAGCCACTTCTTCTTCGGCTTTTGCCGTGGTACTGAGGGGTTAACCCAAGAACATGCCCGTGGACACTGCTGACTAGCGGTCTGCATGTGTACTGCACGTTGACGCGGACAACGACGCAGAAGTATAAATGAAAACTGACACATAGCCTACGGCGTAAAGGCTACGGCGTAGGTCTGATGCAGAAGTATAAATCAGCCTTTACCATACAGGATTTTAGAAAGTGCGCAAATTTCCTAGTTTGCACACTTACCACAATGTGGATTTTAGAAAGTGCACAGAAGCTGAGCATGTGCACTTACCATAGCATGGATTTAGAAACACTGTCACTAAAGGGTAACCAAGAACCTGTCCACCTCAAACTGGGAGCAGCGTGCTCATAGGTTCATCCTCTAAGTGAGGGGAGGAGCCACTGCTAAAGCTCGACCAACAAAAAGAGCAGCCTAACAGGAAGGCCGAAGGAGGCCTAACAACCTGAGGCTGCTGCTCAATGGCTCCAAAAACGTATGACCTGCTTTTCCATGAGGGGAGGCCTCAAACGCTCAGTTGGGAGAGGCATGCTCAAAGGTAACCCTCTAAGGTGAGGGGAGCACAGCTAGGCTTGACCAAATAGGGGCAACTAATAAGGGAGGCAGAAAGCATCCAAACTACCTGATGTCGCTGTCACAGAGCTCAAAGAGTGGAGTGCTCGACCCTTAGCTAAGCACTAAGCTCAACCATACCAGTATCATCAGAGATACATCAGAAGAGTGAGGCCCAAGTAAGTTTCCGGGGCCTGAGACAACTCAGAGAAAGGGGACGAGGCAGCATCACGTCACCCTTACCACAAAAGATTTTAGAAAGGTGCACAAAGGCCCAGCGTGCCATGATTATGGAATTTAAGGAAGTGCACAGAGAACAAGCATGTGAACTTGACATGACAAAGACTAGGCTCTAAGCAGAAGAACAACCAACTCCGGGATCGGAAGAGACACATAGAAGCTCAACTGGGAGCGATATTCTTAAAAACGACCCTCGAAAGATGGGAGCACTGCCAGGCTCAACCATCACTAGAGGGGCAGAAGGCCCAGCTCTCCAAGATTCTCTACTCTCCGCAGAGAGGAGAAACAAACGTTCCATTCCGGTTGGAATGACCCTCCCGCAGTGAGGGGAGCACCATGCTCCGAACGCACCAACAGGGAGAGCTGCAGGCTCCTTGCCATAGAAAAGATAGACCAAGGAGGCCACAAAAAAGGCCTAGCTACTTGATGTGATCACCTGTTGGAATAGGAGAGGCAGCGCTCCGGCCTCGGCTAAGGCAAGTCCTAGATTCAACACAAGCTCAGGCCTAACCCCCTCAGGGCAAGACCGAGCAGCCCAGGGAGCATAACAGGAGACAGTGCCTCCAAATGAGCTCAACCTGGGAGAAAAAACCTCAAAGGCCCGCAGGTTTTCTGATTATATAAAAACTAAACAACAAAAAATCCTAAAATAATAAATAGAATACCCCATAACAGCAGCATTTCCAGCAGTATCCAACATTTCTCAATCATGATTTACTCAGCTAAATGTGAACAATTAGCTAACAGCTGTATTCCTTGTTTGCTAGCTACCTATGCACATACAGCATACATTAAAAATGTTTTCGATAATTCCGCTGGAAATGCAGAAATAAGCCGTAATTTTGTTTTATTTTTAACTCTTTGGTAGATACATTTATAATTTCTATTACATTACTACTACTACTTTTACTACTAATAAAACAGATCTCTGGGGGCCCCAAAAGTGCGTGAGCCCTTAGAATCGTCCTAACTTTCCCCCCCTTAGCGGCGCCCCTGAACACCAACGACAAACGAGAATGTCAGCCAATGGTCAAGTAAATGTATTTTTAAAATGCTAAATTATTCAGTGTGTGATCATGTATGAAATGAGACAGAACAGAAATTGATTAACCCCCCCCCTGACATCGACCAATTCACACGACGTGGTTGATGCCTCCCCATGCCCACACTTAATGAATTTCCCTTTCTGAACAGATTTCAGCTGCAGATGCCACTGTAGTTGTAGAATGACCCAAATGTGATTGAGCGCTGCATGTGTGTTTGTGTGTGTGTGTGTGTGTTTCAGACATTGACGAATGCGAGCTCTTCCGTCGAACTCGTCCTGGCCGTCTGTGTTTGCACACCTGTGTGAATACGGCTGGAAGTTTCCACTGCGAGTGTCCCGCCGGTTACAGCTTGGGCCGTGATAGCAGGAGCTGCCATGGTCCGTTCATTATCAAACCTTCATTATGACCTGCTGGTTTGTCAAAGTTCTGTAGAACCATCTCAAACAAACAAGAGAAGGTCTGTTTTAAATCCAGTGAGCAGCCTTCCTGTCTGCTTCCACAGGCACCTGTCTTCTAGGGCAGCATCCTAATCGCAGCGTTCCTCATTGGTGATCGGATAATGGAACGCTCTTCATAAGCAGCAGTTTCAAACAGCAATCTTTACATGAAACACAGGGAACATGAAACAGTAGAGCGCAACAGTAGGCAAAAATCCCATTTTCCATACAGATATGTTTTTAGCAGTAACGTATAAAAATAATGTAAATGCTAGATTTCCTGTGGAAACTCCACTAGCCAAGACCCTGAAGAGAGATCCACCAATCAGAGAAGATGCTGCTAGCATGGAAGCCAAAACCATAGCAAAATAATAGTTGAGTGAGTCGCCCTACACTTTCAAACTACTTATAAAAAATATATTGTTTTTATACTTTGCCATTTTATATAGTTTTATATTACGCTTTGATTATTTTAGGCAGAAAAAAAGAAGTCTAGTCACTATTATGCTCAATAAAGTGCTGGTTAAACTGATTACATGCTAATCTGGATTATGTAATAAGATTCCAAAAATTAAGTACTAATTATATGAAGTATTATATTATTATATTATATTAATATTATATTATATTACATTTAAAATCCCCATAAATCAGATTTACAGTTACTTTTTACGGATTACATGTTATTTACACAATGGCACTTAAATTATTCCTAACTTATTGATTCAGCTAATTCTTCCTTTTTCCTATGAAATGTCCTTTATAAATTAACTTTGTACTTATAGCCTGTATTGTTGGACAGGTATTCTCGTTTTTGTGTAATTTACATGCCATCCATAGTCAGGAAGGCCTGTGATTACACAGAAAATGGGACAAATTTGATTAGTGTTTGAAACTCACGGGTCATGTAATCACGCATACTGTTTTTTGGAAGCTCTTTGTCTTAAAATGCTCATTTAATTTACAGTTAATTTAAAATAAATTTACAGTTTTAAATCGCACATGCATGCCAAACTCAACATATTTTGCACAGTTAACCGTTCTGGATGTAGGTATGGGCACACTGACAATTGTGTTTCATTCTGATTTGACATTTACTATGTTTTAATTAATTATTAGCTTTTCATCAACACCTATTTTTCACATGACCTCAGTTTGGGAAACCCTGCCGTAATGTAATGTTAATGCATTCAGGATATCTTAACAAAAAAGGAATATATAAATAGATATATATATATATATTATTATATATATATAAAATGTTGGGGGGGTACACCAGGGTACACAGTCCCATTAAGTCTATGTGACCCCCCCCCCCCCCCCCCCCCCCCCCAAACAATTTGGTTAAAAGTAATTTAAAAGTAATCCAAAAAGTAGTCAGACTACATTACTTTATATGTGTAATCCAGATTACTACAATTTTTGCCATGTAACTTGGAATCAGTAATAGACTAGAAATAGAATTTGTAAATAATCTACAAGCACTGTTAGCATGTTGGTAAGATAATTGCACAATAATTAAAACATTTTTAATTTACTTGCAACATGTCTGCAATCTTTTTTTTTTCTTTTTTCGCTGAGCTCCTTGCAAGGAACTTGGGGAATACAATGCTGCCTTAGATTTAGCCCAAGAGAAGGTCCCTACAATGCTTTAAAATGCTGTTTTGGTTGGTGGTTCACTAGGTTTTAGAACAAGCGTGACTTTCCAAGATATAAGCCAATTATCTTCAAAAATGGGAAAATTAAGTCTATATTTATTAGGCTGTGACACACCAAGCTGATGGTCGGGCTGTCTATGAGCGTCTGTCGGTCTACTCTGCTCTGTTTTTGCGGTGTGTTCTGCACCATCGTCACTAATCAGACCCCGTCGGAGGCTTCGTCGCAGACTGAGCATGTTGAATCGGGTTTGGGCATTCGGTAAGATACATCATTCTGATTGGCTGTTCTGAACCATTGGCCCAGACGCATGGACGCAGTGAGAACATAGTCAGCTTTCGTCACTGCTAGTTCTTTGATGTGTCACAGCCTTAAAAGGAACTAACATAAATATTTGATTTTCAAAAACACACCGATTTAATGCTCTTACCATGTGCTTTCTGTAGACATTGACGAGTGTGCGAGAGCGACCCATAACTGCAGTAGTGAGCAGGTGTGTGTGAATACATACGGAGGTCATCGCTGTGTGGAGGTGGACTGCCCTCGCATCCGGAACGCCACGTACATCAAAACCTCTCCGCTGTGAGTCACGCCACTGCCCTTAATCACTTGCATTAATGTGTATCTCAGAAAATTCCACCTTCAAATTCAGCACGCAAGCTCCTACTTCCTGGGCCAATCTGAAAAACAATTTATGGAAGTTTGCAAAAAAGAATCCCATCTGTCAGTTAATTTAAATGCTGCATAAAGACCGAAACAATCTACAAGTGAACACTAACTCTTTTAGCTATGCTAGCTCAATGACAGATTTCGCAGCACAACTCAAACTGGTGTAGCTAAAAGGGTTTGCGTTTATGAACATGTTTATAACGCAACACAGGTATGTTGCGTTACTAGCATTGGTCATGATTGTAGGGGTCGCTATCGTGAACATTAGCATAAAATGTCTACGGCTGTGTCCGAAATCGCCCCCCTATACCCTTAAATAGGGCACTATTTGAGGGAACAGCCATTTTTAGTGGTGTCCGAAACCATAGTGGAGCTTCTCGAGTGCACTCATTCAATCCCACAATGCACTGCAAAAACGAGTGTACAACTGGTGCACGCTCAACGGCTAGAGAATGCCCATAATGCACCGTGAGAGTCACGCGCCGAATGAATTCCCGCATCTCGCCAGAAGATGGCGCCCACAGCTGAATAATCAATCCGTTAATTTTTACAAAGCACTCATCCATGGTGTACAGCATAATGTACAACACGGGTATAAATTCATTGTAAATTGATTATTAAATTGTTTGATTAGGGTTTATACATAATTTCCGTGACAGAGTTCAAGATAAATCATTTAATCTTACTACTGGAGCTGCTAGTTTGCTAGTTTCAAATAATTAATAAACAGCAAGCACAAACTATGCAAAAGCGGCATTCCTTCCGGTGCACTCAGTGTCCGAATTCACTACTCGTTTTCATTCACTCCTTCTAGTGAACTGAATTAGTGACCTAATGTAGGGAATAGTGAATGAGGGTATAGGGGGCGATTTCGGACACAGCCTACTTCTTATTTTAGCTAGCTCAATTTCATTTGCATTCTGACAGAGTTCAAAAGTTGATATACTTGTTTATAACACTACATGGGTGCGTCGCTGCTATTGTGAACATTAGCATAAAAATACTGGTGTGTTACCCCAAAACAGCTAAAGCCCAAAGTATACTTGAGTTGACGCAAAAGCTTTGATTTGATGTGTGCACAAACATTTACGCTTGACACATGCGCACTAGAAAGATTGTATCCTTGTTCAGAGTCTGCGCACTTTCTCTCCAGAAGTTATCACCGATAAAATGTCTTTGTGTGCATTTAAACTAGAGTTGCGTGAATCTCTTGAGGGCCGTTTACGCACAGGTAGTGGAATGGGGAAAAATGTCAAGGCCTAGAGACACGTTTTTTAAAAGTTTAACTTATTTTATCTTAAGCTCTGCGTTTTTAAAGATGCGCGACACCAGCACAACAGTCAAACATGTCTATTTAGCAGATGTTTATATAGAAAACCAATGGAAAAGTAGTGCAATGGAATAGTAGTTTGTCTTAGTTCGGTCTCATCTGCTTCTTTTTTGACTGCGAAACAAGGGCCAAGGGCCAAGCGTTGCCACCTTGTGGACAAACTAATTAGTATGCCTGAGTGCAAACTATGTCGAAGATTAAATTTACGTCGCACACTAATGATGCACAAATAACGAAGTGCACTTGCAATGTGTCGACCAAATATTCTGTTACCATGTTTGCATAGATCATGTTTCTAGTCTGCGACAAGGGGCTTTTTTCCTCCAGAGTTATAATTATTGTCACATTTGCTCCAAAACCAAATTTCTGAGTTACTGCTCTGTGCAGATGGACTTGCTATAATCCCAGGACATAATTTCAGGTTAACGTTTGGTCTGGCATTCCAGCGTCTCTCTCTGGTTTCTCTTCCATCCAGGCGTTGCGACCGTAACCCTTGCATCCAAGGAGACAACGCCTGTTTCCAGGCCCCGGTCTCCATTAACTTCCACTTCATGTCCGTGGTGTCCAATATGTCCACACCCACCGTCCTCTTCCGGTTGTCTGCGGTTCGCATCCTGGGCGACACTCTGCGCTTCGGCCTGCTGGGGAACCGGGGAGTCCAGCACTTCAGCGTCCAGCGCTCGGGCAGACTGACGGGACAGCTGGTGCTGGTGAACGCTGTTCAGGGTCCCGCCACGCTAGAGCTCGATATAGAAATGAGCGAGATGGAAAGAAGGGTGCTGCTCGGGCGATACGTCACGAAAGTCACTCTCTTTGTGTCGCCGTATAACTTTTGAGAAGCAGGAGACAGATGATGGACTGATATTGGGAAATCATTTACAGGCGAGATATTGGGGACTGGGCCTGCGTGCCAATTTACGAGGACAAAAGAAAACCTATGTATGGTCCAAGTAATTTAGTTCCTCAGAATATAAAAAATGCATTAATTTCTTCCATTTGGACTAAAGTGTTTATGCATTGTTGTAGTTATTAACAATATGACATGTAATTTTGATATGTGAAAAAAAAATCCATTCATTTAAAGGAATTTAAAGACATTCTGGGACAAATAAGGATGTCAAAGACAATAAAAAAAATAAATCTTTTAAAATTTAGTTTGAAATGTGTCCGTTTTTTTTTAAATTAAGCTTTGTATTCAAGCCGGTTTAATGGGTTTTAAAAAACATAAAATTTTCGAGGAAAAGATTAAATTTAATGACTTTAAAATTGTCATGTGGAGTAATTATCAAGTAAGTTCTTAAACATTGTCAAAAAAAATATTATTTTTTTTTAATAAGAATTATCATTAAAACAATGAAAGTTTTTTTACCTTGAAATAAATGTTTCTTCTTAAATGTCGAATGGTCATTGATTTATTTCCCAAATATTCTGTTCTGGGACTATATAAGTTCGGTCAGCGAAAATTACGAAATTCCCCCGAAAGTGTGGATTGCTTTATGGCAGCAACAAACGCACCAGTGTCCCAACACTATCAGCGCTAAATAGTATTTGAAATTAGAATCAGTGTCTCAAATCATAGTATGTTGAAATGAGCATCTCAAAGGTCCTCAGCTGGTTTACTATTTCTGCTGGAAATTTAAGATCTATGCACACTCTAAGGGCTAACATTACCCACAACCCACTGCGCGTTAGATGAGGATTTGAATAGAACTACAAATGCAACTAAAAAACTACAAACATGGCAAACATGTGAACGATGGTTGAGTAGAGAAAGGGGTTTGTATAATTAACAATCAGTATCTAACCTCATGAGAACATGTTTATTCAATGTCATTCTCTTTATTTTTCATCTGCAACAACACTGCAACTTTTCTAAAAAAATATGTTTGGCCGTTAACTCTTAAATGCATTATTATGCAAACACAAAGAGTAGAGCTCATGGCATAAAAGACATGCGACTGGCAGATCAGCACGCCTCTTCATTTCTCTTGAAATGAAATGTGGATGATGTTAACTGACAAGAGTATTGACAGGCCATTTTAAACTGTGACAGGATGCACATCAAGTAAAGATGCAGTTATGACAAAATAGTATATCCCAAATCTTGCCTACACTCTAAAAAATGCTGGGTTGTTTCAACCCAATTTTGGGTCAAATATGGACTAACCCACCTGTTGGGTTAAATTTTGGTTACATTTTTAAATTAACTTTTTAACCCAACAAGTGGGTTAGTCCATACTTTACCCAAAATTGGGTTGAAACAACCCAGCATTTTTTAGAGTGTACTATTCGATAAATACCTCAAGTAGCATTATAATTTTTTACATCATCTCACAACAGAGGCAGATGTGGCTCCACTGAAGTACAAACAGAAAAGTGGAATTTGTCACAAAATAGTGGGAATGTGGCACCCCAGTGTCATTGTGGCCACACAAGATGATCCAGACCTCCTCTCTACACTCTTGACCTTTACTTGTGTAAAGAGGCGGCTATATAAAGACACTCGCACACAGACGGCAAAGATTCCCAAACCTGAACCATTATCAAGCTTAAACAGGACAAAACACAGCAGATACAAACTATCAGATCAATTTTATTAACAACGGTCCAATTCAACTCGTACAGAACAAAACATGAGAACGAGCAAAGAAAAGCGCAGTTATTGTGTTATATCTGTATAGTACAGTTTAATCAGATGCGAGGAAAAATACTTTTCATAATAAATTTGTACACAGAAAGTAAATACAAAAACAATGAATCAATTCGTCATTTATCCTTTGATCATTTTTATGTCATATATCAGTTTGACAGACAGGAAGCGTGATTGGGAGCAGATGACACATGCACATGTAAGGAGTTTTTCAGTGCTAGTTTAACTCATTCAGAAATAATGTGAAAACACCTGCACTCAGCCGTCGACAGCCATATACCATGATAATAATGCGATTCAATAATTGATTCAAACTACTCACAGAGGAATATGAAACATTCAGAACGGCCCGGTCCGAGACTTTAAAAAACCAATCCAATCAAAATTAAACAAACTTATTTTAATTATCTGACCAAGCCAATCAAACGCAATTACATTTACATTTTTAATTATAAATTTTTTTGACCAAGCCAATCAAAAAACCAAAAAATTAAGTATCTGACCAAGCCAAAGAAATACAAATATGAATCGTTTAATTTTTGATCGGCTTGTTCAGATACATACAGACACGCACACAAAATAAATAAATAAAAATAATTTCACTTAAAAGACAATTAAGCCTATTTTATAATCTTTTAAATCTTATTTTAGGGTATTTTAGGAAATAAGAAGCAGACACACATTTATAAATGAAATATAATGTGGCAACCAACACTAGATCTCTGGATACCAAGCCATTCAATTCTATTGCCGAGTCCAAACCGACAATGGTTTCAAACTCGTCAGACCCTGTGAATGAAATATGGTACTAATATATACAAACACCACAGTTTAAGTGATTTGTATCAATATATACACCTCCTTCAATGCATAAAAGAAATGATTTACAGGTAGACGAAGGACCTTATTTCGCCGCTGATAAATGAACAACAGAATTCGGAAGTGGAGGGAAGAGGTTTAACCGCTTTGAATGAAAACGTCAAATATTTGGCTGAAATCAGTTTCTTCATCTTTGCAGGAAACCCAGATCACGGTCATGAACTAAAGCTTTTATAAGCAGGAATATAAGCATTGAAAGCACATGAAGCTTAAAGGCCATTAGTGCAAGAATTCCCCAACATGGATACATTCAATATCATGGCCTGGAAATAATAAAGTAAAATGCATGCTGAAGCATATTAAAGCACAAGCCGTGTGATTTGAATAAGTGTCTATTTTTGTTGGTCAATTTGAATGTATCCTTTCCTGTCCTTGCTTAAAGGGATAGTTCACCCAAAAATGAAAATTGGATGTTTATCTGCTTACCCCGAGGGCATCCAAGATGTAGGTGACTTTGTTTCTTCAGTAGAACACAAATGATGATTTTTTACTTTAACCGTTGCAGTCCATCAGTCGTATAATGCATGGCAATGGTAACAAAATCTATGAGTGCAAAAAAAAACATGCACAGACAAATCCAAATTAAACCCTGCGGCTCGTGACGACACATTGATGTCCTAAGAAACGAAACAAAAGGTTTGTGCCAGAAACCGAACAGTATTTATATAACTTTGTACCTCTAATACACCACTATGTCCAACTGTCTTTGAGCATGCGCACGACATCCGGTGCGTGAGGCGTGTACGTGCTCCGGCGTAGTTTTAAGTTAAAAATTAGTTAAAGTTAAAAATCATCATATGTGTTCTACTGAATAAACAAAGTCACCTACATCTTGGATGCCCTGGGGGTAAGCAGATAAACATCACATTTTCATTTTTGGGTGACCTATCCCTTTAAGGGTGCAACCCATAGGAAACGAGATTAAAATGATACAGCTATTTACAGTATGTATGGTTTCCAACAGCATTATGACATGAATTCAGATTATTAAAGCACAGCTTGAGTGCACAAACACTAGAACCAAAGTCAACTTTAATGTCATTTTGTACAAAAGCATACAAATAACAATAATACAAAAGCCAAATTAATGATGATGCACAGGGACTGTAACATTACAGCTCTATTACGCTTTTAATAGTAAACCATCACTCAAGAGAGTGAACTTTAGTGTGAAGGGGGACAAAATATGGGGGTTTATGCATTAAAGCCTTCGGCGTTAAGAATTAAGAAGCTAAAAATCCAGTTAAACAGCAATTTAGTCCTCAATTACGAGAAAAACTCTGGTTCATAATGCATCACGACTCAATCTAAGAAAAATTAAACCTAGAAATGGCGGAAACTGTGGCGATTATGGACGGTACTGAGCTTAAAATGTTTTAAAACCACAAAAGAGATGGACCGACTGTGAAGGAAGCTTATTTAAAAAAAAATGTGTACCAAACACAGTGTTTAAAACCGATAATTCCCCTAAAACCGTCCATACGATGTCTGGTAACCCAATGATATACGAGCAAGGCATTCAGAGAATAACAGTGTAAAATAAAATTACATCTCTGATGTGGGTGAATCGTCAAAAACGTGAATTCGGTTCACATGTGACTTTCTGTACGGATGTTTTAAGCTAACAGAACGGTTTGTTATTATGGCACTACGAAAACACGAATCGAACGACTCATTCAAAGCTCAGACAAGACGCACCCAAGCCACAGTGTCATAAACTGCATCGATAACAGCAGGTAAACAGCTTGACGTTTCAATGCGGCCATCGAGTCAATACAGACTCGCAGTCCAGAATCAAGTCGCCCTTAGATTTGCAATTTCGGATATTTATCGTCCATTTTCGAAGTCTTGTGGCTCAATTAAGACCAGTTCAAAAGCATCGGGCGGTGACGTGCGAGACTTTAACGATGGAGAACCCCTTCCCTTAACAAAATCAACCAACCAAATGACAGAAAAAAACATTTATAACCCCTTACTGCAAAGAAAGATGTTCCCAGTGACATGAAGAAAAATCAAAAAGAAGCCCCATGATAAAATCAGACACACAAACCAAACACAAATTCTCTCACTCGGATGGGCAAAAAGGCACAGACACACATTCGTTCAATCGCTCTAACTTTGTCAAAACGCACAACGTCTTCCTAAAACATGGACGTCAAATATTGCGACACCATCCCTGCAAACGAAAGGAAAACAAAAAGCCAAACCTCCCGCACTCCAAAACATCAACAATAAATTAAAACATTTAGCTGGAAAGCAAAACCAAGTCTTTGAGATGTTAGTTGAAGAAAGCTAATTGGTGTCATCTGGCGCGCCGTGATGTCGGCGTTCGAAAGCGCACAGCAGGCAGGTTTGCTCAGAGAAGCAGGCGATGTTGTAGGACAAGCACAGTCAGGGAAAAATAAAAATAGAGTGTGTGTAGCAATTAAAACGGGGTCCCAATGTGGCCGTCGGTGGTACCACAAAAATGCACACACAGCACGAGTCTGAACACCCCGCCCCCCTCCGTCAAGTTTGCATTTCCAACCCCAGTGTCCTTCCCCGGCCAAGAACGGAGAATGGCATGTGGGGCGCGATGGGCTTTTTGCCCTGCAGGGGGAGTTGAATGGCACTTCCCCTGCCCTGCACCCCCCTCTCTACCTGTCCTTCAACTCCTGCGTCACGCGCTTGGTGATGCGGCCGCACAGCAGACCCATGAGGAACAGCAGGACCACGCACATCGCCAGCATGCTCAGGATGTAGTTCTTGGCAGGAGACGTGAAAACCTGCCCGGCCAGATCCGAGAAACCTTCTGCTGGCGCCACCTATTGCCAACAGAGAAACAATATGAACTTGTATTTGTAAAAATTCACCGATTCCATCACCAGCAACTTGCATTTCTCATACTTTATCAGCTTTACAAGTACACAAATTGCAACACTAAATATAGTTAATTTTAAACTACCGTATTGACCCGAATATAAGACAAAGTTTTTTTCTTGGAAATACATCTGAAAAAAGTACCCAGATTTGAAGTCTACAGTAAGATTTAACTTCTACTGTTAATAAGATTTTGGTTGGCTACTATTAGATGGATAGCCTAAATGTCCTAATTCAGAGAGGCTACCCGTTTTTTTTTTTTAATGGTATATCAAAAAGTGTATATTTTTTAAATGTGATTGTTGGTACATTTTACCAGTTTTTACCATACTTTCAAAACAAAAATTAAAATAGGAAAAATATGCTATATGAAAATAATTGAAGACAAAATGTGTTTTACTGAGAAAAAACGAGATTTGGTTTTTAAAAAGCCTTTTTCCAAAAGGTACATCTGGAAAAAGGGCGGTCGTCTTATATTCAGGCCAATACGGTATATCTAATCTATACAAAAATCATATCCTCTTGCAGGCATCTCGTCACTGCTATTTTTGCACAAAATACATTGGGATTCTTTAATAAAACTCGAAAAGAGCAAATGTGTTTAAATTGTTGTTAAACTATTCTTCAATGTGACGATTTACGCAATATTTTCTATGTAATCTGTATGCATTTAATGTAAATTGGGCCTCGTTCATAAAAATGGAAATTTAGCAATTTCTAACTAACGAACTTAGAAATATCTAACTATCAAATCTGAGGTTTGTGAATCTGGAGGCGAGTTTTCAGGGAGGTCCATTTTAAGCGCAAATTATTCCAAATGTACTCATATATTTATATTTCATGACCCGATGCTTATTGTTCGTAAAGTTTTCTTGCATAAACTGCTGCAATGAATTACATTTAACTACCAAATCTGAAATTTACAAATGTTTTGTGAACCTGGAAAGTGTTTTGGGGAAGGTCCATTTTATGAGCAAATTACTCCATATTTACTCTAGCTCTTGCGCAATTTTATGCAACAATTTTTATATGATTTGTGTAAATTGTTTGCACATGCGTCCTTACTAGGGCTGTCACTAACGATTATTTTGATAATCGAGTAATCTGTCGATACAATGGCTAATGACCAAGTAGAATTAGCGAGTGGAGAGCGATGTACTGGATAATAATAATTTTTTTTGTAGTAATAAAAATAGACCCAAGCGAACAATAGCCTTTAAAATGACTTAAAATACATATATAATAGCAATGAAGAAATAATTAGTTAAAATAAAGAACGAAAAGCAAGCAATCATATGGTTTTATTGAACAAAAGTAATAAAATACATAATGTATTATAAACAATAGAGCTAATGTACTTTACGCATAGTAACAAATGCTTGCAGAGGTGCCAACGGCCTGACGATTGTTTTTACACTTACTGCGCGATCCAATCCTTGTTTAATATTGACTAAACTAAATTTCATTCAAATGTCCACTTAATCTTTAATATTTGGCTATTTCTTTATGACAGAAATTAATTTCTTGAATATGTGGACATCAAAACGTGTAAACTCAGAGCGAGGGTTTGAGCTTTAATTTTGAAATCGCGATGAACAGTAGGCTAGCATGTTCAGAAAGATATTGATGTATTCTCCTGTGTTGGCGTAGGTTTATAAATGATTTACCTTACAAATCTGATGAATTCGCGTAGGTTGTGTTCCCAGATGAATGTTATAATAAACAAACTCACAGCATATGCAGAGATGTAGTTTGAGATGCTCCACACATGTAAATAAGTTTGTGTGGAGCAGCATTTACTGTGAACGGAGCTGCTCCGAGACGCACACACGTATGTAAATAAATAAAGCGCACAAATTAAACTGGCATTGCACATTTTAATTGAATCGTAGCATTCACAATAGCATTATGCTTTATTATGATTTTAAAATGGGTTTAATAGATCACGCAGCCTTGGAAGATGGCCTAATACTGCGTTTCATGGATTCTCGTCCGTGGAATGCGCCACTTCCGATATTTTGCCAATTAATCAACACAGGCAAAATGCAATCGAGGATTTTTTTTAATCGAGTACTCAAATTGAATTGAGGAATCGTGACAGCCCTAATCCTTACGCAAACAAACTGAATGAGAAAATTTACGTAACATTTTTTAAATAAACTGTGAAATCATACTTGTGCAAATTCTCATATTAAAACAAATGCCGAAACTTCTGTAAGATGTGCAAATTCGTACATTTTTGCATTTAATTTAATGTGACGCATTAAAGTTTTTCTATGCAAAAAGAACGGAAGACTGTTTTCTGAGGTAAATGCGATCACAATTTTCATAATAATGGTTACATTATTGAATTCCACAGAATATATAACTTCCTTTAACACTTTAAAGTCGTGTTGGCAAGTCCGCTAAATGTTTTTCGAACAAGTTTATTGAAACTGATTGCACGTGATTCTTCCTTAGAATTTAGCCAAAACAAGATATCTTAGCAAGCAGCATAATGTCGCGGTTTACTTTTTAGAACAGCCTTTGTGTAGTGATTTGTTTTGGAACAATTAGGAAGATATTATAGTTGAGGATTGGGATTGGGTAAACGTTTACCTTAGCGGCGTAACTCCACATGTCAATGCGGTCCTGTAATCTCTTCTTACACTCCGGTTGGAGTCTCACACGCTTATCTTGGAGAGCCTCCATCAGACAGGACATCTCTGCACAAACACAGAGTACAGGCATTCAGATCTAGTCTTAATTCACATAAAATCATTTCCAGAATTACTTACGTCTTCCTCGGCCCGGTGGGATCGCAGCACACTGGTGCTTGATGTCCAGAGCGCATGCTGTGTGCAGAACTGGATCCACAAAGATGTCCGCCTTGCTCTCCTTCAGTATGTTGAGAACCTCCTACAGCGGGAACAGCCAGTCAGACGAGTTGTAAGCAAGTGAACCGTGCAACTTCCCATCGGTCAATCGAGGCCAAAGCACTCTTACCTTTTTACAGCCTTCATGGCTGATCTTCAGCAGGTTGATTTTCAGACACTCCTCAACCTGACCCGTCTGCTCCTGCGCCGCTACTTCCTCCGCACAGAGCCGTGGGATCTGGGACAAACAGCCATTATTAGTCATTCAAGACCAAAACATCTCAATGCACATCATAGTAAGGCGGTGAAGTTTACCTCCTCATTGCACTGGAGCTGCAGCTGCGGGTCGAGCCTGTAGTCCAGCGCGGACTCCTGCAGAATGACACTGATCTGGCCCTCGCAGTCTGGAGAGAGACGCTGGAGACACAGACACACTCTCTTATAAGGAGCTTTCTCAGGCTTATGTGCATTCACAGCGATCATGGGTACGAACCTGGTCTGCGTATTTGAGTTTGAGGCAGGAGATGACCTGCCCCTCCAGCTCGTTGTCGTCTTTGGCATTGTTTAGAATGCCCTGGCAGAACTTCGGTATGTCCGCTTTGCAAGCCTTCCTCAGCACAGGGTTCAGACGATAGTCTAGAATGGAGGGAAAAGCATCAAACTTTATTGATGGAAAGAGGTTTTTTGATTTATTTGCTGCTTTAGAACCTCAGGGACTTCACACAAATAGGGAACTCGTATCTCATTACTTTTTATAGCAATGATGACACACAAATGTAAATTGTAACTTTTCAATTGTTCTTGATTTTTACAGAACAATTAGCACTCACTTCAATGGTCAAACGCAGCCATTCACACCTGTTATTGATGTTCTTGTAAGAAAAATGATGGAGCTAATATTTCCTTTTAATTTATTGTAAATACAATTTATTAATAACTACAAAACAGCATTTGGTCTCAAACGGTTTAGCCCCTGCTGAGAGAAAATGTAATTTAGGCAAAGCCTACAACCCTGTTGCAACTCCGTTACCCATTTTAGCTAAATTGAATATCTCTGAAAATGATTTATATTGATTTAATGGTTTAGTAGAAAATAAAATAAAGGTGTTACTGAAATTTTTATTAATAGGTTTTTAAACCGTATTAAATAGTGCTGTCAAACGATTAATCGCATCCAAAATAAAAGTTTTTGTTTACATAATACATGTGTGTACTGTGTATGTATACATGCATATATTAAAACATATTTAAAACAAATATTATAAAACATATATAAATATTTATATATAAAACCATTTTTCTTAAATATATACATGCATGTGTGCATATTTATATATACATAAATATACAGATATTATGTAAAATTAAAAAAAAAAATTTGGGATGCGATTAATCACAATTAATCATTTTACTTTCATTTGAATTTTTTTGTGTAACAGGGTTGAAAAAAAATCATTTAAATGAACAACAAACCAACATTTCGTCTCAAACTAGTTTGGCCCTGCTAGAGAACATGTCATTTAGCAAAACTTACAATTCTGTTAATTGCAACTCTGTTACTCAACTCAGCAGTTTTTTTAAAATATTGAATTATTTCACATTTATTTAATGGTTATTAGTAGAACAAAAGTTACTATAAAATGTTTATTGCTAGGCTTTTAAATGGTATTAAGACCTTTTCCAAATTTTTGAAACAGGGTTGAAAAGAACAAAACAAAAAACAAATTAACAGTCTCAAACTAGTAAGTCCATACAATAAAAGCATATTTTAAGTAAAACCTACAACCCTGTTACTTAAACTCAGCTACCAATTTCAGAATAATTTAATATTTTAGGTCAAATTTTTTATGTATTAAATTAATAGAAAATGAAAAAAAAAAGGGTATTAGAAAAACGTTTGATATTAAAATGATTCATAGCTACATCATTACTGTTGTTACTAGGTTTTTAAACAGTATTACGACATCTTAATTTTTAGTAACGGGGTTGATTAAACCAGCTCATTAAATAATTACATAGTTTGTCCTGATGAGTTTAATACCTTTCGCTGTCCCTTCGTAGAAAGAAAACATTTGACACATATCTGCCTTTTACTGAGAGGAACAACACAAAGCATTAATAAAGCTTCTTGTTCATTGGTTCGCCACCTCTAATTCTAAAGATAAATATGTGAGTGATTCAAGCAAAGCTTCCGAGTGTGTATACATGTGTATATGAGGATGTAGTGGTAATTGTACCTGTGTTCTGGGTGATCTGTCTCTTGGTAATCATTTGTTTGCATTTCGGGTCCATTAGCTCACTGTTCTTGTTTTGTTTGAGACATTGTAACATGCCCTTTGCATCCGTGTCACTGCAGAAACGCTGTATGATAAACAATAACAAAAAAAGTTCAATCGTTTATATAGATTAATCAAACAATTTCAAGCCATCACTAAGCTCTAGGGTGTTTTCAGATGTAATTGATGAGGTTTCACACCCTGATCATCTGCTTGCAGACTCTCATGAGCTGGAAGTCGAGTTCTGGGTCCATCATTTCAGTCTCCTGCAGTTTGAAGACTTTCTGATGGCAGTGCTGGGTCAACTGCTTCTTTTTTTCCTTCAGACACTCGATCACCTGAACCCGCACAAATACACAGATGAGCAGATCATCACAGTTAAATGGAGGACCAGAGGGTCGGTCAGTTTGAGTTATGATGGATGTACCTGAGCGTTTCCAAACACCACGTTCTGACAGTGCAGCTTGATGTCCTGCCAGCAGCTCTCATACAGATCCGGCTCCAGACGAATGTCCTCAGACTGCACGACACACAATGACAAATCTCAGCTTCACAGGACATGAAACATAACATACGCAGCACATTACAAATGATCAGACATATTCAAATATATTCTAGATTAATTTGATGTACTGACCATCTCCAGTTCTTCCACTCTGAGCTGTTTACGACACTTCATGGAAACACGCTGCTCTCTGCCTTCCTGTAAAGTGTCGTTCCTTACCGTGGTACTCAGACAGATCACCACATCCACCCTAAGAGTAAACAGACCACCAAAACCTTCCCATCATGCTCTACGTTACCTCTAATTGTAGTTTACTACCAATCTCGCATCTTACACCAATTGTATTTTTTATACAATAACTAGGGGTGTGCGATATTGATGAAAAAAATCTCAATGTTTTTTGGGATTTTCCGATAATGACAATTAAACGATATTTGGTTGAGTGTGTTTTCGTGCTGGTACCTTGGCTGCTTTAGGCCTGTCAAGGATAAATAAATATGACACTAAAACCGCCAGTAGGTGGCGACAAGTCCATGTCTTAATTAGTGATTCATTGAATCATTCATCCAAATGATTCAATTCGACAAGCAAGCAATGAATGGCTGATTGAACTGTTGACTCAAATGATTCATTCAAAAACCGATTCACTCAGGAATGAAACACTGCAGTGTTGCTCCGAGACACAAATGTTCTGCTCTGGCTTTGTTTGGAAAAAAACAACATTCCTTGTTAAATTTTTTTTTTTTTTTTTCGGGTTTTTTGGGGCGAAACAGAAAAAAAAAAAAAAGTGCGTCTAAAATGTAACTCACTCAATATTATCTTCTTGTTTGTTGAACTGCTGTATAAAATCAACACAACCTATGCAACCTAGGCATCGATAATAAGGAAAACAGCACTCTTACTTGTGTGATATTGCTTACCTACATATCTTCTAAACACAAAAAACTAAAACCCATACAGGGATTTTTTTTTGCATTTATAACTGAAATTATGGGCATTTCAACTATATTCTAATAGGCTTCATCACACAGCGAATGCTTTTGGACTCCTTAAGACGTATTTTTGTTAGTTTTTTTGCATATACAATGTCAGCTCACACATCGTTAAAACAACAATTGCAATATTACTCTTGAGGACAACATAAAACTTGCATAAATGCAAAAATACGCATAAAAGCAGTTATGAAACATTTGCTTTGTTTGACAGCCAGGCGCTCACTTCTTTTTGATGTTGGGGCACAGTTTGAGCACGTCCTCCTTGCACGCCATCTTGAACTTGTACGAGAAGCGAAAGTCCTTCATCTGGATCTGAGGATGAGGAGGAGAAATGGACGGTTGAGACACAACAGTAGTAACCATAGGAAGAGCGAGTGTGTATTCGTCAGACGTACCAGCTGGAAGTGTGTGACTCCGACGGTGCATTTCTCGTTCATTTCCTTCTGGTGCTTATTGGCAACGAGACACTCCATCAGGTCCCCTGTGTCTATCTGATTATCGGCCACCTCCTGCAAAACAAACACAGGCAAATAGAGAGGACAAATGAAAAAAACAAAAGAAAACAAGCTACTTCGTGTATTTATTATATAGCTTTAAGTTATGAAAAAATTATTTGCGACTTACATGACAGTAGGACTGGATCACGGGTTCACAGGCTCGAATCAACAAGGCCTCAATCTGAATGTCCTGGAAAACCAGACACACCAAAATCAGTCCAAACCCAAACGTCTCACGTCCAGCAGAGAACAATAGCACCCAAATATAGACACTGAGGCTTTTTAATTTCAGAGTCAAACTGCTGTAAAAATCACAAAAGGATTTTATTTTGTACCTCGGACTCCAATTCTGTGAGGTTTCCCACCACATCCCTGCAGCTAGTGACCAGTTCATCTAAATGATCCTGTAAGCACTCCAATTCCTGACAGACAAAAACACACAAACACGGAGCAATGCTTCACTACAGAACTGGGAATTTCACTGCAAATTTTACATTCAAACGGTGTTTGCGTAACTGCCACTTTCCACAAATATGAAACATTTGTTGGCATCCCAAGACTTTTTGGAGAGAATTACAGGCACAAATCTCATGTTTTAAAAAAAAAAAATCATTATCCAACATAAAATAAACTTAGCATCACCAGTAGTCTCATTTTAGAAGCTGACCATCTTACGTGCAACAATTAAAACCTAATTGGCATTATATTACCGTTGTAATACTTTTGTAATACCCATTTTGTGTTCAATCCTGTTACCACATAACATTCCTAACATTTCTTAAAATTGTGACACAGGAAGTAACATTACTGGAATCTTCATGAAACACTGCAAAAAAGCATTAAATTTTATCAACTTACAAATACTGTAGTGCTGACGCATTCACACAATCATTCAACTCTGTTACCACAGTCATTTTTTTTTAAAAATGACAAAACCTAACTTTAAGTAACAGGGTTGCAAAAATTGTATACATAAAATAAAAAAAACAAAACAACAAAAATCGGCTCTGTCCCTTTGTAAGAAGAAGAAAAAAAGGATTTAATTGCATACTATGAAAGGTGACAGACAGAGTTGTTTTCGAATCACTGAGATCCTATTATAATTTTTATATGGAAATAGTATTTATTTATTAATTTCTTTTTATATTGTACTTGCATTTTTTATGTAATTAATTTCGTGTACTGTAATTGAATTGATTGTGCATTTTGTAGTGATTTTTAATCCATTGTAACTTCAAGTCCAGTGTGGAACAGGGTTGCAAAGAATGTAATCCTCATAACATGAACAGAAAACAAGACCACTTTCCTTTAAGAAGGAAAAAAGGATTTCATTGCACCTAACCCATGGAAAATGACAGTTATAATTAGTGTCATACTGACCTGTCCAGCTTCAGTCTTCTCACTGCACCACTTCCCGAGGTCTGTCATGCATCGCTGCTGCAGCTCCGGATCCAGTTTCACATCCAGGGCCCTCTGGTGGAGGATCCTCTGAACCTCCGTTTTACAGTCCCGAGATAACTACAGATCGACTCGCACACATTAGCACATACTTATACACACACACACACACACAAATAAAACAGAACCACAACCATCAATTGTTTTTTTCAAGACCAGTACACACAGTTCGGGACTTCTACATACACGCGATCTGTGTGCACGGGTCTGCGGGTTGTCATGAATTTGATACCATTACCATAAACATTACACAAGAATTATTAGATTTTATTATTTTTAGATTAGTCTGTAAAAAAACTCCCAAGACCCACATCAATCGAGTTAATTTCCTGTCAATCACTTCTCATTTAAAGCCCACAACATGAATTAATGTGATTTCAGTCTCGGCAAAGGAAGATGATTTTGATTTGTCCCTGCTAATTTGCTGTGAACATGCATCTGTAGCTTCATCACATTTACTCTTAGAGTGAACATCACCAGACCTGCCAAGAACATAACCGAGTCATATTTCACAACAAAAACCAACTAAGAAAAATATGTATGTTTTGCTTGAACACCATTTTGAGACCATTAAGATTTTCTGCACCGTGACATTAATTTATGATGATTTTAATAAAGTACAATAAAGTACTTGTATGATTTATAAATAAAACAAATAAATAAAATGTACAGTGCCCTCCACTAATATTGGTAAATATGAGCAAAGGCGGCTGTGAAAATAAATCTGCATCATTTATCCTTTTGATCTTTCAGTCAAAAAAAAGCAAATTTCTCTGCCTTTCATTATTAAAATAAACAAGGAAATACAGTGGGGGGGAAATCTCATTATGAAATAAATGTTTTTCTCTAGTTCATGTTGGCCACAATTATTGCAACGTCCTTTTGCCAAGATAACAGCTCTGAGTTTTCTTCTATAATGCCGGATGAGTTTGGAGAACACCTGACAAGAGATCAGAGAGCATTCCTTCATCCAGAATCTCTCCAGACTCTTCAGATTCCCAGGTCCATGATGGTGCTTCTCCTCTTCAGTTCACCACACTCATTTTCTATAGGATTCAGCTCAGGGGACTGGGACGGCCATGACAGAAACTTCATTTTGTGCTCAATGACACATTTCTGTGTTGATTTTAATGTTTGTTTTGGATCATTGTCCTGATGGAAGATCCAACCACGGCCTATTATAAGATTTCTAACAGAGGCAGTTTTTCCACTGCATGGTACGACTCGACACGGCTCGGCTCGCTTGCTTTTCCACTGCAGTTAGTACCGACTAGCTGTGCCGCTGGTTTGGTGCCTCGTGTCGCAAATCCAATGACGCTGCTGGCGATTCTCTCTGACCAATCAGTGATCTGCAGAGTTTACAAGTCACATTTTAGCATCAGTCCGGCTCACTTGGAACCTCAACCGAGGTGGTACTATTTAAGAAAGCCGTACCATGCAGTGGAAAAGTGCCATATGATGCCATGTATCTGCACAGATTCCAGGGAACTGCGGCAGAAAAACAGGCCCACGACATTAAAGATCCAGTAGTATATTTAACCGTGGGCATGGGTTACTTTTTATCCCTGTTTGTACTAAACCTATCTTGTGGGTTTGCTGCCAAAAAGCTATTTTTTAAGTTTCATTTGACCATAGAAGCCAGTCCCGTTCAAAGTTCCAGTCGTGCCTGACAACAGAATATGCTGGAGTTATTTTTTTTTAGGAGAGTCTTTGGCCACTCAAACGCTCCTCCTCACCATGCATTAGGAGGACATTTATTTGTTTTTTTTTTAACAGAGAAGAGTCCTCTCCCAACAGATTTTGCAACATCTTTAGTTGACTGGAACTTATTAAAGGGGTCATATGATGCGATTTCAAGTTTTCCTTTCTCTTTGGAGTGTTACAAGCTGATTGTGCATAGATAAGAGCCCTGAAGTTACAAAGACTAAAGTCTCAAAACAAAAGAGGATATTTTTATAAAAGTTAAGACTCGTCCACGCGCCCCTAAAACGGCTCGTTCTAACACGCCCCCACATATCTACATCACTATGTGGAAATATTTGCATAACGCCACCCAAATGTGCACGCAAAGAAAGAAGGTATGGTTTCAGTAACCGCAGTTAGTGTGAAGCAGCATGTGGTTTCTAGCGAAAGCAAAAACACTTTATTTGGCCCTCCGAAAGTAGATGCATTTAGGAATCTTTAAGATTACTTCAACAGAACAGCAATGCATTTTATGGACGACCGTTTCTTGAACCTAGGAGAGGAGGTAATTCTGACTTTGCGATGACAATCTGGCACTTCTGAATCAGATACTGCTTTGTTATTAGTTTAAGTATTTGCAATTGACTGTTTCAAATGCTTTTGCGCATCGTGTGTGTTGTGTGGGTGTTGTGTGTGTGTTGTGTGAGTGTTGTGTGAGTGTTGTGTGAGTGTTGTGTGTGTGTGAGAGAGAGAGAGACACATCACAGTGGAGTCAGCTGCTAACAGTGGCTGTGTACTGCCACAACACATCTCACTGTTGTGTCTGTAATGGACTGGTCCCCTTTCGGGGTTCTGTACAGATTTGAAATATGAAGCTTGCGATTATGGTAAGGGGAGTTACATTTTTCCGACGAGTGCTTGCGGTGTTCGGCATCACAATGCAATGGGTCAGTTGGCCAATCAGAGCAGAATGCGCTTGTCAAAGGAGGAGGCTTTGTAGAAAACCAAGCGTTTGAGAGAGGCGGGGCAATAATGTACAGTATTTGAAAAATAATGTTTTTTTTTGAACATTAAAGCATGTCAAAATATTATGTTACACCAAATACACAACCCCCAAAAAAAACAAAAAAAAAAAATTTAATGACTTTTACAAAAAATCACATATGGACCCCTTAATTATTGCCCTGATGGTGGAAATGGGGATTTTAAATGCTCTAACTCTTTTCTTACAGCCACTTTCTATTTTCTGAAGCTTAACAATCTTGTTCTGCACATCAGAACCATATTCTTTGGTTTTACTCCTTGTGATGGATGATTAAGGGAATTTGGCCTTTGTGTTCCTCATATTTATAATCCTGTGGAACAGGAAGCCATGGCTGGAGAGTTTCATGCTCCTAGTCACCCTGGTGTGCTCAATGTACTGAAATACTTCAGCGATATTTTACTCATAAAAATGTCTAGGGGTGCCAATAATTGTGGCCAACATGCATTGGAGAAAAACATTTATTTCATAATGAGATTTTCCCTTAACTTTCAATTGTTTTGCTTCAATGATAGGTTAGAATATTGTGAATTTTTTGAATGAAAGATCAAAAAGATAAACAATGCAGAATTATTTTCACAGCTGCCTTTGCTCATATTTACCAAGGGTACCAATATTATTGGAGGACACAGTATATAATTTGACTTGAGAATTATTGAATTATATATTATATATTTTTTGCATTTTCTTCCTGAATTATAGCAATGAGAATTGAGGGAGGTAACTTAATGTACATTAAAATAATGCAACAATGCATAAAATGTTAATAGTAAAAACGGGTTAAATTGTTTGTATGCTAAATCATTTATTTGTCCATGTTTCTGAGGTGAAATGCAGCCGAGTCATGCTTTGGACAGGTTTGTGAGATTCTCCTCCTTAAGGAACCAGAGGATACTTACATTTGACCTCTCGTCCGAACTTACATCAGAAGTTTCTGATGAACCCTAGTTACATTTAGGAAGCCACAGATAAGCTATGGTTTCTCAATGTCCTATTTTCTGAAAACTCACAATGCAGAGGTTAATGTCTAGAGTGTAACATGAGGGTGTTCAGTGAGTGTTAGTCGTACCCGTCGTCCCTGCATCTCGGTGCGGTAAGCGTGCCGGTACAGACAGGAGAAAACGGCTCCGGGCGGCATGAACTCGCTGGTCTCGTTCCAGCCGTGAGTGTGACAGATGCGGGACGCATCGTTCTGACACTTTTTGTACAGGATAGGGTCCAGTCTGTAACCAGAACCACAGGGAAATGTTTGAACATGAACTCACATTTGACCTCGTCAGATATATGAACAGGAACTTCAAAGCTGTTTGTTGACAATGTCTCGGTTAAAGAGATTTAAAGGAACAAATCTCAGGTTTTTAAGATCATTGTGAGACATAAAATTAACTTGGCTGTGACGGTAGTTTTGACCTGCTCAAAAAACAACAAAAAAACAACAGGCTGTCTACAGATATATACAAGTTAAATTTAAATTTTAATACCACCTTATGTGAAATTTAAGAACAAACTTATGATGGAAATACACATTATATTACATACGTATATATAATATTTAATGTTTAACGTAAAAATAAAATATCATCGCTGTCAAAAATGTTATTTATCATTACGATATACAGTGAACTTTTCATATCAGCAGATAATATTCCATTCAAAATATCCCCACAAAAGCACCGCATCAATATTTTCAATCAGTCTTCTAACAGCTTTTACATTCTTAAACCTGCATGTTTTTAATATTTACCCCAGGATGTTATTTACCTTTATAGAGGCCAATATTTTTTAACCTTATTAAATGTATGCGTCATCTTTCCTGGCAAAATTATTATAATTGATCAAGAAATTCAATATACACTACAGGGCTGTTACCAAATTAAATTAAATAATTACAAAATTACAACAACAATAAATAATGTTATGGGATTAATGCTTTAAATAAAATTTTGAACATACAACTAAGAAATGTTGGGGGAAAATGGATACTTTTAAACATGAGACTAAACTGCCAGTAGGTGGCGGTAAATCACTTATTCCTTCAACAGATTCGTTCAAATCGCTGAATCATTCAGTAACAAAACGGCGAGTGTTGATCGGAGAATGTGCAATACTTCTGTTCTGAGCTTTGGAACTATTTTTTATTGGTGAAATAGAACAAAACAGTCGATTGCGCCTAAAATGAAAGTTTAGCCAATTGTTTGTTGAACGAAAGTCAATGTAACATTGCAATGTGTCAAAATATCAGCAAAAACAGCCCCTTTGTCATGTTTGTATGTTACTTAACTACAACGTGTTGTCAATAAACGAAACATTTTTGAACTTTCACCTCACTATGTTTGTTCTGTGAGTTTCTTTATGTGTGCTGTTACGCTCATTTGATTTGATTTCTCCACGAAAGTCTGTCACAGAGAGAGGCAGCACGAGCCTCAACAGCGCCACACTGATAGCAGTAAACATCAATCGCTGTTTAAGCTGAATGTAATCAAATCAAAACAATCATTCTCGTGTTTTGATGCATCACTAGTTATTTTTTGGTCACGTAAAGTTTTAATCAGGCTATTTGTCCTGTCGGGCAAGTAAAATTCTCGAGCCATTTTTCAGTAAACTTGCATTAACCTGTTTACAGTAGCTAGGAGGCTGTTGAGCGAGCTGCTGTTCCACCTGTACTCTGCTTCCGCTGGTGAAGCGGTAACTACAGCGGGGGAGAAATCTTCAGTCTGTCCAGTGATTGTAAACTGGTTACAGCAAAACATTGTCTCTGGGTCCATCAGACTGGAGACATTTTTGCGGTAATGTGACCAAAAATATTTAAGACTCACTGAATCTGAATTTAAGACATTTTAAGGCCTTTTATTAGGAGAACGTTATTTAAGACATTTTAAGACTTAAGGACCCACGGCCACCCTGAAAAAAGAAAGAAAAGAAAAAAAAACACACCAAACAAACAAAAAACAAATAAAAAATAAACAAAAAACAAAGGGAAAAATGTAATAAATAAAACAAAGGGAAACAACAACAAAAAAACCCACTAAAACAAATGAGAAAACAAAACACAAAGCTAATAAAAACCATAATCAACTACAAAAAACCCCCACTAAAAACAAGACAATAAAAACAAAGGAAACAACAACAAAAAAACCCCACTAAAAACAAATGATAAAAACAAAAACCAAATGATAATAAAAACCAAAAACAACTACAAAAAAAAACAACATAAAAACAAATGACAATAAAAAAAACAAACAAAAAAAAAAAAACAATAAAAAACAAAGACAATAATAAAAAAAAAATAAATAAATAAAAAAAAAAACTTAGATTAGCATCGAATATTTAGCCGCGTCTCATTTCGTGTTCAATCCTGTCACCACATGATTTCTCTTTTACAAAGTAACATTCTTTTAAATAGCGACACACAAGAAGTAGCTCTACTGCATTCTTTCTGAAAAGAAAGCACCCGAAGAGTATCATTCAAAATGTATATAAATGGGATTAAAAGTGGGATTCAAATCAAAAGTGTGGAATAAAACCTAAACTCTTGAGGTTTGTGACTCACTTCCAGTCTCTGGAGATGAAGTACTGCAGCTCTAGCAATCTGTGTTCACAGTCTTCAACCATCTTATCAGTGTACAGATGCTCCATCAGACAAGACAGGATCCTACACACACACACACACACACCAACAATATATTATACACTTCACCTTCAGAGCTTCTACTCGAATATGAACTGACAGAAACAAAATCAAATGTAAAGATTGATCAGCATACTGGAAAGTTTATGGCAGAACAGGTTTGGTCAGAGCTATTATTGCAGTGTCATATGCAGTGCCTCAAGCACATGCAAAACATCTCTAATATTTGTTCAATTTCAAAGAATGAAAAAAAAAACCATCATGTTTGAAATGAAAAGGATGAGTAAATGATGACTAAGCAAACTTATTCCTGGAGCATTTCATGTTTACCAGCAGAAATGCTTTCTAGCTGGAGCTCTGGGCCTAATATTTCACACACAAGAGCACTCACATGGGGTCTCCATTTCGGATGTGTTTGCAGGCGGTCTGGATGACGGACTCGCAGGCCTCATTCAGAGCGCGATCAATGCGATAGTCAGCCCCGGGGTCTGTTTCCTGTATCAGTGTCTGGAGCTGATGGGACACAGACAGTTATGAAAGCCATAATCAGAGTCATTCATCACAGCCGCTGCATTATTTAACATGAATGAATATCTCACGACTTTATTCACGAGTTAAATCAATTCGACCTCAGTTCATTAATCACAGGAAGTACTGGAACACAATGAATGCACACAATTATCTTGATATTTTTCAGCCTCTTGGTGATATTTATTATCTTCATATTTATTCATTTCTTTTTTTATCAGAATAATCAATATTTTGACTAAACAGCCAGAGAAAAGGGTATTCAAAATGTTAAATTCTTTCTCTTTCTTTCGATCTAAAAACTAATAAAAAAAAAAACAAAACAAAAAGCAAACACTAAAAAGAAAAACAAAAATATCAATATACTAATAAAAAAACCTTCACAAAAATCAATAGATATGGACATCCATCTAAAAAAAAAAAAAAAATTTAAAAAAAATCACAAAGACAAAAATCAACCAAATACCCTAAAAAAATTTACAAAAAACGAGAAAATGTAAACTAAAAATTTAAAAAAAACAAAAAGACAATAGATTACAGCGATACGATCCTAAAAAACTCAACCAAAACAAAAAATAAAACAAAAAACAAACAAAAAATAATTCTAAATACTAAAAACAAAACACTAATTACTAAAAACAAAATCTCAAAATCAAAATAAATAAATAAATACAAACAAACATATACAAAAATCAACAGATATAGATATATATCTAACAAAAACAAAAAGAATAAAAAAAATTAAACCGAAAAATCAAAATCAAACAAATACTAAAATACTAAATAGTTAGAGCGATAGATATAGATAGATGGATAGATAGAAAGAGCGATATCTATCTCTCTAATAAAAAAAAAAACATGAAAAAAAAAAAATAAAAGTGTATTGTAATTTTACCAAGTCGTTAATATAGTTTGTTTTGACACGATCAGGGAAAATATCGTTTCTGTTCATCAGCCAAATGGCCACAGTTATACCAAAATATATCCCCCAAAAAATAACGCCAGCTAGCAGGCATTAATTGGCCTGGACAACATATCGACCCATTGCTAATACTGAATGTATCCGTGTTATTCACGATATCGACCGGACCAACCAGCAAGTGAGCGTATCAAAGTGCATTAAAACTCACAGCTTTCTGGCAGTGGCCTTCCAAGATGCCCTTGTCCCGGGACACCCTCATGAGGCAGTGCAGGGTTCGACCCTTGTGGTGCAGGCCGGAGCAGTGCGTGTCAATCTCCCCTCTGCAATGCAGCACGATCTCGGGACTGAGCGAGTAATCTTCCATCAGCATGCGCCTGTAGTCCAGCATCTCTCCCTGACACTCGCCGCTCACAGTTTGACCTGCGGAGCAAGAACCAAAACATGTGGAAAACAAAACTGTAGGGGGCAGAGCCTGTGTCCGTCCACATCGCATCAGAAGCCTCACCTCGGTGCACGGCTGCCTCCAGACACAGCAGCAGGTACGAGAGCTTGGCCTCTCTGGCTCGAGGCATAGCCGTGTCCATGTTGCAGCGGTATTTCCGCAGGTCCGGTTTGCAGGCTTTAGCCAGTGAGTAGCTGACCTTGTAGTCCTGAGCGATCAGCTTCTGACGAGTGGAAAGAGCGTCCTTGCACTGCGGAAAACACAGATACTTACGTTTAATTGGAGAAAAGTTTAATAATAAATAAATGTTTAAGCAATTTTTCATTTTAACAGCTAGGTAAATAAATAGACCAGAAGAAATTTGGGAAAAAAAAAAAAAAAAAAAAGGAAAATAGTAAAAGAACGAGTCAGACTTGAACTCATATTTCCTCACATTGAGCACCCCAGCAAGTGTGCAACCATTTTAAATGAAACATCGCAAACGTAGTAGAGCTGTCACAACATCAGGATTTATCACATGCTAATGCGCCATTATCTAGAGAACATTGAAAATAAATACAAATATTACTATAATGCTAGCAGTCACATCATCTGACTGAATCAATGATAATTGGCCAATAGTGTATGAGAATAAAAATGATTTAGTATGATTATTATTAACAGGATTAATATGGATTACAGTTATGGCATATTGCAACACCCCTAAAGCCTAATTATATTTTATAATAATATATTTATTAAAAATAATAGACGTTTTAATTAGTGCAGTCACGATTAATCGCATCCAAAATAAAGTTTTGGTGTGCATAAGTGTGTGTTTGTAATGGGATATTTTTTATTATGTATGTATAAACACACACGCACGATGTATATATTTAAGAAAAAAATGTTTTGTTTATAGATAATATTAAGATTTATAAATATAACTATTCTTGAATAAATATATATTTATACACACACACCCCGTGAATATTTTAAAATATGTATGGGGGTGTATTAATATACAAATAAATATACCAGACCAAACAATTATGTAAACAAAAACTATTTAGGATGCGATTCAATCGTTTTGACAGCACTATTTGACTAATAATCATGGAAGATTGATGTCTGGGTCAAGTTATTGAGAATCATTATTACTGGAATACTGTTAAATATAAATTAATAAATATTAGTACATTAATAATACTAAAAAGTAGGATTATTTGTATATTAATAACAAAAGCAGTAGTAGAATTTATCGATTGAAAAAGAAACCCCATAATACATATTTATAATTTTGAATTAGCTTTTATTTTTATATTTCAGATTATTTTAATATTAGTTTAGTTCATTTTAAGTTAAGTTTAGGTTTTAATAATTTTATGTCCTTTCTATTTCTATATAGCTCTATAAAAGTATTTTTTATTTCAGTTTTAGTAATTCTAGTACTTCAACAAACTTATTTCATTTAGCTGTTTTATTTCTCTTGTAAACTTTATCTCTAATTTTATTTCAGCTTTGTTTCAATTACCGAAAAAATGCCTTTCCAATGGTTTTTGTTACCAATAACACCAGTCTGGGTCAAGGGTAAAACAACTAAATCTTTGCATAAAAGGCATTTGTAAAGGAAGAGGAAGACTGGGCTGTGGTTATGTGTGGATGTGTTATAACTAGTGTCAAGTGTGAACTATTCTGCCCATTTTCTCTGTACACCATCACTATAAGCCGTTCTCAGCAAACCAGACGTACTTTGTCCGACATGCTCTCCTCAAACTTGTGGTTGAACAGACATTTGTAGACCTTTCCTTCTCCTGCTGGAGTCTGAAACAAACAGAAAAGAGCACACCATTAGTAGCAGAAGTGCACAGTGAGCGTGTATTAGAGGATCACGGCTTACGTTTTCGCAGTAGCGTTCGCGGTCTTCCCGACAGGCGAAGTAGAGATGGCGGTCAAGGTGGAAGTCGTCGGAGGAGAGTTCGGCCACACGCATGATTGACTTCTTACAGTCCTCTTTGATGGTGATGGCCGGCTGCTCCTCGGCTTCACTCACCAGGCCTTTCTCCAGACACGCGATCACCTCGCCCTGAGAGTGGATGTCCTGTAGAGAACAACCATGTGCGCTCAGGACAGAGAACAGGGCACAGAGTACTCTCATGTCAGTTTAACAAGACGTCCTGGTCTCTAGAACTGCAGTTGTGAATCTCAGACCAGCTGATTGAAAGCTGAACCGGCTCAACTGAAGAACTAGCCAGCTGCCTTTGAATCAGTTGACGGCTCCCATAACAACAGAGCACTGTCTGTCAGGCTGATCAGAGCTACACGAACTTGGATCAAATTAATTTAATGGGAAAGTTCAGAGTCATTTTTTCCCCCTCATGCCGATACAAACCCGTAAGTCTTTTGCTCATCTTTTTTCTGTTCATCGTTCATGCTTGATGTGCGAGAACAAACCTCGTAGGTTTTTGTGCATCAAACAAGCAAGTTCGATCTTCTGTTGACCATATTTGATGTGCTTTATGTGCACGCTGCTGATCAACGTTTAAATGTGAATAAAAGCCTAAATTAAATCCGCTCAATTCATATGGATTATTTTTAGGTCTTTAAGAACTTTTTCAAGTGTAACAGTTACAGTGGAAAGGACTTGGAGTGACAAAGATCTCTCAGGTTTCATTAAAATATTGTGTTTCAAAGATGAACGAAAGTCTTATTGGTTTCTGACGACGAAGGAATTTATGGCAATTTTCATTTGTGGGTGAAGTATCCTTATTATAATGCTACAAGATATTGACATGCTTATTAATTGCCATTATGCCTTATAAATCAATAAATGACTGATGTTAAAAGTCGATATTATTTTGCCAAAAAAAAAAAAGCAGTTATTTTAATTGCTTCAAAGTTAAATTAGGCATTGCAATACTGTAATGTACAGTATAAGAAATTGATATTCATTTTGAGTTAACAAATTTCATTTGTGTTATTAAATATCATTTTAATTAGGCTATATTGTAATACATTTAAACTTAAAATGAGTGTTAAATAATGGCAAAGGTAATCTAAATGTTAAAATAAATTAAATGAGCTTGCATAATTAAATATCCAGTAAAAAAAAACAAAATAACTGAAACTGTCAGAACGGTTTCATGAAACCATTTCAAGAACAAGAGCAGAGTTGCACAGATGCTTAAAATGTCTAAAAAGCCTGTATTTGTTGCTTTAGTGTTCGCCTACAGTCCTGTATTTGACAATGATGTAACACAAACTTGCAGAGCTGCTAGAAATACTGGCGCTGTTATCAGAGAGCATCAGAAAGTAAACAGTGGTTTAAAAAAATAAGTGTTACATCCTTTTTCGAAGACTGTGGTCATACTGCTACTTTCAGTTACCCACAGTGCACCTGGGCTTACCTTGTCTCCAGTGTTGACGCTTCCACAGTGCAGTTTGTTGATGTCGTCCTTGCACTTGTCCATGAAGCCGCAAATCAGCCGGTAATCGCTGAAGACGATGCTGGTCATCTTGGTGATGTACTGGTTACACTGGTACTCTGAGATGTTGGTGCGGTGATCTACTAAACACGACACCAGGTAACCCTTCCCACGTTCCTCAGCGGCACACTCCTTAATCTGAAAAATTATTGTAAATGGTTTAGTGACTTTGTGGTCAAGTTTGAGATAAAAGCTTGTTTTGCTTTGCCGCCTCCATGCATACTTACCCCACTGATGGTGGTCTTGCACACCTCAACGGCGACAGACTCGAACTTTGGATCAGTCGTCAGATTGAATTTATAGTTCCATAGCAGCTAAAAATAAAACAGGACATTTTATTTGCTACAATAACATCTTACAGTGCTGAATGAATTTTAATCAACTAAACTTTTTTTTTTTAAAATATGTATCTCCTGAGCAATAACAACACTAAAATAAAGTTATTATTTTTATTATGTATATTTATTTTGTATTATTTTAAATTATATAATTAAAAAATTTATAACTCAGTCATTAGATAAATGAAAAAAAACAAAATCAAAATAAACCAAAGTTAAATATTTCACATTATTTGAAGTGACAATGTGGTATAGTTGTTAAATAATAATAATAATAATAAAAATAATGAAAAATAAAACAAAACCCAAAAACATTCACATGTATGGCTCAAGGATAGTTAAACTCATTTTTGGGTTGAAATTAGAGATCGACCGATATATCAATTTACCGATATTTTTCCCGATATTTAAGCATTTTACCATAATCGGATATCGGTTTTGTAATATCGGATTCACAGATAAAACTGCCATCTTGTGGCTGTTTTGAGAATTGCGCACAGGATCAACATTGCAGTGCGTCTGAGGGGAGACGAGACAACAACAACGGCATGGTGCAGGTACTTGATTTGCTGTAGTTAGTAAACTTTATTTAACATAACAGCCATTTATGCACAAATTAGATACATTACATAAATGCCTGATATGTAGTTCATGCAGCTTGGCTCTAAGAAATAGAGACCAACTCATGGAGTCACGTAAGATAATCCGTCAAGTCCTGTCCCAATAAAGACGTAACTTTGCATGAGTTAAATAATACAGCCATGAATAAGCGCATGTTGGAAATAAAAGCGCTGAATTTAATTCTCTGTCTGTTGTCTATGCTCATCATTAGTCTCGTGAAGCCGCTTTCATATTGCTGTTAACTCACCGGGTTGATGTGGTTGATGCTCCGGAAAATCTCAAGCACGGCCAACGCATGTAACTTTTAACAAGATTCACATGTTTAAAACACCCTAAATTGTATTAAAATATACTATATATCCAATATTTCGCTAATAAACATCTAAATAAATACAACTCTATGGAAATTAATTATTTATTATCTCCGCAAGCGATCGCAATTTGAGTATAGTTCTGTGTAACTGCATAGATAAACTGCGCTGTCAGCAGGCATTTCATAATCTAAGGACAAAAACATTATTAATAATTCTGATATAACATTCCAGTTGAGAAATGCAATAAAAACAATGTTTTGTTTGTTATATTCCAATAATCCAGAGAATATTATTCAGTGAATTAACATTATCCAGTGAATTATTCTTGACTCTGTAGCTATTAAACAGCTTATAAACCTACTAAAACTGTAGTTTAAAATGAAGTTGATATGACTCCTGTCCTTTATTTATTTTCTCCATTTGAAAACATTAGACATTTATTTTTCTTATTGTTAATATTAGTGTTGTTGCTGTTGATGCTTTTTATAAATAAAATGTTTTTTTATTGTTGTAGTATGAAGATTAAGTTTAACATGAACGACTGCTAATTTTCAACACTTAAAAAACAAAAAAACAAACAAAAAAAAGACTGAAAAGAGGAAAAACCAAAGTTAAGTATGTTCTTACTTCACTTAGTCATTTATTTACTTTATAACAGTAAATAAATTTCGGTTCTGCCAGAAACGGTTATCGGGCACATAAACATGCAAATAATTGGTATCGTATCGTTATAAAAAATCAATATCGGTCGATCACTAGTTGAAATATCAACAAAATAACAAACTCCTGCTGTAGTATGGCTGGGTTTAACCATCAACTGTCATTCAGATCAACATCCAGGAACAAAAATAACAGAAATAGTGTGTAAAAACTTACATGATTGCAGTCTGCAGCGATTTCAGTCTCCTGAAGAGAGATTAAGAGGAGTATAAATTATAAGTGTTCACACAGACAAAAGTAACAGGCAGGTTCAGAACTACATGATTTTCAAGACAGACTAGCCCTGTATAATTAGACAGGTTTCGGGTTCCCCAGGCCCTGATTTTTAAGGGGTGTTTAAAACATTTTCTTGTGTTCACAAACAGGTAGAACGAGCACAACAATATAACCGAACGCAGTGCCTCAAAGTGCATTTTTTAAATGTTTAACTTGACTACAATCCTTGTGGGACGCTCAAAATATTGTGCGACACACACTGCAGTGACCAAAAAAAAATGTCCGTCTGAATGTGTACGGCTGTAACACTGCTGCTTTAAAGAGGATAAAAGACCAAAGAGCCAAGAAACAGTTTTACAATGCAAACTAGACTTAAGCTATCTATGCTTAAAGAGATAGTTCACCCAAAAATGAAAATTAGCCCATGATTTACTCACCCTCAAGCCATCCAAGGTGTATATGATTTATTATTTAGCGAATCCCTCAGAGTTAATTAAAAAGATCCGCGGCTCTTCCAGCGTCATAATGCAGTGATGATGGCGTGTTACTATTACAAAGTCCAAAAGTTAAATAAAAAGCGCCCATCCATAAAAAAGTGCCTCACACGGCTCCGGGGGGTGAATAAAGGCTTCCTGAAGTGAATCGATGCGTTTTTGTAAGAAAAATATCCATATTTAAAACTTTATAAACCATAATCTCCGTAAGCGCAAGCGCAGCTGAGAGAGCAAAACAAAACACCGGTCACGAAGTAGAAGTGCAAAACAAGGGTTTGTAAAGAAAAATGTCGGAGGATTTGGATATAAGCCAAGAGGAGACTGGTTTTCCTTTGCTAAAGTAAGGAAACTTTGCTTCCTTTGCTCCTGTAAACAAATGTTGTTTTCACAAGACTAGCATATTCTCACCAGAGCTTACGCTACACCTACGTCATCCGCTGGAACAAAATTGACCGAGCCATACGGACAGGTAACGCAGAACATAGAGATTACCATTTATAAAGTTTTAAATATGGGTATTTAGTTTTTTTTTACTAAAATTAACTATTCACTTCAGGAGGCCTTTATTCACCCCCAGAGCCGTGTGGGGCCCCTTTTATGATGGATGGATGCACTTTAATGGACTTCTATCGGACTATTGAATAATAACACCCATTCACTGCCATTATAAAGCTTGGAAGAGCCAAGACATTTGTCAATATAACTCCGATTGGATTTGTCTGAAAGAAGAAAGTCATATAACACTTAGGACGGCTAGAGGGGGAGTAAATCATGAGGTAACTTTCATTTTTGGTTGAACTATCCCTTTAAAAATGTCAACACTACAATAAGAAGACAAAAAATCTAGACCATTCGCAGTTGTTGGGCAACTGGTTTCCTAGTAAGCAATGTGTAAAATACTGACTGTTGCTAATGTTTGTAGGCGTGTGTTATATTTACTTTTTGCCTTTCGAAATGTATTTTCGTTAATTTGTGACACCAGGGAGAGGGGAGGTGAAAATTAAGACTAGATGCAAACAGAAATCAGCTTAGTCCTCGCTCTCTTCCTGCTGCACATCCCATGTGGACTGCTAATATTTATTAAGAGTTTTAGATGATGTCTCTATCTAATAATTAGCATGCTTGTTTAAACATTTGAGTAAGAAAATTCATAACAATAACCAGATTAAACTTCAAGCTTCTTTTTACACTTTAGATTACAAAGATTAAACAGAATGAAAAAATATCAACATACATCCATGAATACATGCCAAAAAAAACTTTACATTTTTTAGCCTTTCAGTTTTTAGTAGTACCAAATTTCACATTATAAGCTGATGGATTGACATTATTTCACGCTGGGAGGATGTTTGTTCACACTCTCCAGGAGAATCAAATGTGTGCGGAGTAAATACTCCGAGTTTCAAATAACAAAGCACATTGTTTAAAGGGTTAGTTCACCCAAAAATAAAAAAAGTATTAGTGTCGCGATTAATACTCACCCTCATGTCGTTCTAAACCCGTAAGACCTTCGTTCATCTTCAGAACACAAATTAAAATATTTAAGAGCTTTCTGACCCTCCATAGACAGCAATGCAACTGAAACATACCCAGAAAGGTTGTAAGGATATTGTTAAAATAGTCCAAGATGAACGAAGGTATTAGGGGTTTGGAACGACATGAGGGTGAGTAATTACCGACAGAATTTTCATTTTTGCATGAACGATCCCTTTAAGACTAACCTAACGAAACATGACCAACACGCTGGTAATATGCATGTCAAATAGAGCTGTGCAATTAATCAAAATACAGTTTCGATTTCGGCCTCCAACGATTATGGAAAAACAATAATCGAGATAAAACTATTATTACGCCCCATTCTACTCCCTTTCCCTCGTCCATAAAAGCCAGATTTCACGTGCAAATCAGTAAAATCATGTAACATGACTTGCAAAATGGGACGTGCTTGATTGATCAAAGTTTATTAGATTTATTCAGGTTTATGAAAGTGCGAGAGAACTTGCGCTGTTCCTCAGGAGGATTTCTGTGCATGCGCTCAGAGATGGAACAGAACACAGAACGTTTAGTTAGGTACGCGCTTAAACGGTCAAATACACGCAAAAAATGTGTCCAAATGCGGCGCTTGGTGATAATTCACATAAACCCTCATCGGTTATGTAATAAGTGAACGTAAACAGTTAAGAATGAAAATACGTGCGTAACAGTAAATTGGATCCGTGCGGCTCTTAAAGTGACAGCAGGCTAATATTCCTGCTGCTGACTGTGTGCTTAATAGTAATCAAACAAAAGACAAAATCACTCACTGCTCTTGACTGAAGGACTTGTGTAGCTTTAATAAGAAACAAAGGAAATGTAATTCTTACAGTGAAGACTATGCTGTTTTATTTTACATTAAATTATTACATTTCTGTTGAAGGCTGTTAACTGAATAGCCTAGGCTATACTTGACTTTTTGTGTTTCATTTGTATCTTTATTGTTTTTTAATAATATTAGTTACCCTAGTATTCTGCAGCCCTATTGAGAATTGTGAAATTTCGCTGGTCTCTAAAATGTAGCTAGATGTCATAGCAACCTTACTTACAGAACATTTTTATTTGATATAGGCTATATCATTATCTTTAAATAAATCACTCGTATAACGTTTTGGTCATGTGGCCCACTCATAATCATTGTGATTACAATATTGACCACATATAATCGTGATTATGATTTTTGCCATAACTGAGCACCCCTAATGTCAAATTAAACATATAGTTTTAATTTTGGTATAATTCACTTTAGGATACTCTCTTCCCTGTGCGATTCTTCAAACAGAAGGAACCAAAAGGTTAAGCAATGTTTGGCATGACAAGAAGAACAAATATTTTACAACAGTCTCGTGATAGCCGATTGACCGGTTAAGTTTGACAAATGTGTGACATTCACTGCAATCACTTAAGTGACAAACAAAGCACCATCTGAATAAAAACGAAAGTATTTGACAAATATGAGCATGCGGTAACATGAGGAATTAGACAGAAGGTCAATATCTGAATAAACTGAGAGAGTATGTCTTCAACATCGGATTTGGCAGCTTTAAAGAAAAATAGAGGCCTTTTAATTACATTTTATTCCTCCACTAATAAACTGCTCTTTGTGATGCGAAAACTTCAGCAGTCAAGAGCAATCAACATAACAGCAGGGTCTCCCTAACCGTGATGACTTGACACTGATCTTTATTTGAACAGCTGAAAACAAGCCCAGGCAGAAAGCATCCCCGGCATAGCACAGGACAGCTGTAAACGGCTGCTGTAAATATCAAGCGTGTAATTCTTGGTTCCCATGGAGCTGAAGGCCTTGATAAGTGTCACAATGTTACTAAAAACGGCATCCAAATCCAATCAAAGACACAGCAAACCATTTTGACCTCAGCCTGTGCTGAGAGCGTCGTATTAGCCTTTGATAGTTGTAACGGGGTTTAACAACTCTAAAAGGATTTAAAGCTACTGACAAATATATAGCTTCTCTGTGCAATTATGCTGCATCTGTCTATAATACACACACAATGCAAGTAAAAAATACAATATTACTCTTAAAACTCTGTATGATCATGAAGAGATATTAGGATAGAGTTTACAGACCAGAATCACTGCTTAGTGGACGCAACTTGGACTGTTGTCCCCTCAACATCATATAAATGGCCTGGTGACAAGATCTGTTCTCCAGCTGTGTCAGTATTTTATTTGAGAAAACAGCATTTCATAAAGCCACCAGGGTCTTTTATAAATAATGGAGGTAAACAAACCATCTCCATTCAGTCTTTATTTATGAGAAACAATAAGGAACACTGCACAGTAAATAATTGACCTTACAGTACTCTCACTGACAGTGATATCTCCATAGGAAGATAAAGTCTAAAGTTCATTTACAGCCAGAGAAATAACCCGCAACTGTGACGAACAGCCAGAGATATAACCCGCAACTGTGACGAACAGCCAGAGAAATAACCCGGAACTGTGACCAACAGCAGAGAAATAACCAGCAACTGTGACGAACAGCTGAGAAATAACCTGTAATAGTGACGAACAGCTGAGAAATAACCAGCAACTGAGACGAACAGCTGAGAAATAACCTGTAATAGTGACGAACAGCTGAGAAATAACCAGCAACTGTGACGAACAGCCAGAGAAATAACCCGCAACTGTGACGAACAGCCAGAGAAATAACCCGCAACTGTGACGAACAGCTGAGAAATAACCAGCAACTGTGACGAACAGCCAGAGAAATAACCAGCAACTGTGACGAACAGCCAGAGAAATAACCAGCAACTGTGACGAACAGCTGAGAAATAACCAGCAACTGTGACGAACAGCTGAGAAATAACCAGCAACTGTGACGAACAGCTGAGAAATAACCAGCAACTGTGACGAACAGCTGAGAAATAACCTGTAATAGTGACGAACAGCTGAGAAATAACCAGCAACTGAGACGAACAGCTGAGAAATAACCTGTAATAGTGACGAACAGCTGAGAAATAACCAGCAACTGTGACGAACAGCTGAGAAATAACCAGCAACTGTGACGAACAGCCAGAGAAATAACCCGCAACTGTGACGAACAGCTGAGAAATAACCAGCAACTGTGACAAAAAGCTGAGAAATAACCTGTAATAGTGACGAACAGCTGAGAAATAACCAGCAACTGTGACGAACAGCTGAGAAATAACCTGTAATAGTGACGAACAGCTGAGAAATAACCAGCAACTGAGACGAACAGCTGAGAAATAACCTGTAATAGTGACGAACAGCTGAGAAATAACCAGCAACTGAGACGAACAGCTGAGAAATAACCTGTAATAGTGACGAACAGCTGAGAAATAACCAGCAACTGAGACGAACAGCTGAGAAATAACCTGTAATAGTGACGAACAGCTGAGAAATAACCAGCAACTGAGACGAACAGCTGAGAAATAACCTGTAATAGTGACGAACAGCTGAGAAATAACCAGCAACTGTGACGAACAGCTGAGAAATAACCAGCAACTGTGACGAACAGCTGAGAAATAACCCGCAACTGTGACGAACAGCTGAGAAATAACCAGCAACTGAGACGAACAGCTGAGAAATAACCTGTAATAGTGACGAACAGCTGAGAAATAACCAGCAACTGTGACGAACAGCTGAGAAATAACCTGTAATGGTGATGAACAGCTGAGAAATAACCCGCAACTGTGACGAACAGCTGAGAAATAACCCACAACTGTGACGAACAGCTGAGAAATAACCCGCAACTGAGGAACATCCGGAAAAAACGCAATGTAATGAAGAGATGTAGAAATTGCTAATAAACAGTAAGAAACATCTATTAACTAGGGCTGCACGATTAATTGAATGCTATTGTCATGTGCATTTTGTTAGTAAATCCGGTTCTGTAATCAGCGGTAAATCTTCATCACGTGCGTGCTTTCACATGGAGCAGCGTTTACTACACAGAGCTGTTGTTCACTGACAAGCTGCGCAAAACCACACTTCCTTATGGCTATGTGGGTATACAAAAAGGGCTCTTTGTAGTAAACGCTGCTCGATGTGAAAGCCCGCAAGTGATGGAGATTTTAACGTGAGTACAGAACGGTTTACTGACAAGATGCGTTTAAATATAGCATGCGATTATTGTAAGCCCTATAGTACGACCCAGTGTTACAAAGAACATGCACTAAAGTCATAACACCCTTTACAAAAAAGGTAAGAATGATGTCGGACGATTTGGAAGTTGGAGGAGAAAATGAGATGGAGTTTTTCGCCCTACCCTTCCTTTTTGAACCGGAGCACACAGACGAAGAGCTAACCACGCGTGACCTTTCCAACGTGATTACGTCATGCGTGAAGTCGAGCTAGTGCACGGCCGAGATCAGATGGTTATAAAGTCTACTCCATTTAAGTTTTTGTGGTTTGTATAGAAGATGACACCCTCCTTCCTGGGATCGTGTAGAACCCTTTGAAGCTGCACTGAAACTGCATTTCGGACGTTCAGCCCGTTGCCACATGAATCTCAGTATAGGAGAAAAATCATGGAAACGTTTTTTCCTCAACTTCATGGCCTTTGCGACTGAAGACAGAAAGACATGAACATCCTGGACGACATGGGGGTGAGAAGATCATCAGGACATTTTTATTCTGGAAGTGAACTAATCCTTTAAGAGCCATTCAACAAAAGTAAAGGGGTTGTTCATGTAATCAGTAACTAAGAGCTTGGATGGCTCGAATTACACACCTATCTGAGCAAACACTGGCAATAAACAGGACACTTCAGAAGCAATTATTACACAAGGACCTCAATGGTCATATTGCTTCCGTGTTTGTGATCATGCAACGATTCAAAAGTCGGTGCTGTTCCACCAAACAATGGCTAATCCTTGACTAACTAATAGCAGTGCTCACATATCCCATATTTGTTCAGAGAACCCTCGACAAACGAACACTGCACAACCAGTCAGTCAAGCCAAACAACAAAAGCATCCAGTCTCTGAAGCAGAAATCCAGTACACAAGCCATCCTCGACCATGCCAACCATGAGAACTATACAGAAACCACAACAGTGCAGGTGACTTCACTGAGTGTGCTGGGGAACTCAGCTGACTCAGACAGCACATTTGGGCGTATCGGTGAGCTCCAAGTAGGCAGCTCATTAGGGATTGAGACACAGCTATAAACAGGAAACACATTTTTTCACTATATTAATCGTGATGCTTATAAAAACTACCTGTATGTGGCATTCAGAAGCCTTTTCTTGTCATACTGCTCCTGGTTTTTAAATATATATATATGTTCCTTATGAATCTATATGATGTTTAACTTCTGAATGTCGCGCAAATGCACAAAGACTCTGCGGATCCAGATGTGTGTTACTGTAACTGTTACTATGTAGACTGATGATCAGTTAGTTCTGCTCTAAACGTGGCTTTAATCGCCACGCACTCACAGACTATACAGTCTCGGCCTTGTTTTCTTACGTCTTTTCGGTCCTGCAGGCACTCGAGCACGGCCAGGTTATTGTTCCAGGCGTGTTTGGGGCAGATCCGGCTCACGTCCTCCCGACAGGCCGCCTCCTCCGCGAGCTTCCAGCCGCCGCTGCGCCGCACCGAGGAGGCCCCGTCCGGCGCCGCCGCTTTCCCCTCTCCCGCTCCATTTTTACCTCTTTCGGCATTCTCTGCGGCGTTTTCAGTGTCCGATTTGCCTCCATGAGCAGAACCAATCCAGCCGCAGATGAACATCAACAGCAGCAGTCGCTGCACACGTCTACACGCCGCCATCTTCGCTGAGAGAAGTTACGAATCCTACTACGGTCCAGAAGACGCTCATGAATATTAATTAGCACGCGCTGACGTCACTTTGCGGGTTGTCTTATTAATATTCATGAGCTGAATCCCCTATCGTAGTAGGATTCGTCAGTTCTCGGATGAAGTAGTGCGGGATTTAGGGTTCACGAACGGCACAGCGTTCGAGTCCAAACACGGGCAACGTAGACCGAGACCTAAAGATATTTTTATTTATTTATTTGTTTTACGTTTATTAGATGAACGGAAGATAAGGAAGGCGATTATCCTGGAACAGGGAGTTCAGAAATGGGCGGGGCTTAGAGGTCCAGACTTAGAGGTCAGGTACGATGGGTAGAAGTATTTTAATGTTTTAACTGTATATTCTCAATCAAACAACTGTTTATCGGTGCCTTTATTCAGGTAAAACTATGATCCAGAACGCTGCTGCAGTAACACATAATATGGTTTTGTCACCTGGTTCCTGTAACTTTTCTTAGCGATGATCAGAATGGACCAATCACAATCGTTTGTGATTACAGTCTAGTAATTTATTTCATTTATCGAGATTATTTTTGTGTTCGGTTTCAATTCTATGTCAGACAATATTTCTGGATATAATATTTCAATTGTTCTATCTGTTATAAAGCGAACGTATGTTCCAAAAAAAAGAGGAAAAAAAGAATACATGGCATTGCGCCCTCTGTAGGAAGACGAGTTTCAGTTTATATTCTGCAGAAAACCGCTTTTTACGAACAGTAAAACATTTTTGACGCAACCTCAGAATTATGTATGTTGTATTATGTTTTAATACACTGTATCTATTATTTGCGCCTGACCGTATATTTCAATTACAGCACATACAAAAATGCTGTTTTCACAAATAAGTTTTTTCCCCTCATTCACTGAATCAGAAATATGTGCCTAAGTATCACTACACTAGACTTTACGTATATATCGATATATATATATAAATTCTGAAAGGTTTTACAGAGGTCTAACAGGGCATCATATTTGTTTTATAGCATGTTATTCTTAAAAATATGCCCTGTTGAAAAAAACAGCATATGCTGGTTAGGTATGGTTTATGCTGGTCCTTTTGCTGGTTTGAGCTGGTCCTTTTGCTGGTCATGTGCTGGTCATGTGCTGGTCATGTGCTGGTTTAAGCTGGTCCTTTTGCTGGTTTATGCTGGTTTAAGCTGGTCTTTTGCTGGTTTTTGCTGGTTTTTTTGCTGGTTTATGCTGGTCATGTGCCGGCAAAGGACCAGTTTAAACCAGCAAAGGACCAGCTCAAACCAGCTAAGGACCAGCTTAAACCAGCATCCCAACGTCAAAAAATACTTAACCAGCATATGCTGTTTTTTTTTCAACGGCGGTGAATTAACTTTTTTTTTTTTCTGGCTATATTGGCAAAATTTTCTGATTTATGTGCTAAAAAGATATATCCAACATCCCCTTGTAAAAACCTTTAAAGGGATAGTTCACCCAAAAATTTAAATTCTGTCATTAATTAATCACCCTCATGTCGTTCCAAAACCGTAAAACCTTCGTTCATCTTCAGTATGGCGGGCCTTCCGGTCCAAAAATAAGACTATAACTTGCCGGGAAAGTCATAACTTGGGTCAAGCGGTTAGTCAACAGAAGAGACAGACGGCTTCACGTGAGTGTCCTGCGTTGAACCGTCCCGCTGAGCACTCCCAGAAGGGCAAATTACAATTACATTTATAAGGGAGGACTCCACAGACTATTTTGAGTTTAACCAGTCCCAGTAACACACAAACCAAGAAGCTGACCACAAAAATATCCTCAAAAAGTGTTTATATAAGAAATGCCACAAAAAAACCTCATAAAGACACAAACAACACGCAAGCAAAAAGTCTGATTCATGAATGTTCTCCTTTGCTTTCAAAATGAGTAAAGAATTACTAAAGAAAAGAGCTTATCTGTTCATTGTCCATTAAATAGTGCTTTATCCTAGAAAGTCTCTGTCCCTTAGTGAAGATGATGGCGATGAGTTGTAAAATTAGTGAGGAGCAAACATCCCATAAGATTCCTTTCTAGAGTGAGCTCCAATTAGCTTTGTTTGAAGATCTCCAGGCGCTACATTAGGGTGCGTTGTAATGACTTTATCCTGATAGCACTCCATCATCATCAATCAGTGGAACCAGTCAAATCACCGTTACTATTGGCATGGGTCACCCCAAATCCCAAATGATAAGCGGAGTAGCATAAGCATTGTAGAAGGTCTCATAAATAGGTATTTAGGATCATCAATGTTGTAGATGAAGGTAAGAAAAAAGTCCTTCTATATGAAAACATACAAACTAACATTAGCACCAAACACGGTCACATTTAAATAACCCAAATAGGACAAACAAACCACCAATTACAAGATAAATGCAATGTTCGCCACACAAAATGAACAACAAACCACTTACTTGGTTGAGCTTAAAACAATGGTTTCCCAACCCGGACTCTACACATGAGGTTAGCACAAGAGGAAGCCATGCTTCTCTCCAACCAAACATACGTTTACTCTGCTTTCCCTGACTTTTATCCCAGAACTTCAGTACTCTAGAGAACCCCCTAGAGCATGGAAAAGGTACTACAATTAGAAAAACCACAGTAACTGCACTGTGGGCGGTTACATACCCTCTCGCTCAATGGGAAATTTGCCCACCGTGGCAAATTTTAAGGTTCTGAACGTGATATGTATCCGTGATGGTAGGATCAGACACTAGTGAGACTTGGTAGTTTACAGGGCCCAATTTTTTAACAACTTTAGCGGGGCCTTTCCATTTTGGGGAAAGTTTTGCCATAAAACCCTCATCTGCCTTGGATAAAGGATGTGTTCGCACCCAAACTACATCTCCGACCTGGAACAATGTCTGCTGGTGTCGCTGGTCGTAATATTTTTTTTGTTTGGCTTGGGCTCGTGCAACATTCTCCTTTACTAAATTGATGAGGTCTTTCTGATGTTCCAAGGAGGGATGAACAGAACTGCTAAGGTCAGGCGGTAGTTGCATAGCCCTTTCCAATGGTCCCTTCAGTTTCCGTCCTAACGCGACCTCTGCTGGAGTGAATCCAGTGCTTTCATGCCAAACTGAATTTATGGCAAACCTAAATTCAGCCAACCACTTGTCCCATTGGCGATGCTCTTCCACATAGGAAGCGATCATGGTCTTCAAATTTCTGTTCACTCGCTCCGTGAGGTTAGTCTGAGGATGGTAGGCAGTGGTTAACTTTTGAACAATTCCCCACTGTTTGCATATTAGACTAATAAGCTGAGAGGTAAATTGTGCTCCTCTGTCTGACACAAGATATGCAGGAGTTCCCCATCTAGTGAAGATTTCTTCTATTAGTATTTTGGCAATGTGAGGTGACTTGGCTGCCCTCAAAGGGAACAACTCTACCCACTTTGAGCAATAATCCACCACCACAAACAAATACTCATTTTGTTTGCCACTCTTGGGGAAGGGACCCATGAGATCAACCCCAAGCATGTATCCTGGTTCTACAATTGGAGTGCTTTGTAATAGCCCAGATGGCTTTCCCGGAGAAGGCTTGAATCTTTGGCAGGTGTGGCAGTTCTTACAATACTTCCATGTATCGGCTCGAATACTGGACCAATATACGGTCTCCAACATCCTAAGAAGCGTTTTCAACTTCCCCAGGTGCCCGCTAAGAGGATTATCATGGGCGTATTGCAAGAAAGCTTGCCGATGGATTTCTGGAATGACCAGCTGGAGTTTCTGCCCTTTTTTCCCATCAGGAACACTTCGAAACAGCAATCCATTTTCTATTACATATTGGACCCTAGTAACATCTAATGATGGCTGCTTTCCTGCCTTAGCCATCAGATCTTGAATTTCATCATCACTGTTTTGTGACGCTGCTATTTGGGTGAGGTTTACTGGCAGATTATATGACTGAACAGTAGTTTTAGCAGCCATCGTGATGAAAAGTGAATCAGATGGGTTATTAGGAACTTGGTTTCGGGACAATGCATCTGGGACAACGTTACACTGCCCTTTTCTGTATCGCACTGTAAAATGGAAGCCTTGTAAACGAATTGTCCAACGGATAAGGCGTGACGATGGTTTTGGATGTTGAAATGCCCATGTTAAAGCAGCATGATCCGTAACTACTTCAAACGGCCTTCCTTCCAAGTATGGTCTCCACTTTTCCACCGCCCACACGACAGCTAAACATTCTTTTTCGGAGACGGAGTAAGCTTTCTCTGCTCCTCTGAGTAAGCGAGATGCATAAGCAATGACATGCTCATCTCCTTCAGACTCTTGGGTGAGCACCGCTCCTAGACCAATGTTGCTGGCATCTGTCTGTACACGAAAAGGTTTAGTGAAGTCAGGGGTTACAAGTACGGGCGCTTGTACTAGGTCTTGCTTGAGGGTGTCAAATGCCTTTAGGCACTGGTCAGTCCAAGACCAAGTGACGTTCTTTTGTTTTAGGGCGTGCAAGGAAGCAGCTTTTTCGGAAAACTGGGGAATGAATCGGTGATACCAGCCTGCTAGTCCCAAAAATCTTTGCACATCTTTAACATTTTGAGGTACTGGAAAAGACTTTACTGCAGCAACCTTGGTCGGGTCTGTGGTCACTCCTTTTTCTGAGACTATGTGACCGAGGAACTTTAATGATTTCTGAATGAGGTTGCATTTATTTAAGTTAAGAGTAATTGCATTGCATTTATCTTGTAATTGGTGGTTTGTTTGTCTTATTTGGGTTATTTAAATGTGACCGTGTTTGGTGCTAATGTTAGTTTGTATGTTTTCATATAGAAGGACTTTTTTCTTACCTTCATCTACAACATTGATCATCCTAAATACCTATTTATGAGACCTTCTACAATGCTTATGCTACTCCGCTTATCATTTGGGATTTTGGGGTGACCCATGCCAATAGCAACGGTGATTTGACTGGTTCCACTGATTGATGATGATGGAGTGTTATCAGGATAAAGTCATTACAACGCACCCTAATGTAGCGCCTGGAGATCTTCAAACAAAGCTAATTGGAGCTCACTCTAGAAAGGAATCTTATGGGATGTTTGCTCCTCACTAATTTTACAACTCATCGCCATCATCTTCACTAAGGGACAGAGACTTTCTAGGATAAAGCACTATTTAATGGACAATGAACAGATAAGCTCTTTTCTTTAGTAATTCTTTACTCATTTTGAAAGCAAAGGAGAACATTCATGAATCAGACTTTTTGCTTACGTGTTGTTTGTGTCTTTATGAGGTTTTTTTGTGGCATTTCTTATATAAACACTTTTTGAGGATATTTTTGTGGTCAGCTTCTTGGTTTGTGTGTTACTGGGACTGGTTAAACTCAAAATAGTCTGTGGAGTCCTCCCTTATAAATGTAATTGTAATTTGCCCTTCTGGGAGGGCTCAGCGGGACGGTTACAGATTGGCATGGGTCACCCCAAATCCCAAATGATAAGCGGAGTAGCATAAGCATTGTAGAAGGTCTCATAAATAGGTATTTAGGATCATCAATGTTGTAGATGAAGGTAAGAAAAAAGTCCTTCTATATGAAAACATACAAACTAACATTAGCACCAAACACGGTCACATTTAAATAACCCAAATAGGACAAACAAACCACCAATTACAAGATAAATGCAATGTTCGCCACACAAAATGAACAACAAACCACTTACTTGGTTGAGCTTAAAACAATGGTTTCCCAACCCGGACTCTACACATGAGGTTAGCACAAGAGGAAGCCATGCTTCTCTCCAACCAAACATACGTTTACTCTGCTTTCCCTGACTTTTATCCCAGAACTTCAGTACTCTAGAGAACCCCCTAGAGCATGGAAAAGGTACTACAATTAGAAAAACCACAGTAACTGCACTGTGGGCGGTTACAGCGTAATACTTGGTTATAGATCTGCTGTTGGAATTATTACTTGCTGCTAAGAAGGAATATTTCGTTTTCTGCCTATTTGTACGTTATATTTTTGTTTGCGTTTGTATTTTTGATTGCACTTTCTGGTAATTATAATAACTGCCCTCGGCTAAGAAGGTGCGCGTGTAATTTAATTGCTCCCTTCGTGCGTTGAAGTGCGAACTGTAGTTTCGTTTGGAGGAATTGCCCTGCTATAGACTAGTGGCTGTGCTAATTAGAAGGCGGCCACAGCTGTTTTCACTGTAGTGTCTTAGACTGTGTATTTATCTGATGTCTGTGCGCTGACGCGGAAGCATCAGCGGCGTTCAGGCCTCCTTGTGTGATGACCAACGAGTGTAAAGACCTGCGACTTTACCTGCGCGACTTCACCGAGCAACGAAATCGCCAAGGCACTTAAGTATATTTTTGCTCTTCCCTGTACACACTCTCCTTTTCTGTCCTCTCTTTCCCACGTCTATCATGTGTTTCCAAACCATTCCGGTTGTCTCTCGACGACGCTCTACTGTCACACGCAGACGGCAACGCAATGTTTCTAACCTGCATCCTATCTCTACATCCTCTACTACACCTCTTTCTTTCTCTATGGGTCTCTGGAATTGTCAGTCAGCTGTCAACAAAGCAGACTTAATTTCTTCTTTTTCTTTAAACTCCACACTTAGCATATTGGGCTTGACTGAGACCTGGATTCGTCCAGAAGACTCAGCAACCCCAGCTGCTCTTTTGAACAATTTCTCTTTCTCTCATACCCCCCGTCAGGTTGGCCGGGGTGGGGGCACTGGTCTACTCATTTCCAACAATTGGAAATACTCAACCCACTCTCACCTATGCAATTACAACTCATTTGAATCTCATATGATCACTATAACAGCTCCCATAAAACTCTAGCTTGTGGGTAATTTACCGCCCTCCTGGGCAAATTCTATCCACCTTCCTAGAAGAGCTGGATGGGCTGCTGTCCTCATTCCCGGAGGATGGCAGTCCACTTTTAGTCTTAGGCGACTTCAACATTCATCTGGACAAGCCTAATGCTACAGACTTCCATTCACTCCTTTCTTAATTTGATCTCAAACGCCTTACCACTACAATCACGCACAAATCAGGCAACCAACTTTACTTAATTTACACACGCAATTGTATTGCAGACAACATTCTGGTAAAACCCTACATATCTCTGACCATTTCTTCATTACATTTAAATTACATTTTGCTACCTGTGTGCCACCAACCCCTATACCGGTTACTTTTAGACGAAACCTACGCTCCCTTTCCCCCTCCCATCTTTCCTCTGTTGTATCCTCTTTTCCCTCACCTACCCATTTCTCATCTCTTGATGTGAATGCAGCAACTGACACTTTTTGCTCTACTTTAACCTCTTGTCTAGATATTTGTCTTCTCTCTTCCAGGCCAGCACGGGCTGCCCCCTCGACCTCCTGGTTATCCGATGTTCTTCGTGAACATCGGACCAAACTCAGGGCAACTGAGAGAAAATGGTGCAAATCAAAAGATCCGTCTGACCTGAGTATGTATCAGTCTATGCTTTCATCTTTCTCTGCTGAAGTCCATACTGCCAAATCTTCATACTTCCACAACAAGATCAACAGCGCTCCAGATACACGTAATCTCTTCAAAACTTTCCATTCTCTCCTCTGTCCCCCTCCACCACCTCCTACCACTTCTATAACAGCTGATGATTTCGCCACATTCCTCACAGACAAAGCTAGAACAATCAGTAGTCAATTCTCAGCCCACACACACAGGACTTCAAACCAACCCCACCCACTGCAAAAACTCCGATCTTCTCCTTCTGTCCCCTCACTGAGATAGAAGTATCAAAACTTCTGCTCTCCATCCATCCTACAACATGCCCTCTAGACCCCATCCCCTCACACCTCCAAGCAATCTCTCCTACACTTTTACCAACACTCACACACATCATCAATACATCTCTCCTCACAGGCACCTTCCCCACTGCATTCAAGCAGGCTCGGATAACCCCACTGCTCAAAAAACCTACATTAAACACTTCACTTACAGATAGCTACAGACCTGTCTCTCTCCTTCCATTCATAGCGAAAACCCTCGAACGATTTGTTTTCAACCAGGTATCATTGTTTCTTTTACAGAACAACAAACTGGATCCTAACCGGTCAGGTTTCAGGAGTGGCCATTCAAGTGAGACTGCGCTACTGTCAGTCACAGAAACCTTGCGGATTGCAAAAGCTGATTCCAAATCATCAGTTCTTATTCTGCTGGATCTTTCTGCTGCTTTTGACACTTCCAATCATCAGATCCTCCTGTCTGCCCTCTCTTCAATGGGCATCACAGGGATTCCACTTCGCTGGTTTGAATCCTATCTCACTGGTAGGTCTTTCAGGGTGTTTTGGGGAGGGGAGGTATCCAAAGCACTTCAACTTGTCACTGGGGTTCCTCAGGGTTCAGTTCTTGGACCGCTCCTCTTCTCTATATACACTACATCTCTGGGTCCCATCATGCAGGCACATGGGTTCTCCTACCATTGCTATGCTTATGACACACAGCTCTATCTTTCATTTTAACCAGATGATCCAACGGTAGCTGCAAGGATCTCAGGCTGCCTGGCAGACACCTCGGCATGGATGAAAGAATATCACTTACAGCTCAACCTGGCAAAGACTGATCTTCTTGTCTTCCCTGCCACTCCAACTCTACAGTATGATTTTTCCATCCAGCTAGGTTCTTCTACAATTACCCCATCAACTTCGGTCAGAAATCTTGGTGTAACTTTTTATAACCAGCTGACCTTCAAAGACCACAATGCAAAGACAGCTCGATCTTGCAGGTTTGCATTGCACAACATCAAAAAGATCGGGCCCTTTCTAACGGAGCATGCTGCATAACTTCTTGTCCAGGCCTTTGTCATCTCTAGGCTGGACTACTGCCATGCTCTTCTGGCTGGACTCCCATCAGGCACAATCAAACCTCTACAAATGATTCAGAACGCAGCAGCTTGACTGGTCTTCAATGAGCCCAAAAGAGTCCATGTTACACCTCTCTTTATCTCATTGCACTGGCTACCGGTTGCGGCCCGAAACAAGTTCAAGACATTGATGCTTGCATATAGAACTGCCACAGGCTCAGCACCCGCCTACTTCCACTCACTACTACAAATCTACAATCACCTCCAGAAGTCTGAGATCCGCTAGTAAGCGACGCCTCTTGGTACCATCACAGAGAGGCTCAAAATCACTTTCCAGAACATTCTCGTTCACCACTCCTAGCTGGTGGAATGATCTTCCCACCCCTATCTGGTATGCTGAATCCCTGACAATTTTCAATCGACAGCTGAAAACTCATCTCTTTCGCAGCTACTTGACTTCATCATCCAAAAAAATTATCTGTCTTTATTTATTCCTTCACTTTCTAGCTGGTACTTATTTGAACAATGTCTAAGAACTTGGTATTACAACCACTTCTTGGGTCTGTTTGCCTCTTTAAGAAGAATCTCTTTATGTATCCCCCAAATATTGTAAGTCGCTTTGGATAAAAGCGTCTGCTAAATGACTAAATGTAAATTTAAATGTAAATGTAAATGTAAATGTATTGCCAGGAGCTACTGAGTTTGCCACGACTCACCTTCCTCACACGGCGGGCGACTCACTCTCCTCACACGGCGGGCGACTCACTCTCCTCACACGGCGACTCACTCTCCTCACACAGCCGGCGACTCACTCTCCTCAGCTGGTGACTCACTAGATCTCCCTCACCGGCGGCACTCACCTCGCCTCACACACGGCAAGGCACTTCACCTCTCCTCAGCTGGCGACTCACCTCCGCTACACACGGAGGTGCGACTCACTCTATCCACGGCGGGCGTCTCCTCAACGGCGGGCGACTCACCTCCCCTCAGCTGGCGACTCACTCTCCTCATACGGCGGGCGACTCACTTTCCTCACACGGCGGGTGACTCACTCTCCTCGGCTGGCGACTCACTTTCCTCAGCAGGCGACTTACTTTCCTCAGCAGGCGACTCACTCTCCTCTCACGGCAGGCGACTCACTCTCTTCACACGGCGGGCGACTCACTCTCCTCCCACGGCAGACGACTCACTCTCCTCACACGGCAGGCGACTCACTCTCCTCACACGGCGGGCGACTCACTCTCCTCACACGGCTGGCGACTCACTCTCCTCACACGGCTGGCGACTCCCTCTCCTCACACGGCGGCCGACTCACCCTCCTCACAAAACAACGAGCGGGCGACTCCCTCTCCTCCGCTGGCGACTACACTCCTCCCTCACGTTTCTTTTCAAATACTGTGATGGTGCAATAACTAACTACATCTAGTAAAGTTTATAATTTTTGTGTTGTAAATAAATGTTCAAATGCTCAAAGGTTGATACATAAAATGTTGATACATAAAATGTTGATACATAAAATGTATTTTTTTACTCAAGCATTTCAGAATGAGCCTTTTTTCATAGTACATAATACACATTACACAGTTCTATACTGGATTGCATGAATCAAGCAAATTCAGATCTATCAAACCCAAAAACAAAACACGAAAATGATTTATGTAATTTTAATAAAATGAATGTTTCCCCTTAAGTAGCAAAGCCATTATATTAGCTGTGCTTTGCTTTTACAAAATCAAACCAAAGCAAATAAATTTACTAAAAAATATTGCACAGCAGGTACATGATGACAAATTAAATAAAAAAATCTCCATAAATATGCAATTAATTGCCAGACTATTTTTGTCCAAACACTCGTTAAGAAAACTGCCCATTATCATCTTTAATTTGGAAACGAAACACTAAAGCCCTTACAAAAATATCCTGCAGGAATTCCTGAAGGAATGCTGCTTTCTGTGCAGGGATCATGCAGGAATCCTGCAGGACAGAACTAAATTCCTTCAGGACAGAGACATTCCTACAGGAGTCCTGCAGGATTGTCCACACGTTTGTCCTGCAGGACCGCCCCACTACATACAGGAATTTTGAATTCCTGTAGGATTAAATATATATCTGTAGGAAAATTTTGATTTTTTAAGCCTTGCGCAGGAATCATCTTGCTCAGGAATCATCTTGCTCATTCCTGCAGGACTCATATTAAACGGGCAACTATTCCTGCAGGATAAACTTACTGTCTGTTTATATTTTATTTTAGTCTACAGTGTTTAAAACATGGACACAAGTACTTACCTGCAATTATATAATTTACTAACAAATTTTTATATAAAATTTTCAGAATAAAAATTTCACTGACATAATATCTAAAACAAACAAGTTGTTCACATACCACAGTATAAGTTTTAGTATTACTTGCACTTTTATTTCACAGTGAATTTGATATATTGTATTGTACAGAATTTGTCATTCTTCCCACATTCATGTACTGTATATATTAATGTAAAATAATTTCATACATGCATTCATTGTATCACACATTAACTGTACATATTATAAATAACTACAAAACTGGAAATATATAACAACTTAGGTTACCATCAACTGTCTGGTTACTGACATCAAAAATATCATCTTTTTAGTTCAATAGAAGAAAGAAACTCCGCCAGGTTTGGAACAACTAGAGGGTAATCAATACTGACAATCCTTTACGGACATATACAATCTGATGATTTTAAGTACCACAGCTTACAGGGCAACTGCTGGGAAATTTGCTTCAGATAATTAAATTTACAACACAAAAATTTTTATATTTTATAGAACTTACTAGATGTTTATATTGCACATCCACAGTATTTGAAAAGAAAACGTGAGGAAGAGTGAGTCGCCCGCCGTGTGATAGATTTGATTCGTCCATCTGAGGAGAGTGAGTCGCCCGCTGTGTGACGAGAGTGAGTCGTCCGCAGTCTGAGGAGAGTGAGTCGCCCGCCGTGTGAGGATAGTGAGTCGCCAGCTGAGGAGAGTGATTCGCCCGCCGTGTGAGGAAGGTGAGTCACCAGCTGAGGAGAGTGAGTCACCAGCTGAGGAGAGAGAGTCGCCCGCCGTGTGAGGAGAGTGAGCCGCCTGCCGTGTGAGGAGAGTGAGTCGCCAGCTGAGGAGAGTGAGTCACCCGCCGTGTGAGGAGAGTGTGTCGCCAGCTGAGGAGAGTGAGTCGCTCGCTGTGTGAGGAAGGTGAGTTGCCAGCTGAGGAGAGTGAGTCGCCCGCCGTGTGAGGATAGTGAGTCGCCAGCTGAGGAGAGTGATTCGCCCGCCGTGTGAGGAGAGTGAGTCAGCTTGTGAGGAGAGTGAGTCGCCAGCTGAGAGTGAGTTGCCCGCCGTGTGAGGAGAGTGAGTCAGCTTGTGAGGAGAGTGAGTCGCCAGCTGAGAGTGAGTTGCCCGCCGTGTGAGGAGAGTGAGTCGGCCGCCGTGTGAGGAAGGTGAGTCGCCAGCCATGTGAGGAGAGTGAGGCGCCAGCTGAGGAGTTGAGGGTCGCCCGCCGTGGGGAGGAGAGTGAGTCCCAGCTGAGGAAGTGAGGTTGCCAAACCTGAGGAGAGTGGGTCCTCCCGCCGTGTGATGAGAGTGAGGTCGCCCGCCGTGTGAGGAGATTGAGTCGCTGCCGTTGAGGAGAGTGATGCGCCAGCTGAGGAATGAGTCGCCTGCCGTGTGAGAAGGTGAGTCGCCCGCTGGGAGAGTGAGTCGCCCCGCCGTTTGAGGAGAGTGAGTCGCCCGCCGTGTGAGGAGAGTGAGTCGCCCGCCGTGTGTGGAGAGTGAGTCGCCTGCCGTGTGGGGGGAGTGAGTCGCCTGCCGTGTGAGGGGGGTGAGTCGCCTGCCGTGTGAGGAGTGTGAGTCGCCAGCTGAGGAGAGTGAGTCGCACCACCGTGTGAGGATAGTGAGTCGCCAGCTGAGGAGAGTGAATCGCCAGCTGAGGAGAGTGAGTCGCCATCTGAGGAGAGTCAGTCGCCCGCCGTGTGAAGAGAGTGAGTCGCCAGCTGAGGAGAGTGAGTCACCCACCGTGTGAGGAGAGTGAGTCGCCTGCCGTGTGTGGAGAGTGAGTCGCCTGCCGTGTGAGTAGAGTGAGTCGCCTGCCGTGTGAGGAAGGTGAGTCGTTGCAAACTCAGTAGCTCCTGGCAATAGTAGAGTGACTTCCCGCGACAAGTTATTAGTCTTATTTTTGGACCGGAAGGCCCGCCATACTACCACGATCAACGTCCAGAAACATAGCAAGGAGATCGATAAAATAATCCATGATACATCAGCGGTTCAACCATAATTTTAAGATACAAGAATACTTTTTGTGCACAAAAAAAAAAAAAAAACGACTTTACTCAATTCTTTTATGTCGTTTAAGCTTTTAATTTTAAGCGTCACAGTGAAGCCCCTGATGTCACATGGATTATTTTATCGATGTCCTTGCTATGTTTCTGGACGTTGATCGTGGTAGTACCCTTGCTGTCTATGGGAGGGTCAGAGAGCTCTCAGATTCAATCAAAAACATCTTAATTTGTGTTCCGAAGATGAACGAAGGTCTTACGGGTTTGAAACGACATGAGGGTGAGTAATTAATGCCATAATTTTCATTTTTGGGTGAACTATCCCTTTAACTATAATATCCAACTTTTTGATTCATTATAACTATTTATTTATTTTTGGCTTTATCCAATGTCCAGATTTCTGAAAATTAGTGCATATTTGCATTAATTAGATAATACCTTGTTTACATATTTAAACATAACACTTCAGAAAACATGCGATACAAATCAATTATCTTAATATACTATGATTAATAAACTAGAGAAAGTATGGTGATATTTGTGATATCTGTTATTGGCATTATTCACTTGCGGTGGCCTGTTATTTAACTCTATTTTAATTACCAATAACATATTTAGCCATGGCCCAAATTTTGCACACAACCGTTACTGCTGGACCACTACGGTGGAACATTTCTTACATTTATGACACCCAAGAAATAACTTGATTTGGCTCACATCCATGTTAAGACAATATTCCTAATATCAACTTTATTCACTTAAAAGAGATCACTGCAAATTGTCTTTATATTTTTCCTATTGATTTCACTGTACCACTCCTATAAGGTGTTCGAAAACTGTGTCAATGTAGGCATTTATTGTTTTATTAAAGAAATTACAAACAAAACAAGAAAACACTTACATATATACAATGAAAACAGTGAACAATGATCACTTTTAACTGAGACATTAATAAAGCCCTGATTTTAAGGTCAGAAAACAATCTCTTTATAAAAGAACACAACATAAAATATAGAATTTAAATTTAAAACAAACAAAATACATGCATAGTGAACGGACAATACTGTCACACGGCGTCCCAGACCACCAGAGGCCACGTATTTTGTTTATGAGAAATGCTTATTCAGATTTTTTTTTGAAAGTTACTCTCAGTCTCACTCCCATTTATAGACCTTGAGCATCTTCTCGGTCAGAGAGGCCAGAAAACTGCTCTGGTTGACCTCAAACGGACAGATGTCCAACACGGGGAGATCCGCAGGCATCTTCTGAAGCAGAGCACCAGTGCCGGCATCCCAGACCTGCAGACCGAGCGGAGAAATCATAGTGAATATGTGCGCATAACTAACAGGACCAACATCAAACTGCTTACACAAGCATTTACTTCCATGTGCAACGCGTAACCAAATGAAACAAGATACTGAATGAGAAAAAAAGAGCGCAGGACTGGATGAAGAGCGGTTTCTCACCATGGTGGAGTTTGTGGCCTCGTCTCCAGCACACACTAGCGTGGCTCCCTCTCCGGCCGGACGCTTGAACACGGCGTTCTTGGTGAGTAGCTTGCAGGAGGATCCAGCGGTGAAGGTCTGGACTGGAGAGCAGGAGCAGATGGGTGGCTGTCTGCTGTCTGTCTGAGGCGTCCGGCTGAGCTCCATTAAAACACAACGCAGTGACGGGTTTGCACGACCTGGATGGCACAAAACAGACATGAATGTCACTGCTATTAAAAAAGAACAAAGATGCAACAAATCAAAAGTCCAAGACATACAATCAAATACAGATGAGCTTAAACTAAAATAGGAATGTGCATTATATTGAAACTGAACAATATTAGTGACTTTTTAAAATTAAAAAAAAAATATTTAGTGACTTTATGAGTATACCAGCATTGAGCCACTATTATGGTTTTATTTGTACGTATCTGTTTAAAGTCACAATGAAACTGAATTAGTGACATCTTTTCTTCTGAATTGTGACGAACATTCAAGTGGAATGAATTAGAAAAAAAGAAAAGAAAAAAAAGTTCACCAGAAGTTTGAGTTTGATTAAACATTACGAGGTCAAGTCAATAAATGAATGAATGAAATATGCATGGATGAATAGTTCACAGTAAGATCCATAACATGCATTTACAAAATAGATTGGTGAATTTTCTCTTCGTTAACTTTAAATCTGATTAGACTAATATTGGAAGCTAATAATATCAGTATATGAATTAGACAACATTAGCGTTTTTCTAATAAAATTAGATTTTTTATGAATTTTTTTTTATTATAGGGTCAATGACAAAATAAGTGTCAAAAAAAGATTTTCCTGCATTTAAATCACTATGTATAAATTGCATTTTATGTGTTTTTAGATCAATCATATATTAAAAAAAAACAGTAGCTACTTAAAGCTAATAATGTGGAAGCTTATATGTAGGGGTGCTCCGATCAGGATTTTTGAGGCCGATCACCGATCACAGAAAGCAGTATCTGCAAGGCCTTCTTTTTATCATTTATAACTATTTATAGTGATACTCCAATCAGGATTTTTAGACATTTATTCAGGGCCTGAATTTCATTTTGAAAACTTTAGAAGTTATTTAATTGAGACATATGAAGGAGAGTACCTCACCTTCAGCATTATAATTATTTCACCCGCACTCGACAGACTGAGACGTGCCGCTGCATGTCGTGCCAAACCTCTGACGGCAGGTGCGTCATCAGCTTGAGATTGTTTTTTTGAGATCGGCCTTTTTAGAGACCGCCGATCAATCATCCCAAAGCGATTATCGCCGATAGTGATCGGAAGCCGATCAGAGAAATCGGGAGCACTCCATACTTATATGGTTCATTGGTATGTCAATATTATATTATTATATATATATATATTTAATATTATATATATATATATCTGAACAATATTAGTATATATAGTAGTCATATACTAATATTAGTATATTAGGATATATATATTAACCCTTTATTGATGCTTTTCAACAAAGAGACATAAAAAAAAATTTAAAAAAAGGAGGAAAAAATAAATTAAAATCAAACTGCTGTTTCGATAGTTCACCGAATCTAAGAAATTGGTCATTTTGGCAAACTGTTCAGAAGTTATGAGCAAAAAAAGCAATTTTCCTTATCTTATGACCACTAGTTGGCGCCATGCTGAAACGGTGCAGGTTAACATCAGGAATGGTGTCATAAAACACACCCAGTTTGGTTTGACCCACACGTACACTTTAACCACGCGCCCAGACCCTACGCCAGAGCCCGCGGATATAGCAATCCCGTCCATTTTGGCATGTCTTAGTCAAATTCGTTTGCGCATTATTCGAATACTTTTAGTTTTTTTTTGTCATGGTCTGAAGATGATCTGGTTCAATTTTAGCAAAAACCAGGCCAGTGGTCTAGGAGGAGTTTGAAAAACCGAAAAGTATGGAGGTTCAAAAGTTATTAGCATAAATGGGAGTGCAAATTTGAGCTGTTGGTGGCACTAGAGGGTTTGAGTTAGAGACTCCAAACTTGCGGTGATAGTAGTTGAGACTGTCCTCTACATGTGTACAAGCAGTTCTATGGGCTGCCATAGACTCAAGAGTAGAAAAACAACTACCTTCAGTGCTTGGCCCTTAAATAATATAATAGAAGAAGAAAACGAATGGATTACAATTGGTGCATTCATACTTCGTGCCTGGGCCCCTAAATATTACAGATTTTTTTGTTAATTACAGCTTTAAATGGAATATATAAATGGAAGTGGATAACATCTTGGTTTATATTTTTAAAACTGTACAAAACCAACCGAACAGTATAACTCTATACAGGCAGCCATATTACTTATCGGCCATAATAAAGTAAAATACCTATGATACTTAAATATTAGAACTGCCCCGTATGCGAGTTGGATATGTACCTGGTCTGTACGTGACGAGGCAGTGTCTGCTGTCCGGCTCCACCTGTATGTCTGTGCAGTTGCCGGACTCTAGAGGCAGGATGTGGGGCGTGTATGTGGTTCCCTCCACGTGCTCCCAGAAACATCCGCCCTCCAGCGAGCCAGCGATTAGACCACCACACGGGAACATGCTGGAGGCGGCGCGGGGGATGTAGGACAGAGACACCACTGGACAGCTACAATGAAGAAGCGGGACAATATTATCAACAAACCACAGTTTGTATGGGACACAGTCCAACAATATTTACAGCATGCTACAGTTTCACCAAAGACGATATAGTTGAAAGTGACCTGGAGCGCAGCGGCGCCAGCTCCTGAACGTAAGTGCTGGTGTCCCGTGTGTCGTACACCAGCACAGAGCCGTTGGCGAGACCGGCGTAAATGTAGTTGTTGTTGTCATGGCACCAGCAGCAGCTCCACACAGGTCTGCCCGTGTTGTAGGCCTGAACCACCGTGTTCGTCATCAGGCTGCGAAGAAAACATCCACATGAAGAAACTCAGAGTCTCAAGATGGTATATTCAGAAGCTGATCGAAATTAGCATTGGTTTTTGATGCATAACAAATCATCTGGGATTTGTCTTCAAGCATTTTCCAATTAAAAACTGTCGGTAGATTTAAGAGACATCTGAATTTCTATTATTACGAGTTTCTGAGTAGTAAAATCTGAATCTTCCGTGCCACCCAAAAAAAAGAATAATCATATTCCACAGTCTGTTTTGAATGTAACCCAATAAAAAGGAGTATAGTACAAAATAATGGCAAGAAACCCGAGTTGTCCAGGCAGGCTGCACGCAAAAACAAACATATAGCATGAGCAATGTAGTCTGATTCACTAACAGATGATTCTTATGAACTGCTGCTTTTCAGTGAAAAACAAAACATTGACTAGTGTTGTCTGATTAAGTTTTTAAATAATTTGTTCAAAAAGACAAGTTACTGGTTTGAATCAGTTTGTCTTGTATAATTTACAGCATTAAAGAGAGAGAACAGACCTCAAAACTGATTCTTTTGATTATATATCACAATCAAAATTATACAGAATCAAACAGAGCGTCTGAATCAGAATCAAAATCAGGAAATCAATTCTACAGGATGACGGATACTGTATTTTTGATAATCATTGAGATACTATTATAGTTTCTGTAAGTATTTTGAATTGGATTGTATGTGTATATTTCCTTTATACAATTCATTTTATGTGTTTGAATAGTATTGTTTATTCATTTTATTTTAGCTTTAGTTATTTTGTAAAACTTTACAATAGGGGTCCATATTATTGTTAGTTAAGTATTAATAACACGAAACAATACATTTTATTACCAGTATTATTCTCTTGGATAATGTTAATTATTGAAAATTACAGTTGTTCACGTTAGTTCGTGGTAATTCACAGGGCATTAATTAATGTTAACTGATACAACTTTTGTTTTTAATAATGTGTTAGTAAATGTTGAATTTAACATTAACTAAGGTTAATAAATGATGTAGAAGTATTGTTCATGCTTAGTGCATGTGAACTAAATTAGTTAACTAATGTTAACTAATGAAACCTTATTGTAAAGTCCAAGGCTGAGTATATCGGCCGATATTTGGCATTTTTTCAAATATCGGCATTGGCCGATCAGTTTTTCTGTTTGGCCGATGTGGACTTTTATTTTGACGGCGCTGAGTGTGGCAGCGCCTGAGCACACAGTGCTCACATTCTCCCTCTTGTTCACTGTCGTCGTTAACAGTTCTGTCTAATACAGATAGAGGTCTAATAATCCGATAGAACCGTTCAACAAAGGAATTAAAACGTATACAAAAAAAAGTATTATAACGATTGCTTTAATATTAGTAATAGAAAGGCAAACATTATAATACTTTTCTTGCACCATTTAAACAAATCTTTGAATGACTAATGAATTTTTAATTTCACAAACCTTGCAGACTTAGTTTAATCTAGTTGAGATCTTGTGAAGTGTTCATTTGTATCCTGCATGATCGCGTGTACTCTGTGTGACTTTCGGTCCGTGCAAATTTAATGCTTTAAACATTAAATTCGTAATTTCAAATTATGCTGCGCTTCATGCATTTGCACATTGCCATATTCATGTCATTTTCTCTGTGTGCTGTACATAAAATGAGTGTTACCTTGGCTTTATATGAAAAAATATGATTCCCAATGCACACAAAATTCCCAGAACACCGAGTGCTTGGTTACAGTTTACTTCCCTTGTAATTATAGTTTTATTAAATAGTTATTATTTTGTGGAAAATACTTTGGATCTAAAGTATAAGTTTGTTTATTTTACACATTTATTTTTTTATCCATTTTCAAATTAGTTCAAATTTCTTAAATATTGATTAAAATGATATCGGCTTTATATCGGCCACCCTGCTTTCCAAGATATCAGCATCAGCTGTAGTAAAAAAAAAAACAGTATCGGTCGACAACTAATCTGGCCAATAACTTTAAAACACTTTTTGAATAACTTTTCAAAAATTAAAAAAAACCTGCGATACGGAAACCCCCCCCCCCACAAAACGAAATATTAGGCTGAATTCATTATTCTAAAATTTAACAATGACCTATCATGAGAATGTTTTTAAATGATTAAAATTAGTCAAAAAAACATAAAAAAACAACAACAATAAATCAATGAAAAATTAACTTTTTATTGACATGGAATATAAATACAAGAAACAAGTACAAGAAAAATTTATCGTCTTTTTTTTTTATGGCATGTACAGTATAATGTTCATGTGCCCTCAAATGAAGGTTATACTGTCCTCATTTTATTTTCAATATATCTATCTTACGGTCCTTTGCACATAACTACATGAAGTTTATTTTGTAAGAATAGAACCAAAAAAATATTTATGTATCTAACTATCAATGTCGATTAATCGGCATAAATTATATATTTGTCAATGTCAAATTGATTCCAGTCCTGCGCTTTATGTGTTGCTTTATTATTGCAGGTGTTACTTGGTGACCTTTGTTGACAAACTTTATAACAGAACATGTAAAGGAACACACAATTATTACACAGGAGGAAAACATTAGTCTCTCACCTGGTGAGTTTGATTGTGTTGTCGAGGGCCGCAGACAGCAGAAGACTGTCCTGGTGTCGGCTGAAGGCCAGACCTCGGATCTGTTTGGAGTGGATGGGAACATACTGACTAGGCTTGAGAGTCGCAGTGCTGATCTTCTTCACACCGAAGCCTGAGGGAGCGACAATCAATGGTTATATAAACAATGAGAGGAAAAAAATCAATGCGGAATAGCTCAAAGTCCTACCCGGTACCAAGGTCGCTTGTGGAGATGGCTGAGATGCCAGCAGGCAGCCGAGAGGCTCACAGTAGGACAAAACCCTACTGCCCCCTGTCTGAGACACCAGCACAGCCTTAGAGAAGACATAATGTCCCCCGCTGGACGAGTCCTGCCTCTGGGACGACGAGAGAGACGCTCCCTGAGAGGAGCCGAACGCCGCCTGAGCTTTCCACCTCCTCAACTCCTAAACAGAATAAACACAGAGATCAGGACTGAATACAGCAGCAATGATGCTTTACTTCCACTAGTCACATGATCATAAAGCTCTTAATATGTGCCTCTCATTTGTTGTCATTTAATTGAACAAAATTAAATCGGCCACCCCACTCTTTACAGAGAAGCATTTTCAAAATTGGGTTTTTGGACCCCATTGACTTTCACTGTATGGAAAGTTTTTTTATTTTAGTTTTTCTTCTCTCTCTCTCAACAGAAATATTTTCATTTGGGGGTGAACTCTCCCCTTTAAGGGAATTATTTAAATATGCTTACATATGTGACATAACCATTTTTTATTCTGCTTTCCAAAGACTGGTCAAAAACATTATTTCATATTTAAAATTGCATTTTTAACAGTATGGAACCAAAACAAATCAGCATAAAATAACAATACTTTCTGTAAAAAATTGAACAATATTTTTGGGTAAAAAAAAAAATTCAATATTTCCTGGAATATACAGTAAGTCGAGTTTTTTTGAATATCTGAATCATGCTGACTTATAAATCAAAGTTACGTATGTAATGCAATTAATGTTAAGCACGGAAAACATGTGTAAAGTATATATATTTGGGTTTGTGCTGAAGAAAAGAGTTTTGTGATCCCAAGTTTATTTTTATAGTACATTTCCCATATACCCGAAGCATTAGTTTCACTTTAATAAGTTTGTTTAGGCTTGGTGTTTATAATAAATGTTGCTTATAGGTTTTTCACAATCATATTTTTGACTTGAAAACATTTGAAAGCCCTGCTCCAGATAACTAGTACCAAGACACATGAGACATAAAAGAAAGAAGAGCACAGAGTTTCTCCTGAAAAAGACACACACCTCGACCTCTTTGCGCAGTAAACAGTGCCTCGCACATTTTCATCAGTCATGAGCTGCATCTGCTGACGACACTGAGCGACTTCCAGCTGCTCCATTCTCCGTGAGCCCTGCTCCAGCTCCCCGCACTAAACGACGACTCCGACAGTCAAACCCATCAGCACAAGCACATTCTGCAAATGCATTCAAATAAAACTGCAGAAGCAATAATAAACTCTCAAATAAGCACCTCTTCAGTCGCACGCCTCTGCCGTGTGCCAGCGCTTTCGTTTCAGTGCATAAAGAATATGATATGACAGCGTTTGGTGAGTAGTGTATTGCACTGAAGGAGACACAAATCTCTATGACAGATTTCATCACAAATGTTTCTAAGAACTAACAAAACAGAAAAATGCATGTTCATTAGTATTTCTTATATTATAGGATGTTCTAGTATTTATATTTGCATATTTAACTTTTTATTAATATTAAAACCAATAATAGTAAAAAAAAAATAAAAAAACAGTATTACAATAATGAAATAAAAAAGGCCTACCTGAATTTTTATACAGCCATCATGGAACTACTTTTAAAACTTTTAAAATTAAAGTTTCTTATATCTACAGTTGGGTACGGAAAGTATTCAGCCCCTTAATTTTCACCTTTGTTCGATTGCGCCATTTGCATAAAATCATTTAATTATTTTGTTCATCATTAATGTAACAACACAGACCCCATTATGACAAAAACACAACAGAATTGTTTGCCTTTTGCAGATTTATTAATAAAGAAAAACTTAAATATCACATGGTCTTAAGTATTCAGACCCTTTCTTTGCTCAGTATTTAGTAGAAGCACATTTTGATCTAATACAGCCATGAGTTTTTTTTTGGGAAAGATGCAACAAGTTTTTTTTGGGGATCCTCTGCCATTCCTCCTTGCCAATCCTCTCCAGTTCTGTCAGGTTGGATGGTAAACGTTGTTGGACAGCCATTCTTAGGTCTCTCCAGAGATGCTCAATTGGGTTTAAGTCAGGGCTCTGGCTGGGCCATGCAAGAACAGTCACAGAGTTGTTGTGAAGCCTCTCCTTCGTTTTTTGCTGTGTGATTCGGGTCATTGTCTTGTTGGAAGGTAAAACCTTCGGCCCAGTCTGAGGTCCTGAGCACTCTGGAGTAGGTTTTCGTCCAGGATATCCCTGTATTGGCCGCATTCATCTTTCCCTCGATTGCAACCAGTCGCCTGTCCCTGCAGCTGAAAAACACCCACACAGCATGATGCTGCCACCACCATGCTTCACTGTTGGGACTGAATTAGACAGGTGATGAGCAGTGCCTGATTTTCTCAACACATACCGCTTAGAATTAAGGCAAAAAAGTTATATCTTGGTCTCATCAGACCAAAGAATCTTATTTCTCACCATCTTGGAGTCCTTCAGGTGTTTTTTAGCAAACTCAATGCGGGCTTTCATGTGTCTTGCACTTGAGGAGAGGCTTCCGTCGGGCCACTCTGCCATAAGCCCCGACTGGTGGAGGGCTGCAGAGATGGTTGACTTTCTACAACTTTCTCACATCTCCCGACTGCATCTCTGGAGCTAAGCCACAGTGATCTTTGGGTTCTTCTTTACCTCTCTCACCAAGGCTCTTCTCCCACGCTAGCTCAGTTTGGCCAGTCTACTCTCGGCCAGCTCTAGGAAGGGTTGGTCGTCCCTAAACCTCTTCCATTTAAGAGTATGGAGGACACTGCTGCTCTTAGGAACCTTAAGTGCAGCAGAAAAATTTTTTGTAACCTTGGCCAGATCTGAGCCTTGCCACAATTCTGTCTCTGAGCTATTCAGGCAGTTCCTTTGACCTCATGATCTCATTTGCTCTGACATGCACTGTGAGCTGTAAGGTCTTATCTAGACAGGTGTGTGGCTTTCCTAATCAAAAAAAAAAATCAGTATAATCAAACACAGCTGGAATCAAATGAAGGTGTAGAACCATCTCAAGAATGATCAGAAGAAATGGACAGCACCTGAGGTTAATATATGAGTGTCACAGCAAAGGGTATGATAAATTAGGATAGGGCTGAACGATAAATCGCATGCGATATTTAATGCTCATCTTGTCAGAAAGACGGTTCTGTAATCAGCGGTAAATCTCAATCACCTGCGGGATTTCACATTGAGCAGCATTAACTACAAAGAGCCGTTGTTCACTGACGAGCTGCGCAAAAAATAGCGCGAATATGAACGTGGTTTTGCGCAGATCGTCAGTGCACAACGGCTCTGTGTAGTTAATGCTGATCAATGTGAAAGCACACACGTGATGGAGATTTAACGCTGATTACAGAACCGGCTTTCTGACAAGGAGCGCCGTTTTTAAATATAGCATGCGCTTACGTGCAGCACTACTTAGGACCATGTGATATCAGTTTTTCTTTTTTAATAAATCTGCAAAAAAAAATTCTGTGTTTTTCTGTCAATATAGTGTGCTGTGTGTACATTAATGAGGAAAAAAAATGAACTTAAAAGATTCTAGCAAATGGCTGCAATATAACAAAGAAAAATTTAAGCGGGTCTGAATACTTTACGTACCCACTGTATATATATATATATAAAAACATTTGTGTGTAGTTAAAACAGGATAATTATCTGAATCTGTGAAATGTTCTTACAGCACCCAGGCATGTAATTATTTTAAAATGTCTTATAATAATGTTTGTTATATCTATTATGATATATATATATATATATATATATATTATATATTGATTGGATAATGTTCTGTGAACTTTTACAGTCAGACATATAAATACTTATAAAATATTTCTTAAAATTGTTTGGTTTTGCATACTTTTTTCTATTTTTGTTTTTTAATTAAAACAGGATAATATATTTACATTTATGAATTTTGATCTGATCATCACACCACTATATACTGAACTATTAAAAAAATAATAAAGTGTCATTTTAAATGAATCGGTGAAGATGAAAATCATGCCTTTGATTCTAGCACAATGTTCATTCACTGAAACGGTGAAACCCACCTGTGGACATTTACTTCCTCCACCCGTCAACCAGCGGGAGATACAGATGAAGCCAAAGAGGTGACCGCAGCGGAGAGCAGCCAAGCGGTGGTCACCTGCCATGGTCCAGGGCTCAAAGCAGATGGAGCAGGTCTCTCCCTCGCCCTCATCTGCTTCAGCCCCTCCAGCGGGACTCGCTGCAGCTGCCACAGGATCCTCCAACTCGGAGACAGGCTGGGAAGAGATAGATGACAATAAAGTCAATGAGAACTACCATTCACAATCCACTTTACTACAACGATTCTAACCGAAACGAGATATTCTGCCTCCTTCACAGCAAAACACAGAGTTCTGATGATTTCACATAATTTTTCACAACAGTTGAAGACAAATTAGCAATATAAAACCATCAGTCACCTCAGACTCTTGTTCTGGCTCTTCTGGTTGAGTGGCTGCTCTCGAGCCCTCGGCCTCGGTAGAAACACTGGACCCTGAGTTACACAAAAACATATGGCTTCATTTCATATGCGAGCAAGCCAACCATAAGAATAGGAATATAAATATATGAGTCTTACAAATACAATAGCAAAAAAAAGTGTTCAAGGATCAGAAAAGGAATAGAAAATATGGCAGAAAAATAAATAAATCAATAAAAGTGACATTTCATTATAAATTAGTTGACTTTGATCTCCCATTTCATTATTCATTATAAAGTGGAGAGTTCCGGTCCTTGATTCTGATCAGTTGAGCCGCGTTTCAAAGCTGTTGTAAATTACTCTACAAACATACACCTTTGTTTACTTTGTGTGTTGCTTGGCAACCACTTTGTTGCAACCACAACCGATTCTGAGGAACTACAGGTGCATCTCAATAAATTAGAATGTCGTGGAAAAGTTCATTTATTTCAATAATTCAACTCAAATAAATTAAATAAATAAATTAAATAAATTCAATGCACACAGACTGAAGTAGTTTAAGTCTTTGGTTCTTTTAATTGTGATGATTTTGGCTCACATTTAACAAAAACCCACCAATTCACTATCTCAACAAATTAGAATACTTCATAAGACCAATAAATTTTTTTTTTTAGTGAATTGTTGGCCTTCTGGTAAGTATGTTCATTTACTGTACATGTACTCAATACTTGGTAGGGGCTCCTTTTGCTTTAATTACTGCCTCAATTCGGCGTGGCATGGAGGTGATCAGTTTGTGGCACTGATGAGGGGGGGTAGGGAAGAAAGGGTGCCGGGGAAAGGGGGAATGCAGGGGAAGTTGGTGGGGAGAGGGGGCGAATGGGAATCTTGCAAAGAAACAAGAGAGGAAGAGGGGGGAAGGGTAGGGGGACGGGGGGGAGGGCAAGAGAAAGCAAACAAAAAAAAGGGGAAGGGAGAAAAACGGGGGGTGAGAACGGGGAAGGAGAATGGATCACGAAACCGCCCCCGTGCCTCCCCCCCCGCGCCGTAGCCGCGGAGCCAGCGGCGATCGCCCGCGGACTGTTTTGTTTTTTTTGGCAGTGTGGGCAGGTGCCAAATAATGCTGGAAAATGAAATCAGCATCTTCAAAAGATGGCCAGCAGAAGGAAGCATGAAGTGCTCCAAAATTTATTGGGGGGGTAAAGGTTGGTGCAGTGAAGTTGGTTTTCAAAAAACACAATGGACCAACACTAGCAGATGACATTGCAGCCCAAATCATCACAGAATGTGGAAACTTAACACTGGACTTCAAGCAACTTGGGCTACAACGAGTATCCCCCCCACCCCCACCCTTCCTCCAACCCTCTCGGGACCTTGGTCCCAAATGAAATACAGAAACTTGCATCTCAATCTGAAAAGAGGACTTTGGACCACTGGGAAACAGTCCAGTTCTTCTTCTCCTTATCCCAGGTAAGACGCCTCCGACGTTGTCTGTGGTTCAGGAGTGGCTTAACAAGAGGAATACGACAACTGTAGCCAAATTCATTGACAAGTCTGTGTGTGGTGGCTCTTGATGCCTTGACCCCAGCTTCAGTCCATTCCTTGTGAAGTTCACTAAAATTCTTGAATCGATTTTGCTTGACAATCCTCATAAAGCTGCGGTTCTCTCGGTTGGTTGTGCATCTTTTTACTTCCACTCTGTTTCTTTCCACTAAACTTTCTGTTAACATGCTTGGATACGGCACTCTGTGAACAGCCAGCTTCTTTGGCACTGAATGTTTGTGGCTTACCCTCCTTGAAGGGTTGTCAATTATTGTCTTCTGGACAACTGTAAGATCAGCAGTCTTCCCCATGATTGTGTAGCATAGAGAACCAAACTGAGAGACCATTTTGAAGACTCAGGAAACCTTTTCAGGTGTTTTGAGTTGATTAGCTGATTGGCGTGTCACCATATTCTAATTTGTTGAGATAGTGAATTGGTGGGTTTTTGTTAAATGAGAGCCAAAATCATCACAATTAAAAGAACCAAAAACTTAAACTACTTCAGTATGTGTGCATTGAATTGATTTAATACACGCAGTTTCACAATTTGAGTGAATTACTGAAATAAATGAACTTTTCCAACGACATTCTAATTTATTGAGATGCACTGTAATGTTTGTGTTGGAAGAATTATGTTTTTATTAATATCATTACACTTTATTTACTCCGTTTTACCTGCGAAACCTTACTACGTATATGGAATAACCGTTATATAAAAGCAATAAGCCCTGTGAAGCCAGTGAATTTATAACAGCTAAGGGGCATCGTCAGGCACGATGCGAAGCTGTTATAAATTCACTGTAAACCCGGCTTCTTGGGGATTATTGCTTTATTTTATAACTGTACTGTAAATGTGTAAATTCAAAGTCATGTGACTAGTTTCACCAACAAATCTCCAAAAACGTATAGAATTTAGAATGGTATTATTGGTGCATCCATAGTTTAAAATAAAATAAGTAAAGTGTATTTTTATAGGGGGTGTGGAATTTAGAATATAGTCGTACCAATAAAAATAATTATTTTTGGTTTTGGTGATATTAGAATTTTTTTATTTAGCTGGTGTTAGCGTAGGACCAAGCAAACACACAATTAGTATTTTTGTTAGATATATTTAACAAATATCTGTAAAACCCCTCAGTGTAACACGCCATATGAGGACCTATGACCCTTCCCCTCGTGAACTGCGTAACACCCAGGAAGACGAACAGGCGCCCCATGGTTCCATGGAACCAACGCTGGATCACTGGGTGTATTGGCCAAAGGAGAGCAAATAGCAGGGGAAATCCCTGCATGATTCCCAGGGCAAGGAGGGCAGTGTAGAAATGGACTTTCTACTAATTAATTCATAGGAAACACCTTTCTTTGACTGAACACACATGATCCTTCAGGTCATTGGTTATATTATTGTCATCGTGTATTTTGTCTTTGAAATTGAATACTGTGATGCAGGTTTATAATCGAAACACACTCCTGTCATCTTACATACATATATATAGAAAGATAGATATAGATAGAATAGATATATATAACTCTACCATGTTTATTATCTATGAATTCGTATTCGGATGATCGAATTGAGAGTGTATATTGTATGTTTAAACCTACGCAACATATTAGTGTTCTAACAGTCTTTAGTAATTTTTATTCCAAGTTTCATATGCAAATTACCATACTTTCAAACAAAGGGCCATAAAAATGCCCCAGTATCTCAGAACTTCCACTTGAGATTCCGGACTTCCCCATAGGGCAAGCCCATCTTGAGAGGCGTGAAACTCTGCAGGCTTTAAAAGGCCACACTCCATGTGACCCGCCCCAGTGTTAAAGGTTTGGTGGAATTCTGAGAGGTGGTGTGAGACAAAACGCTCCCGGAAACGCTAAGCTTGTGCCAGGCTTCGGCCTTGTCCTTGCCATTCATCAAGTTACTCTGACGCAAACTCGTTCTTTTCATCAACCAATTCAGCAGATCTTGGGCCTTCAGATATGCATCAGGAAGCTATTTTGCAGCAGACGAGAATTGCAAGTATCAAACTGAGTCTTATATTGATATATTAGGTATCAGTGCCACTTTTTACCAAGGTGGTTTGAACCGAAGAATCGGACGTTGACACTCAGGTTGCTACATCTGACTGATATATGCATAATGGCTCATAACTTCATAGTCCGTATTTCCCTTCTCTTTACGCGTTAAGCTTTAAACCTTCCCTATACACACTGTTTGTGTGTGTGGTGTTTATGTGTATGTTAGACCGTTTAGGTGTGGATGGAGTAATAAAACCTTAATTGGATCACTTGACGTGGTTCATGTTTGCTCATATTTGGAAGTCACTTATCATGCAGCTTTTAGCTACAAGCTTTTGTCAGAATGTACAGTAAGGAAGTTATTTCACTAACCAGGAAATTAACGTTCTTAGAATTGAAAAGACAGTTGACAGAGAGGTCAGCTAAATATCTACAGCGGATCTAAAATATTCATAATTAATTATAACTAGTTATGGTTAATTATTCATATTTCCCATGAGCTGATTCATTACAATGGTATTAGATATTAGAATTTATTTTAATATTAGATGATTTGAATTTATAGGACAAATTTTTTAAAATAAAAAACTCAAAATGTAGCACATTTTTAGGACAGTCATGATATTATAATGACAGAACATGTTAGCAGTTTGAAATTTGCTAAAGATTCAACTTAAAAGGGTTATAAAATTATTGGTGCTTTTAAAAATAACTAATTTGAGTTTGAGCAAAGGTAATTTAAATGTAAAAATAGGGGAACAACTGACTCAAATATTGAATTTCAGCCAATTTATATCCAATATCGATTATTATGGTAAATTTAAAAATATTACTACTATTGATATGTTAATGATATATTGTGCATCTCCTATGTTATAAATGTAAGATTATGTGAAATACTTCTAATATCAAAAATGATACTAGCAATTCTAATAGTAAACTGTCATGTAGTTTCATCATTTAAAAGATACCTGGGAAAATAGACGTCAGGGCTAAAATGGGATGAAATGAGAACTGAAATGGCAGTGGACCTGTAGCGCTGGATTCATTCACAACAGCAGCGGTGAGTGTGGACCTGGGTTCAGGAGCCAGCGCTTGTGGATTTGCATGAGGAACTGAATGCTGTGCGTCCTGGGAGCCAATCAGTCGCTCTGCAAGATTCTCTACGATGAACTCCCGGAGTCTGCGGATTCTCTCTTCACGCGGGGAGAACTGCGTCCGTGAACTTGAAGAGAGGAAGGAAATCAGAAAGATCAAGTCATACAACGACTCCATACTGTTGTTGCAGGAAAAAAAAAAAAAAAAAACAAAAAAAAAAAAAAAAAAAAAAAAAAAAAAAAAAAAAAAAACAAAGTTAAGTGAAACCTGTTGTTTTTGACCTTGTTATAAGCATTAACTCAATCACTTTAGGCAATTCTAAAGAAATTCCTGAAACCATACTTGGGGAAATAAGCTGCAGTTTGATGGTCCAGCTGTTGCGTTCTCTTACCCAATTATATGTCTCCTCCTGACCACCCGAAAGCCTGATAGTCTGGGTCGATCAGACAGGCTTTGAACCTGCATGTGAACATCCTCTTCTTCTTTGCTGCTTTCAGATTCAGAGACCACAATCACACTGGCCTCACTGGATACTGGAGCTACTTCCACCTCCATATCCTCCATCCCAATATGTTCTGCAGGAATGACAACACAAGCAAAATTAGGGCTGAAACAGGTTATGATCATGCAATACAAAATAAAAGGATGCTTCACCCAAAATGAAAATTCTGTCATGTGGTTTACTCACCCTCAACAAGTTGGTACACACCGGTATGAGTTGACGGTAGCCATTGACTTCATAGTACAGAAAAAATACATGGAAGTCACTGGCTACCATTAATTGTTTGGTTATCAAAATTCTTAAAAATCTCAATAGAAGCAATTACGAATTGAAGAAAATTCATAAAAGTTGGGAAACAACCTGAGTGTAGAAATCCTGACAGAATTTTTTTTGGGTGAACTATTCCTTTAAAACCAAACCGTACAAAAAAAAAAAAAAAAACAAAATGTGTTACTTGGAAATAAAATAACGTAACATGAGATAATCAGGAAAACAGAAAAATATAGTAGGAAAATAAAAAAAGCAAAGATAGAAACTATTAAAATAACTATTTCAACTCGATAAGATATAAGTTCTCATTTTATTTTAGTTTAACTTGATGCACTAAAATAACCAAAACTAATATACTAATAATAATTGCAAAAACAACAAAATTACTAAAACTTAAAACTAAATTTAAAATGTAATATTGAAAAATATAAAAATAAACAAAATATAATAAAACTATAATAGTATATAAATGATACTAAAATAACACTGGTCTGACACACTTCTATCAGCCTCAATTTCACGTCATCCCGCATTCAGATTAATAACGCAACTTTTTTACGCAACACTAGTATCTGGTAAATTCACAGCGACAAAAAGTTTTATGTGTGGACCCCACAGGCGTATTCATACAGTAATGCAATACTTTTTTACATCTTTGAGGCAAGCACGCCAATTTGTACCATAAATTGATTTGTGGGACCCGGGGCCACTTCCCAAATTCCACACACAGAGCCCTGCTTCTGTAACATCTAAAACAAACTTTGAAAATAAACCTTTGTCTTGCTTCTAAAATCCTGATCTCACCATAACGCCAATCTGAAATGTGCCAGGTTTAATTAAAGGGGTCATATGATGCTTTTTTAAAGATCATTATTTGGTGTAACAGAATATGCTGACATGCTTTAATGTTCAAAAAACACATTATTTAAAAAAAATACTGTACATTATTGTAGGTCTCTATGCCCCGCCTCTCTCGAGCGCGTGTTTTCTACAAAGTTCCCTCCTCCCGACAAAGAGCGTTGATCTGATTGGCCCGCGGACCCATGTGCATTGTGATTGGTCCGATAACACCAAAGCACTCGTCGGAAAAGGTACACGCCCCTACCATAATCGCGCGCTTCGTTTCAAAATTTACTGTAATAAAGAATAATGTCATTAGTTTTTACCATTCAGTTCAGCGAAAGGGGAACAGAGTATCGTGACAGCAGTGATGACACCCGCACGCCGGTATGTGTTTGCAGTACACAAGCCACGGTTAAGACAGCTGACTCCACTGTGATGTGACCCCCTCTCTCTCTCTCGCTCTCTCGAGGGGGCCTCTCTCTCACCACACCCACACACACACACACGTGCGCAAAACTCCACATTGGAACAGTCAATAGCAAATACTTAAACTAATAACAAACAGTAGCTGATTCAGAAGCGCCAGATCGTCATAGCAAAGTCAGAAGTACCTCCTCTCCTAGGTTCACGAAACGGTCGTCCATAAAATTCATTGCTGTTCTGTTGTAAGTAATCTTAAAGATTCCTAAATGCATCTACTTTCGGAAGGCCAAATAAAGTGCTTTTGCTTTCGCCGAGAAACACACAACGTCTCCCTGACATGGCTGCTTCAACACTAACTGCGGTTACTGAAACCACGCCTTCTTTCTTTGCGTGCACATTTGGGCGCATTATGCAAATATTTCCACATAGTGAGGTAGATATGTGGGGGAGTGTTAGAACGAGCCATTTTAAGGGGGCGTGGGACAGAGTCTTAACTTTTATAAAGAATATCTTTTTGGTTTTGAGTCTTTGCAACTTCAGGGATCTTATATACGCACAATCAACTTGTAACACTACAAAGAGAAAGGAAAACTTGAAATCGCATCATATGACCCCTTTAATAACAATTCAAAGAGCCAAAAAGTTTTAAGCGTGGGACCCTTCACACTTCAAATATATTCACACTGTAAAACGATGCATCAATTACCTTTCACCTCTTCATAGCATGTCACTTTGTAGCAAAAAAGATGGTTTGTGGCCCATTTGTCACAGGGCCCGGTGCCTCATCCCAAATTCCACACATAGGGCCCTGCATGTGTAACATTTAAACCATATTTTAAAATTAAAACCTTTGTCCTTGCTGACTTTCTATTTTCCTAAAACAGAATAGAGTAGGCCATCCGGGTATCTCATACATACTATTTCTCAGGTTTGGGCCGCACTTATCCTCTGAGTACGGATAGTATGCGAACTACACTAGATTGCAGAACGTCCTGCTAGATCGCTTGTTAAAGTCTTAAACGTCAAATCACACTACATCAGTAACGTTACATACCAGGATGATCTTAAAGGCATCATTAACTAGTTGTTTAATAGACTATTTTATAGATTTCGTTAACGAAATAAGCAAAGGCACTCGGATCATAAACAGGCTGCTAATGTTGCTAACGTTAACTACAGCACACCAACAATATACATAACACTGACAATATTTACCAAGCAGAGCGACCGGTTTGCTTGCTGAATTTCTTGGTCCGGTCAACAAAAACTAGGCTTTCCCAGTTTAAAGGTTGGTCGTGGTGGGATTTCAAATGATTACCAAAAAGCTCGTTAAATTCGCGATAGAATTTGTGCAGAATCTACTGCTGCTGCAAACACAACCGCCAACGTGAAGCTCCGCCCACTCTGCTCGTTTTGCTCTTTGATTGGACAACAGCTTACAGCGAGTGAACGTCTCCGAGTCATTTCCAGGAATCGGTTCTTTTGAACAGTTCATTTCGAAGAACATGCTGAAGCCGGTGTTGTGCCGAATTCTGCACCCTGCCAGATTATGCACCCCCTTGTTGAAGTCGCTACTTGATTGCCTAATCCTAACCCCACCCCTAATTCTAACCCCTCCCCCACACCTACTCCTTAAACCTACCAATACTAGGGGGTGAATAATCTGGCAGGGTGCAAATTTCGGCACTACACCGGCTGCGTAAACTGTTTAGATTCTTACTAATCTAGCCAAATTCATTATCTCCAGAAAGAAGAGACTACAACAGGTGACAGAAGTGTCGCCAACAAGCGAGATTTTTAATGAAAGCAAACAAAAATACTTTAGTTAAAGTTTTAAGCATGTTATTTTCAAAGTCGATCCTTTGTAAATCACATGTACTTTTACACACACACATACACACACATGGCTGTAACTAGGGTTTGAAAAATAGTAAGGTCTGGGGCAAGGTATTAAGAACTGTGCTATAATCACACCTAAAAAATGCAACTCATATACACTACATATATCCTTTAAAAAGAGACAGACATGTAGATGTTTGTGAACAATGTTTTTCAACTTACAGACATGTTACAAATGATTTAGATGCTATTTGCTATATATAGTGTGTTTGTATGTAGTGTTATTATGCTACGGTTTTTGATAGCGATGATGCATTATCTTACAGACAGTATCATTATGACCATTGCGTTTGTCTTACCGAATGTGGAATCCTGTCAGCAATTACCTGCCCGAGCTGTCCCTGGCTGGCCTACTTAGATTTTCACACCGCGGACACTAAACAATCTATGCAAACTGTCTAAACTAATTACACATGCAGACACTCATAGGAGTAGTTTTAAAAGGCTAATTAGTCATTCAGAGAAATTTTACATTTTATTTTTTAAATATGAAAATGTTACATCAGTACAGACCTCTGTGACCTAGCTGGCACATCATCAGCGTGTGAAACAAATTACATTAATTATAATTATATCAAGTCAAGAGTACTGCAGGTATGTGATTATCTTCAGAAAGTAGAGACAACAACAGATGAAAAGAGTCGCCTACAGGTAAGATTTGTGAATTCTTAAACTTTTAAATCACATTTGCGTTTATTACAACACATACAGGTGCTATCAATAATTGAAGTGTGGAAAAAGTTTCATTTATTCAGTAAATTCAATTCAAATTGTGAAACGTGTGTATTAGAATCAATAATGCACACAGCCTGGAAGTGCGTTTAACTTGTTCTTTTAATTGTGATGATTTTGGCTAACATTTAACAAAAACCCACCAATTCAATATCTCAACAAATTAGAATATGGTGACATGCTAATCAACTCAAAACACCTGCAAAAGTTTTCCTGAGCCTTCAAAATGGTCTCTTAGTTTGGTTCAATAGGCTACACAATCACGGGGAAGACTGCTGATCTAACAGTTGTCCAGAAGACAATCATTGACACCCTTCACAAGGAGGGTAAGCCACAAACATTCATTGCCAAAGAAGCTGGCTGTTCACAGAGTGCTGTATCCAAGCATGTTAACAGAAAGTTGAGTGGAAGGAAAAAGTGTGGAAAAAAAAGATGCACAACAAACCGAGAGGAGGATTGTCAAGCAAAATTGATTCAAAAATTTGAGTGAACTTCACAAGAAATGAACTGAGGCTGGGGTCAAGGCATCAAAAAGCCACCACACACAGACGTGTCAAGGAATTTGGCTAAAGTTGTCGTATTCCTCTTGTTAAGCCACTCCTGAACCACAGACAACGTCAGAGGCATCTTACCTGGGCTAAGGAGAAGAAGAACTGGACTGTTGCCCAGTGGTCCAAAGTCCTCTTTTCAGATGAGAGCAAGTTTTGTATTTCATTTGGAAACCAAGGTCCTAGAGTCTGGAGGAAGGGTGGAGAAGCTCATAGCCCAAGTTGCTTGAAGTCCAGTGTTAGTTTCCACAGTCTGTGATGATTTGGGGTGCAATGTCATTTGCTGGTGTTGGTCCATTGTGTTTTTGAAAACCAAAGTCACTACACCCATTTACCAAGAAATTTTGGAACACTTCAAGCTTCCTTCTGCTGACCAGCTTTTTGAAGATGCTGATTTAATTTCCAGCAGGATTTGGCACCTGCCCACACTGCCAAAAGCACCAAAAGTTGGTTAAATGACCATGGTGTTGGTGTGCTTGACTGGCCAGCAAACTCACCAGACCTGAACTGTATTGTCAAGAGGAAAATGAGAAACAAGAGACCAAAAAATGTAGATGAGCTGAAGGACACTGTCAAAGAAACCTGGGCTTCCAAACCACCTAAGCAGTGCCACAAACTGATCACCTCCAATGCCACGCCGAATTGAGGCAGTAATAAAGCAAAAGGAGCCCCTACAAGTACCAAGTACATGTACAGTAAATGAACATACTTTCCAGAAGGCCAACAATTCACTAAAAATGTTTTTTTATTGGTCTTATGAAGTATTCTAATTTGTTGAGATAGTGAATTGGTGGGTTTTTGTTAAATGTGAGCCAAAATCATCACAATTAAAAGAACCAAAGACTTAAACTACTTCAGTCTGTGTGCATTGAATTTATTTAATACACGAGTTTCACAATTTGAGTTGAATTACTGAAATAAATGAACTTTTCCACGACATTCTAATTTATTGAGATGCACCTGTAAATACACACACACAGATATACACACACATCAGCGTGTGAAACAACATCTCTACAATATCAAGTCAAGACTTCTGCAGGTAAGTTATTATCTTCATAATAAAAGAGACCACGACAGATGACAAAAGAGTCGCCAAAAGGTACGATTTGTACAATTAGGAAGAGGCCACCCTTACAGGCCAGGAAAGCTCTGCCATTGCACTCTGTGCTGGATGGCTAGCAATGGATAAAGAGCACAAAATGGCACCTGGAAAATTTGGGTGAGGCTGTCGGTTCACCCCAAGGGAAGCACTTGGAGTCAGGACTAGGGTGTGTCCTGTAGGGTCGTGGTGGATGGGACACAGGGCGCACCCTAGGTTGCCAAAAAGCGAAAAACAAATATGTGGTAAAGAAACTAAGGTAACACTTTAGAATAGGGACCAATTCTCAGTGTTATCTAGTTGCTTATTAGCATGCCTATCATTAACAAATTGGCTGATTATTAGTACTTATAAAGCACATATTCTGCATGACCATATTCTACATCCCTAATCCTGCCCAATACCTAAACTTAACAACTACCTTACTATCAATAGGCAGCAAATAAGGATTTTATTGAGGAAAAAGTTGTAGTTAATGGTTTGTTTATAGCGAGAACTGGACCTTAAACTAAAGTGTGACCGAAAATAAAAATTAATATCCAGATAAAATTATATAAGAAAAATAAATCTGTGGCAAATTCACCTTTATTTGTGATTGGTTCCTAGCTCCGGTGCAGAACTCTGGGCGGGACAAACCAGCTATGTGCCCATAATGCAGTCTGTTATACTCTGCATCCAGGAAACCTGTAACCGCCTGTACAATTAGGGAGAGGCCGCCCTTACAGGTCAGGGAAGCTATGCCGTAGCACTCTGTGCTGGATGGCAATGGACCAAGAGCGCAATTCAGCGCATTGCACACCTTGGCCACCTGGAAAATTTGGGAGAGGCTCTCAGTTCACCCCAAGGGAAGCACTTGGAGTTAGGACTAGGGTGTGTCCTGTAAGGTCGTGGTGGATGGGACACAGGGTGCGCCCTAGGTTGACAAATTTTTTTATTTATTTATTTATTTTTTGTAAAGAAACTAATAATTAATATCCAGATACAATTATAAAATAAAGAAATCTGTGGAAAATTGGCCTTAAAATTGGATTGGTTCCTAGCTCTGGTGCAGAACCCGGGGCGGGACAAACCAGCTATGTGCCCATAATGCTGTCTGTTATACTCTGCATCTAGGAAACCTGTAACCGCCTGTAAATTTAGGGAACGGCTGCCTTTACAGGCCAGGGAAGCTCTGCTGTAGCACTCTGTGCTGGGCGGCTAGCAATGGACCAAGAGCGCACCTTGGCCACCTGGAAAATTTGAGTGAGGCTGTCAGTTCTCCCCAAGGGAAACAGTGGAGTCAGGAATATAGGGTCTGTCCTGTAAGGTTGGAAAATGAAACGCACAACAGTTTGCTGCAAATAATAATTTTAAATCAACTAAGCAAAACAAATTATATTTTTATGAGAACAATTTCAAATAGCGACGTGAAATGAATCCCCCAAATATAATTACGTTAATAAGAAAACGGATACAAACACATTTTCAGATGAAAAACGACATCTAATGCCCAGATACAATTATTTTGAAAAAAATAAATAAAAAGTTTATTTGTATACCTCTCAGTCATCATTGTGTTGCATTGCATTATATTGTACAGGTTATTATTACTGAATTTGTTAATATTATTAATAATATTATGCTATAATGTAAATTTTAATCTTAAATGCAAGATATTATGATAACTGTTACTTATTAAAATTACAAATTTCTCGTCACATATAATAATAATAATAATGCAATTCATATTGCTCTGCATTAAAGGATTATAAATTCTCAATCACTTTTTTTCATATGCAGAATATCTCCATCATCCAGATACTTCTCCAAGAGAATGTGAAGATCTGTGGCAATAAACAGCACCAAGGTAAACACTCTCTGGGTCACCAGCAGGAGAGGGAATGACCCCTCAGAAATACAGAGGTTAAGTGACCAATGGTGGTTGAGTTATGATGATGACATTATGATGACATCTGAGGGTCTTCAGGTAACTGAAGATAAGAGGAAGAGCTTTTGGGCAATAAAGCTGGGAAATAAAGCAGGTCTAAGACAGATAATGAGAAGGGGTTGTCTGGAAAGAAAATGACAGAAATTCTGAAAAAATGTGTCTAAGCTCATTGTTTACATTCTGAATATTACTATGAGAATCCTACAGGAACACAAGTTTGTAGATCAATGTTTAGGGGAGCGTACAGACAATCCAGATAGCACAGGCATGTCTGCAGAGGTTAGATGCAAGATGTAAAGATGGCTTCATCTGGAAAGCATCTGCTGTGTACAAACATCTGATAAGATGTCAGTTTTACATACATTATAACTCATAAACATCTGAAAGAGATTTAAATTTGTCATCTGATAGGAATCGCCCTATAGACGTATTGCAGATGAGGAAACACTCTAAAAAATACATTTTGTATTTTTACGTCTCCGTGATAGTGTTTGCTCATCTGCAATATGTCTATAAGACGTTTCCTATCAGTTGTTAAATAGATATTTTTAAAATGTCTTTAAGATGTTTATAATTTAGAATGTGTATAAAACTGCTTTTTCTAAGATGTTTATCAAATGTTTTTAAACAGCAGATGTGTAAAAATCAAGCGCAATTTAGCAGACATCTTAGAGATATACCTGTGATATCTGGGAAGTCAAACTCACACACAAAAAAAAAAGGTGGAATCATTCGCAGTATATGTGGTTAGTTTACACAAAAATGGAAAATTCTGTCATACAGTATTCACCTTCATTGTCGTTTCTAACCCGTAAGCCCTCACGTTATTCAGAAACACAAATTAAGGTTATTTTTTGATGAATCTGAGAGCTCTATGACCCTCCCCTAGACGCCATGTAGTTAGGGAGCCAGATTCCCAGGCCTCAAAAATAATACATTACAAAACAATTATAAAATGCCACAGCACAAGTAATTTGACAAAAATTTATGCGGTAAATTTTAAATAAATTTCATAAAATACGCAAGTAAAAGCAGAATATATTATATATATAAACACAACAATGCAATCTTACTAAAGAAATTTTAATTTAATTCTGAATTAAGTTCTTGAATTTATTTCCATCACACATTTATGAATGATTTTACATGTATTTATGGATCGTTGAATCGGCATTTGCAAATCGTCACACGTGCATGGACTGCTTTGAATTTGTGTGCAGTATTTTTGAGACCTTCCTGACAGGTTAAGATTCACAAATATCTTTTTTTGGAGGATGTTCCGTTCAGGCCAAGCGCGGGGAGCTTTAATCCACCATCAAAATGATCGTACGGACAGACTCAAGAAGCTCAACGCTGGCACTTTTACTGTGTATTGTTCCCTGTCGGGTCCTGATGTACGACATTTTAAATGGGTACTCTTTTTTTTTTTTTGCAACTGGCTATTTACAATTTCTACAAAATAAACCACATTATAGTTTATATCGTTTAGGGCTGGGGATATGTCAAAAAATTTCTCGTAGTCTCTTTAAAAATATTGTGAGATCCGAGAATATCGTTCTTACCTAAGCCCCACATACGCCACGCCTCCCGCCGAGACAAACAGTGCCGACAGCACCATGAAACAAACACCATGTTCAGTTGGGTTTTAATTATTGCCACAAAGTTGGTTTTATTTCTTAGTTGTGCTAAAAACTAAAGAAAAACATTAGCTTTGCTGTTATGGTGTTGCTAAGAATTTCCACGCATCAATTGGGTTTGAAAGGAAATTCCGTTTTGGAGGAGAACGGTTGAGGAAAAATAATCGAACCCAATTGTAAGTTAATCATGAATGATAAATGCATGTTGATTTCACATATGTAGCCTAATATGTCTTGAATAAAATATGCGTATATTCCGACGTTTCTCTTTCTTTTTGGCATTATCGCCTGTGTAGACACATTTCATGATGGTGAGTTTAATTTCCTTAATTATAACAATTGCAGCGTTGTTTTTAAACTTGTAGTCAAGCTAAATGTATTTGATATTTATCATGTATGACTAAAATCATGCAGGGATTTAAAACAAATTCTGAGCAAAAACTTGAAAGTTTATTTTTTTCCTTTCTGGTGGCCTACTAGTTCGGAGGTCTCTTTCGGCCCGTTTTTAACGAAATAAAAATAACTGCTTTATTTAATTAGAAACAGGGTAATTTAAATTTCACTTTTTTATATTGTAATTTTTATAATTTTTATTTTATTAATCAAAATACAACACCCACAATATAATATTCAGTGTTGGGCTGCCGAAACTCCAAACGCATGCATGTTGAGGGGCGAGCTGAGAAGCCTAATGTCTTCATCCTTTTGCAACAAAACTTAATAGTTTTGTTGCAAATGAATTAAGAATGTATAGTGCTATATCTCAGCTTAATTAAACATAATTATATTGTATACACGGTTTACAAAATCTCAAAGCTCTTGGGTTTGCATAAAGAAGATCTGTAACGTTGCAAAGACTAAAGTCTCAAATCAAAGAGATATTCTTTATAAAAGTTAAGTGTCAGCCACGCCTACCTAAAACAGCTAATTCTAACACGCCCCCACATGTCTACAAATGTGGGAAGATTTGCATAACGCCGCCCAAATGTTCATGCAAAGAAGAAGGCTTAACTTTATTCTAGCTGTAGTATTGTTGTTGCCGCCGCCCCCATGTCGTGAAGGCACTGTGTGATTAGTTGTGAAAACGAAACTACTTTGTTTAGCCTTCCAAAAGAGGACGATATCAGCTTCGTCATGCCTGGAGCTGATCCGTGCTGGTTGCTGAGGAAATATTTCAACTTCGCGCTGTGGATCGCCGGTTTGGCTTTCACCGTGGACGAAGCGGAGGTCCAGCCCGGGGTCGTAACATGTGGTTGCCGCAAGCCCTCCAGACGCCCCTTCGTCGAATCTGCCGGCCCCCGCAGTTCGAAAACTACTTTGTTTGGCCTTCTAAAAATGAACAAGACTAGAAATTAGTGGTTAAGTTGTATTTACAACAATGTTCCAGAACAGTTCAACTCAAATATTAGTGTGCAGCACATTTTATGGAGGACTGTTTCCTGATCATGGGAGAGTAGACTACAATGCCGGCTGTTCTGACTCACAGACGTAAAAAGTAAGTTTTTTTAAAGGGAGTTTTTGGGCAGGTAGAGTAGGGCTTGTTGTTTGTACATTTTCTCCGATCCCAAATGCCGACATGGTTTTAGGTTACGTGAGTGCGATGCAAAGCAACGCGTAAAAAAAAAGACAGTTAAAATATACTAATCCCTAATTATGTAACATGGATGCAAAGAATGCCTCGTTTAACTGGTCCTGTTTTGGCCTCGTTCGCACCGGGGACCACAGCATCACGTAGGTTAGGGGCGTAACAGTTCCGTTCACACGCTTGCAGTATTCAGGCCAATCACAACGCACTGGAAGCGGCCAATGAGCACACCTCGCTTTTCGGACGATCCCCCCCCGGATCGATGAGCTTTTTAAAAATCGACGCTTTTCAGAAAGGCGGGGCATAGAGGAGAAACATTAATGTACTATATGTTGAAAATGTGTTTTTTTAACCTGAAAACTGCATAAACACATTTCATTACACAAATACACAAAATAATGTTCTTTCTATCAACATCATATGACCCCTTTAAGACATAAACCGATTGTATTATGGGGATATTTTCATAAATTTGTGTGTATTTGTCCATCGAATGCTTCGTAGAAGCAGGAGGGGGGAATGAGAGAAAGAGAGCTCAGTCCAGTGTTTGCGTATGCGGCTTTTGTGCGTGCGATTTGTGTGCGTGTGTGTGTGCAGAAAACAGTGTGCAAGTGCAGAAGTGAGTTCTATTTCGTCTTCTTGCAGTTGAATCTTTTGAAATCACAATAAATGCAGATACAGAAATCGAGACACAGAACTGAAATGTAATTTTATAACAAGTAATTTGATTCCTTACCTTACGCATCTGATCTGATTTCCAAAATTGGAATAGCTTTCCGATTCCCAACCCTCCTACTAAATTATTTCATATTTAAATTATTTTTAAATAAGTGTTAAATGTCCAGATATTTTATTTAATAACAACAATTATGTAATGTGTTCTGTTTTTGTTGTTGTTGTTAGTAGTAGTAGTAGTATCAGGTTCACAGTAACGTTTGTTCAGGCATTAAAAACTGCTACCACCACCACAGAGATTTCGGACACACACAGCGGAGAGATTTCAGCATGGAGGATGAAAACCAGACTCAACGAGTGAGTAAAGTTGTTTTTTATCTGATGGCATTTTCTTATGATTAAAGGTTGTTTTAGTTAATTAAATGTGCAGTTTGCAGTGTTACAAAGTTGTTAGTCCACGCCTGGTGTTTGTAGGAACACTTTAGTAATCACAGGATTATTGGTCGATAAACAATCAATAAAACAATTATTTCGATGATAAACTATCGAGTTGTTTTAAATACGGTCTGTAGTCAGTGGGTTCTAAAGTTACCATCACGACCAGCTATAATCATAAGAAAATGCCATCAGAAAAAGCGACTTTACTCACTCTTTCATCCTCCAAGCTGAAATCTCTCCACTGTGTGTTTTCAAAATCTCCCTTAGGGGGTGGTAGCTGTTTTCAATGCCTGATCAAAAGTTACTGCGAAACTGATACTACTACTAATAACAACAACATCAGAACACATTATATAATTGTTGTTAAATGAAAAAAAGAGTACCCATTAAAATGTCTTTACATCAAGGACCCGATCATGGAACAATACACAGTACAAGTGCAGCATTGAGCTTCTTCAGTCTGTTCAGTAAGAAGCGTTTTGATTGGTGGATTAAAAGCTCACCGCGGTGAGCTTGGCTGAACGGAACATCCTACAAAAAAATATATTTATGAATCTTAACCTGTCAGGAAGGTCTCAAAAATACCGCACACAAATTCCAAGCAGTCCACGCACATGTGACGATTTGCAAATGCAGATTCAACGATCCATAAATACATGTAACATCATTCATAAATGTGTGATGAAAATTAATTCAAGAACTAGATATATACATATTTGTGTAAACATTTCAAATTTATTTAGGTAAGATGCATTTGTGGGAGCATTTGGGGAAATATTTATGCTTTTACTTGCGTATTTATGAATTGTTTTGAATTTACGAATCGGATTTTGTAAATGTAAATTGTGCTGTGCATTTATGAATTTTGTTTTGTAAATGTATATTTTGAGGCTTATCGGCCCATAGTATTACACGATCAAGGTCCAGAAACGTAGCAAGGAGATCGGTAAAATAATCCATGTGACATCAGGTGTTCAACCATCATTTTACAAAGCTACGAGAATACTTTTTGTACTCAAAGAAAACAAAAATAACGACTTTATTCAACAATTCGTCTCCTCCGCGTCTCACCCTGGTGCCATTTTGGAGCGTATCCACTGAACGCAAACAGCGTATGCTATTCTGTGTCAGCTGCGTCACACGGATACGTTGTTTTCGTTCAAATCAAAGCGTAAACAACGTAGAAAACGCTTTATCTCACACATTATCTAGATTAAAGACCCATCTCTTTAACTTGGCTCACACATAACATTTCTATAATTCAAATCCTTCAAAGAATTGTTAGGTTGCATTGATTAGGTCAGCCGGAACTGGGAGCACTTCCCATAACACCCGATGTACTTATTACATTGTGAGTGGAATGGCATCTACTCTTATATTAGTCTGTCTGTCTCATTCTTATCCTGAGGTTACCATAGTCAGCTGGATCCAGTCAGTGTCCAGAGCAGATGGCGGACCTGCACCCAGGAATGACCACAACACAGCCCTCCATGGCCAGAAAAAACCTCGATGAGACAAGCCCTCAGGACAGATCTTCAGCAAAGACCCATCCTGTCATCCTGGTCCTCAGCGAAGACCTCAGCAACTAGAAGAGCTCTCGGCACAGATCCCAACAGCCAGCTATGAACGAGTCATGCCAGGACCAGCTAGGACCGTTGCACAGTTTTATCAAGAAGGTCATTCATCATGCTTAAGGCCACTGATAAATTTGTCTACTACCGGCTGAACGGCAGCTCTACCTTCATATTTCAAAGGCTGCATCCTTTTCCTACCTAACGCCGGTGTAATGTATCCTAATCAATACCACATTGTGTTTGTTTGCTTGGGCCAGAGGAGAACTGGTCCCTGAGCCTGGTTTCTCCCAAGGTTTGTTCTTCTATTTGCCACCTGAATAGAGTTTGAGTTCCTTGCCACTGTCATCTTTGCTTACTTATTTGGGGTCTGAAAGACGCTTAACTTTCAGAAATTTATAAATTAAACTGCACTGAGACCATCGGATGACATTGCTGCCTTCTGTAGAACTGCATATATAACACACTGAACTGAATTGAGGTAAATTAATGAGCTATTGCCTGTAGGGCTTCATATACGCATGGTCAGTAATACTGAATGAATTTCATTATCATCACATACCTTTAATTCCAAATCAGCTTAGCTAAAAATAGCTTCTTGTCATTGACATTTGATTATCATTTGATTATAGGAAATATTTATAAATAATTGTATTAATTTGGAAAATTCTTATTTGCAGAGCTGATAGCGGAAGGGAGTGGAAGAGAGAAGAGGAAGAGAGATTTAAAAAAAATAATTAAATGTCATGTGTCAATGTGTTGATGTGAAACATTAATAAATATTTGTTCAGAATGCTGTCATTGTTGAGACATTTTTCATGCGGGCCAAGGGTGTGTAAAGTGGCTTGGTTAAGGTTTTGTTCAGGCTGACGTATGCAACCAGTGCTGAAACTTGTCTGGTTTTGCATAAGACCAGAACGGGGCCAGCTGTAGTCATACATGCCATTTGGATGAGATCAGGCTTTGTGGACAACAAAGGATGCTTTTGCTGTCAGATAAAACAACACTACCTCATGTCGAGATAGGGGGGTGTTAACATTAAAATACAGTAACCCCCAGGAAGGAACTGCTCTGTTCTCCCTCAGGCTTATCATTTGTGGAAGGCAGGACTTAAGCATTCCATTGATCAAAGACTGATCCAATCACCATGTTGTCACGAATCCGGTCTATGAACTTCAGTTCACTCACCACTAGAGGTCACCCTTCCATTATATTGACTCTTGCACTACACAAACTGTTGCATGTCATCCCGGACTACATATCCCATCATCCATTGCACTGATTGCACACAGCACTGATTGCACACAGCTGTAACCAATCACACATTCACTATATAACACTCACCTCGATCCTTGAACGCTGAGATTATATAGCGTTTATCACTCTCAAAGCGATAGCGACTCTACGGAGCCTGTCTAGTTTTTCATAGCCTTATCTTAGTCTTGCTGTTGTGTTTGTGTGTGATCTTGCGGTGGTATCTAGGATTAACCCGCTCGTCTTGCCCCTTCGGGCTACGTTTAGCACTGCCTGCTGGACCTTGCCCTTGTCCTGGATTTACCCTCAGTCTCGCCCTTTGATCTGTTCGCGATGTAGACGCACGTAGCCCTAGGAATTTATGTGTCTTGCCCTCTAAGTACCTGTTGCCATTGTCTGACCCTTGCCTGTTTCTGACCATGTTGGTTAATAAAGCTTCGAACTTGGATCTGCATGTCTCACGTCTCAGTCACTCCGTGACACATGTGCCCTTTCACTGATCACAGTCCTTCATTCTTGAGACCAAAGTGACTACCTCAGACTGACCAAACTGGTTTTGCCTTGTGGGTGAAGCTACAAGTGAAGGACACATCTTCACACGCATTCACACAAAATGGACACAATATCGATTAAACCTTCTTCAAATCCATTTACAGAACTGTATATACTTAATGAGTGCTGTTTGTGATACAACAATGTAGGCATCCTTTACCCATTAAGGTATATACTGTGTATATGAATGCATGGGTAAATGATCAGCATTAACCATTGAAGATTGGTCTTCATCACAATGTGTAGGATAATCTGGAATTGGTTTGGAAAGTAAATTATGCATAGGAAAAACCTTAAAGACGTCGTTCTAAACATGGACTTTGAGCAATGCAAAATAGACCTCATGCCAGAGAGGGGCCATACCATAACCACCTCTGACAGGACCGGCCAATCAAAACGCAGGAACTGAAAGGCGCCAACTTGCAAATCCCTCCTTCTCAAGAAAGTTCTCTTCAAGACAAAGAAGTGTGCTAAGCAGTCATGTCTACTGTCAGTGCTAAGCTGCTAAGCTAAATTGTTCCAAGGACAAACAAGGAAGATCTGCAAGAAGCGAACTTGAGGAGTTTGGAAACCGCAACGGCAACAACGACCATAAGCTTAGTGCTTCAGAATCGTCTCGTCAGTGATCCTTCTCCTGCGTGTTCCAGGTTGTCCAGATCTTCTGTACAGACTTCAGAACCTTCACCTTCAAGGCTCCTCCGTTTGCGTGTTTCCAGACCAAGGACCTTCTCAGTGCTCAGGAGTTCATCGTTCACAAGTGCTTCGTGAAATGGATCCAACTCCTTTCTTCCCACTGTAACTATCAGTCTTTCCAAATCTCTTCCCCAGAGACCCTTGGGATTACTGTGTATTGTCAGTATATGATCATCTTATTTGCATTAGATTTTAAAATAACTGATGTCAGTTAATAACAAATAATCTCTCGATGTATTTGTTGGATCTTGAATAAGGTTACCTTATTACTTTCAGGAAACTTCAGTTTATCTTTCCATAAGATAATATCCATAGTAACATGCAACTCCATCAATCTTTTGCACTTTATCCATTCATTGCACCCATTCAGTAGATTTTAGTTACTGTTGTCTATTATTTTGTTAATAAAAACCCTTTTATTACACTTGTGTCTTCCTTGTGTTGATAATACAGTAAGAGGCTCTACAAGTTAACGATTCTCTAAAATCCTTCAGATTGGTCAAACTACAACTTCGTCCAGTTTATGTCATTCTTATTTTTTCAACAATCTTCCATGACTGTTCTTTACTGTCAGGGTGAAATTCCTGGCTGGTGCCCCGTAAAATAGTGTGACCAAAACTTAATATTAATATTACTAAGCCCAAAGCCATTACACTTGTGGTGCTACTTAGATCTAAAATCACTACACTCAGTGGTGCCCCGTGTGAGGATATCTAACACTGAGATCACTACAACTTGTAGTTCAAATAAACATGTAACATTTACAATCATATAAGTTTTAAAACACAGGCGGAATTAAAATGCAACACAGTCCAAATGCAATACAAAATGTACAATAAATAAACAATTGCAATTTTTAATCTTACACTAGTGTTTCGATGTCTCATATTTTTATTTTCTCAAAATTATATGACTTTCTTGTAAAGATGACCTTATATTTAACTTTATTTCTCACAATTGCGACTATATTTCTCACAGTGTGACTTTCTCACAATTTTAAACGTTATTGGTTTTACTGAAATCAGGATTTCACAAATGTAAAACCTTAATATTATTTTATTAAAGGAGCAATGAGGTTTCATACAGAAATGTGACAGTCTAATTTCTATAAAAAGCTCCACGACACAAACACAGCTTTAGCCAGCAGATGGCGTCGTGATTCAATTTCTGCTTTTTTTGAATGATATGCAGAAAGGATGGAAAGGCAGTTTTAACAACACAAACTGCACAAAGTCTTTCACCAAGGCCGAGTCCAATTCATTTTTTTTCAGTCTGCATACGTACATACATGCATAAAATCTGATGTTTTTGAACATGATCAAAATTAGTTATTAATTCATATCCTTCATTGCATTTTTGGAAAGTGCACATGGCATGTTTTAAAATGACCTAATTATTATGTTTTTCCTCACATGTATTTTTTTCCCTAATAATTAAAATCCAACTTCCAACTACTTAATAAAACTTTCTTTTCAATAATTTTATTATTTTAATGTGCCCTTTTCTTCATTAATATCAGTCATATACAGCGTAGATGTATAATCCTGATATCCTTTTTACGTCATGCCACCCCAACAATTGGAAAATTCATTTTGAATTCAGAATTTAAAAAAATGTAGAAGAGGTGTCATTGTATGCATGAATTGCATTTTTTAATTTTTGAAAAAAACATTACAGACCTAGAGGCTGTCTAATGGATTTGTGTAGAAGACCTTTTGTAGCTCTGCTCTGAAGATGCTCTATAGCTTGTTGTGTCTGCAGATTCAATTTACTCTTGCAGATGGCTTGAACAGCGCTTGGATTCTCATAATACATCTCAAGATTTCTTAGATCAGGTTATTATAAATGAGCTATAAAGCACATCTATGACTCCAGTACCTCATGTCGGCTGTCTATAATTTGATTCACAAAGGTTGTGCGCACAGGTCCACGTGTCCATGCCTGTTGCACTCACGGCTTGTGAATTTCATGAGGCACTGTTTCAGCACAGATAAACATGGCATCGGTGTTTGGTTTAGGACCTGGCTGAGACATCAAAAGTGCATTTGAACCCTTTAAAATGTCATTAGGAAAGATTCACATGTTGATTTAGATCTGTGATATAAACTTATCCTCCGCACCACATCCAGAGCGTGATGTGTTACACTGTGAATAATAAACAGATCGTAAGCAGAGCTGTATTGTGTATAACTGCGTCGATGGTATTATTTTTGTCTGCTTTCAACATGTCTTACAATAACAAGTGCTCAGGCAATAGCAAAAGGTACAAAGTAGCTGTGATGCACACAATGGTTGCTTTAGAATAAATATATATATACTATATCTAATATATTCCCCCCCCCCCACTATATAGGCCAAACACCGCATTAAACAAGTAGTCCGAAGTCTTCATATAACCTACTACTTCTGGGAAGATGAGAAGTGCGCATCTAAAGGACACTTTTCTATCTAACCGTGAGCCACAGAAAGGTTTGTGAATGGCAGTGAATGCTACTATTGCCATGTAAAAGCCTGTGTCCGAAATATCCCAATATGTAGGTAGTGCACTACAAGTTTTAAGTGGACAACCTTTGGTAGTGGTGTCTGAAACCATAGTGAACATTATCGAGTGCACTAATTCAATTCCACAATGCACCTCAAAAATAATTAGCAAATTTTTCTGAACAATAGATTTTTTTTGCTTAGCTTAGCCTAGCTCATTTTTGAACTTTCCACTTTTTGTTTTGAATGGGATGCTTATATGTAGGCAGTGGACATCACCATAAAAGAGGTTTTGAAACGGATCCCATGTCTAAGAATGGAGTACTAATGACTGACATGGTTACGCGGTGGGCAATATGTGCTCTTTTCTGTGTATTCTGTGAAAAGGCCTATAGCGTGTGAGTACACCATGTCCTATTTCTTTAATGAATACTTGGCATAATAGTGTCTTCATTAGCAGCCATTAGATGTGACCTGCAGTCATGAGTAATAGGCTGACGTTACATGAAATGCTCTACATGAATGAGCTGGATCTTCGTACAGATATCAAGCGCTGATATTGTCGACAATGTACTGTGATTATAAACAGCTGAATCTCGACAACTGGTCACAGTGCCAAAACAGAAACATGCTCAAGATGTTATCATTAGTGGTGTTTGTTAAGGTGGTTGCGCGCTATTACCTTTGCTCATACTTAGAGTAAGAGTCTCCAACAAGCCCCTAACCCCAGATGTTTGTAGATCCTCTGCAGTGAATGGGTGCCGTCAGAATGAGAGTCCAACCAGCTGATAAAAACATCACAATAATCCACAAGTAATGAATGAATTATTAATGAATTTATTACAAACACACAGCTTTTTGCTTCAATGACTTTTATTGCTGGACTGGAGTGGTGTGATTGATTGTATGTTTTACTCAGCTGTTTGTCTCTCATTCGGACGGCCAAACCCATTCATGTAGAGGCATCCTTGGTGAGCAAGTATGTAGTGCTACAGTTCTCCACTCTGAGGAAAAACAAACCCATCCAGCTCTGATGAGCGAGCACAATTAACTTTTAGCAAATAGTCATTTTGCATGAACTATTCCTTTAATCATTAATAATTCTAAGTTTTTTTTAATTTAAACTATGTTTCCCTTTTGGTACAAATAACAATACTTAACATGCACACTGGACATCTATCTATTCAAGTGTCAGAAAAATATGGTTTTAAGTTTTGATGGGCACACCACGTCACTTTTTCGATCACTTATTTGAAACTTTTTCTGAAATAGTAGAACGCTTTTCAAACCATAATAACCACTAATGCAAAGAGTACATTTGTGAGAACTTTGCTCTTGTGTTTCAAAAAGTTTTTTTTATTATTGTGGAAACTCCTATATGACCTCATTGGGAGCCAGGTGGTGGATAGGAAGGGTTTAATGATAGGCACACTGAAATCAGCCAAAAAGGAAAGTAATTTGAGAGGCAGACCAAGTTATTACATTTTGAAAAGGATTATGAAGACAGACATTTATTATTATTTTTTGGAATAACATACACTAATAAATTGTGCAAAATAAGACCCGAAACATGTATTAAGAAATTAAATAAAGTCCATTTTGAGTAAAAAAAAAGCCCTGGCTGTTTATGATGGAATGAACACTTGTCACTGTGTGAGTAACATGCGCAGCAGACCTATCACAGAAGTAATATGGTGTTGCTAAGAGACATGGCAAATGTCAGCTGGCCGCCTCGTCATGATCCTGTTGCTTGCTATCTGGCTCCTTCTGCCCGGCCGCCATTAATTAACACCTGGATTCTCTTTGGATGAATCAATTCTGCTGGAGCTCTGCGGTTGCCAGGTGCCTGAAGAGTGACAAGCGTTTGCTGAAGGTAGTTAAAAGCACCATTTCCTTAGTGCCCATTTACACCCTTTTACATGATTATGTTTCTCTGTGATCTGAAACACACTGAGGAATTCATAAATTAGTCCATTTCATTGTGTTGTGACAAGTATTAGAGTACTGTCTGCCTATGCAAAATTTACCGCCATGTTGTTAGGGTGTTGTGGTTGGTTGCCGGGGCATCACTATACCATTTGCTAGGTATCCTGGGTAGTTTTATCAAGTTGCTATGTGGTTACTATGGTGTTCCAAATGTTTCCTTGGGTATTGTAGTATTGTTTGCCTGGACAAAACTCACTGCCATGATGTTTGTGTCTACAAAACCATGCTATGTGGTTGCTAGGTGTTCTGGATGGTTGTTAGGGTGTTGCTGTGTGCTTGCTTGGTAGTTGCTAGGTGGTTGCCAGGGCATCACTATGGAGTTACTAGATGTTCTGAGTTATTTTTTCCCATTTATGCGTTTAAAGTATGCTGGGTGGTTGCTAGGACGTCACTATATGGTTTTTAGGGTGTTCTGGAAGCTGCTAGGGCATTTCTAGGTGGTTGCTAGGGGGTTGTGAGGGGTTGCCAAGGCACTTCTACCCTGTTGTTATGTGTATTGAGTTGTTTTTGACATGCAGCTGCTATGTGGTTATTGTGTTTGAGGTGGTTGGTAGGGTGTTGCTGTGTTGTTGCTAGGTGATTGCCAAGGCATCTCTATGCAGTTACAAGATTTTCTGAGTTATTTTAACACTTTTTATGTGGTTATGGTGTACTGGGTGGTTGCTATGGTGTTGCTATATGGTTTCTAGGGTGTTCTGGAAGTTGGTAGCTCATTGCTAGTTGGTTGTTAGCGGGTAGTGGGCCATTGACAGGGTGTTGCTACATGGTTGCTAGGTGTATTGAGTTGTTTTTCACATGCTGTAATGTGGTTTACAAGGTGTTCTGGGTGGTTGACAAGTTTTCATTATTCAGCTGCTAGTTGTTCTGAGTTATTGGTAGCATGTTGCTGTGTAGTTGCTTAGTAGTTATGGGTAGTTGCTAGGGCACTGCTAGGTGATTGCTAGGGTATTGTATTATTGTTTGCCTCTTTAAAACTCACTGCTCACTGATTTTTTGGTATTATAGGTGGTTTCCAGGACATTGGTATGTGGTTTCTAGGTGGTTGTTAGAGTGCCACCATGTGGTTGTAAGGGTGTTGCTAGCCGGTTCCCAGGGCATCGCTCTGCAGTTGCTAGATATTCTGAGTCATTTAACATGTATCTACTAGGTTGTAAAGGTGCTCTGGTTGGTTGCTAGGGCATTGCTATGTGGCTGTTATAAGTAATGTTTAGCATGTTGTTGTGTTGTTGCAGACGTTCTGGGTGGTTGTCAGGACATTTTGTGTGTGCATGCTAGGGTGTTCTGGTTGATTGCTAGGATGTTGATATGCAGTTGTAAGGGATTCTGAATGTTTTTTTTTAACATGTTATGTGGTTGCCAGGGCATCACTTTACAATTGGTAGGTGTTTAGTCCTTTTTAACGTTATGTAGTTATTAAGGTGTTCTGGGTGTTTGCTAGGGCATTTCTATGTGGTTTCTAGAGTTTTCTTGGTAGCTGGATGTACTAGGTGGTTTTTAAGTGATCGCTTACTGGGCCAAGACAAAAGATACTTCAGTCCCTCCTTCAGTGTTGTTTTGATCAGAACTGCTTGTAAATTAATGTTACAGACATTCAGTTTGTGCTGCTTGCACATCTTGTACAACCCTTCCAGCTTATTATAATAAAGGTCAAAGTGCTAATGTGAGTCCAGGCAAGTCATGCAGGACATTTGTCCCCATATTGATCTTCAATATGAGCCAGAGTCAGCACACTTACCCTGATGAATGAAACGAGAAATGATGATGAAACGAGAAAAGAGATCGCAGAGGGAATGGATGCATTTGACATGTCATTTAAGTTTACGGTGTTTTCTTAAAAAATTAAGAAAGTGGTGAGTGATTTAGTCCTTGACATAAACTGCATGGCTGTCAACTGGAACATATTTGTCTCGTTCTTCGTGGTTCCAGAAAAATGATACAGCATAACCTGGCCTTGAATTGTGATACTTTATTCCAAGCAGAACCTTCTTTGAAAATCAAATTAAAGTGATAGTTCACCCAAAAATGAATATTGTGCCATCATTTACTCAACCCCAAAGTTGTTCCAAACCAGTGAGTTTCTTTCTTCTGTTGGACACAAAATAAGATATTCTGAAGAATGCTGGTAACCAACAGGTGATCGGTTCCCAGGACTTCCATCGTATATAGATATAAAAAATAAAAATAAATCCTACGGAAGTCAACGGCTGCCAGCAACTCATTGGTTACCAACATTCTTCAAAATATCTTCTTTGTTCAACGCACAGGTTTGAAAACAACAGAGGGTGACTCTAAATGGACTTTATTTATTTTTGGATGAACTATACTTTTAAGGGTTATTGCAATATTTAACTTAGTGGACAACAAACAAAAACAAACAAACAAATCAAACAAGTAAAACAAACAAACAAAAAACAAAACACTTACTGTACATAGCGTATCTAGAGACCCAGAGACTTGGGGGAGGTTTTTGTCTTGGACCAGAATGCAACCCCAGAACACCTTAGCAACCTCATGGCAACTACTTCAGTTTAATAATGATCATTTTCTCTTGCTTGAACCTTCAAGTGTGTATTTGTACATTTAATATTGTATTGCCTTGTTGCAATAGTCAACCCAATCTCACAGGAAAATGTAACTATTTTGCAAGGTGGCGATTAAGTATAAAATCATACAATGTGAATTGTAGGAAAATGTATGCTTTTCTGAAAAAAGTAGGCATAAAGGTCCTCCCTTAAATATAACCATCAGTGGGATATAAGCGGATTGTACAAAAACGAACAACTTAGATCATACAAATTAAAATAAATTTGCCAAAATGTAAAATAGTTATGAGTCTGTTGCAATAGTACTGTAATGATGGAGGCGTAGTGATAACAGAGTTGAGGATGCAAATGCAGCTTTTATTCACAAGAGTGGTCAAGACAGGGCCAAACACCAGCAAACAGGTACAATCCAGGGCGAGACAAAAGAGCAATCCAATAAACAGTCCAAGGTCAAAACACGAGAAAGGCAAAACTTAGGAACATGGACACTAGAAAACACGGAAGAGCTAAACATTTAATCACCAGCGATGACAGAGAGTGTTTGTGCTATTCTTATAGTCCTCCTAATGTGAGACAGCTGTGAACTGATGATGAGATCTGATGAGAGACAGGTGATGCACTTGATGAGTCCGGGCAAAGGATTATGGGAAAAGTAGTCTGGGGTAGAGTGGCAAGAGTCAGGGGTGCCGTCTGGTGGAGTTCATGGGCACTCCAGCTGGAGATCATGACAAGTACATGATGTGCTGCATTGTACGCAGTTACATGCCACATTGCTATCTCTTTAGAAAAGATAATCAGTCTTTAGCTGCATTTTGAATTGTCAACAGTCTGCTGTGTGATTATTATTGATCTGCAATCAAAATGACAAGACAGCCATATGTTCCTAAGGATTCCTAAAACCGGTTTTTATATGATGCTTAGTGTTAAAATTAATCTTTTCAACAGCTTAGAAGATGAGAAAAGTAAAAATCACCTTTCAATTTCAGAAGAACAAAAACAAATTTATACTCATGTGCATGTATTGTGTATGTTACGATCTCTGACAGACAGCATGTGGAAGCTGCTTAGGTCGCCATTTTCACCTTCTCTCAGAACGCACTGACGTTGTCAAAACATCAGGTAAAGTGGGGTTTTCAGGAAATGCATGCACTCCCTGGACCTCTGCTTCTCATAAATACTACCATGTATTGTGCATGTTATTTTTTGACAGACATCGATGCTGTGATTTTCAAATAATGTGGATTTGAAAACAGATAAAAGGTAATATTTTGAAAGGTAATAATTTTTTATTTCATAGTATCAGTTAAGTGATTGATGTACAATGATGGGTTACGTCAATGTTTTTCCATTCTAATATTCTAAACCGACATAAAAATGCAGATCCGTTGTAAATAATTGTGAAAAACTGACATTATTTTAATTTGCCTCCTCAAATATTGATTTTGCAGACTAACAGTCCTTGAAACTTCTGGAATCATGAATCACAGTTATATGCAGGGGCCTTGGGGTAAAAAAAAGGTTGAGAACCACTGCCTTAAAGGGAATTTGGTATCAATGATGCTGTGAGTTCACAGTTGTAATTTGTCATTTATGACTGTTATAGATTTTTTTCCAACACTGCACCACAGTAAACACTGCAGAATACAATACACAGTTTGGAAGGAAGAGCAATAATTTATTACAGTTTAATCTGAGACTGGATTTCATCATCTTGACAGTTTTAGCTCTTGAGAATCAATAAAAGCTGAATATAACATCACATCTTGAAGAGTACGACAAACTAACTCTAAAAATAGTCTAGAGTGGACTGATGTTACAAAAACCAGAGACCAACCAACATATTGCCTTTCTAAGAAGTGTGATGGAAATCCTGTGAAAATACTGAGGTGACAATACTGGGGCTGCAAGTAAAGCTCTACTGGATAATGTTAAATTCTCTATATCGTGTTATTGATTTCGGATGACAGTCTGCTAATCTTTCAGACTTTTTCTTTTGTTTTGCGAAAGATTAATCTGTGCTATGACTGATGTTATTAACAGCATACTGAAGTATACTTAGTAAATTCTGTATTCAACACTGTTTAATAATTAATAATAATTAATAGAGCAGATTAATAGATAGATAATTAATTTAGAGTGTATATGTAAAAAAAAAAGAATTGGAATGGAATATTAGCCATTTTTTATTGAATTTATTGAAATATCATGCTTGCACATGTAGTTTTCACAAAAGCACTTAGTTTTCCCTAAAGTTTGTCTCTTATTTTCTGTTTAACCCTGTTATGCTGTGACATTAAAACCTACTTTGATGTTTATGATATTATATTTAGAGAGTGACATAAAAGTAGTCTTGATCATATGGTTCAAACAGTTTCTCTTGTAATCTTTGTCAGTTTTACTTATATTGGCCTCACCATATGTGAACTTGTCAAAAAGTTCAACTCTGTTATGGGGACAAATAACAGTGATAAATACTTGGAGAAAACTGACTGTAAATGATGTGCTATGTTCCAGTATATGCTGGCTAAGATTTTCATTAGTCTTCAACCCCTTACAATTCAAACCCATCACAATATACTGTAATTCTGAAAACTTTTTATTATTATTATTATTTAATTTTTTCTACAGCAAGAATGTGACCTGATAATTCAGACAACTGGTGTAGTCCTTATTTAGTGACTTTCAGCTGCTTCAAATTGGAATTGATGTATGAGCAAAATTCCTGCAAACATTTACTGACCCAATTATCCAAACCTGTATGAGTTTCTTTGGACATAAAAATATGCATTTTCAGAAATGTATCAGTGTTTTCTAATGCAATTGAAGCAACCAAAGCTGTTTGCTTGATGCACACCAGAGACAGATCCTCTGTGAAGACCTTTAACCCGACAGCCATCAGCACAAGACAACGGGAACCAGACGAGTCCTCTGCACAATCTGACCTGTGCTGCAGCCTGGAATTAAACCACACCATGCTGGTTTCATCTGGCCAGAGGAGAACTGGCCCCCTGACTGAGCCTAAAGTGGCGGCGGCGGCCTACAGTGAGCAGAGGCCGGGGGCTAGCGTGAGGAACGGCCGGAGGGTTAGAGTGAGCAGAGGCGGGTGGGCTTGAGAACGGCGCGGCCGGCGATTTCGACGAAGGAGCGTCCGGAAGGACATGTGACGACTCCGGGCTGGACTCCGCTTCATCCACGGTGAAAGCCGATACGGCGATCGACAGCGCGAAGTTGAAGCATATCCTCAGCGACCAGCACGGATCAGCTAAAGGCATGACGAAGCGGATATCGTCCTCTTTTGGAAGACCAAACAAAGTAGATTCGCTTTCACACCGAATCACAGTGCCTTCACACAGGACATGGCGGCGGCGGCAACAATACTACAGCGAGAATAAAAGTTACGCCTTCTTTCTTTGCAAGTGGAACATTTGGGCGGTGTTATGCAAATTTCCCACATAGTGATGTGCATGTGGGGCGATTAGAACGAGCCGTTTTAGGTAGGTGTGGCTGACTCTTAACTTTTATAATGAATATCTCTTTGGATTTGAGACTTTAGTCTTTGCAACTTTACAGATCTTCTTTATGCACCAAGAGCTTGTAACACTCCAAAGAGAAAGGAAAAATTTTAATCGCATCATATGACCCCTTTAAAATCCGAAGTTCTTTTAAAACACTTAGCCTCTTTAAACCATTGTGCACACCCCCCGGCCAGCAGCACCCGCCGAACAACGTACAACTGCACAGTGGGATTAGAAAACAAAAATATGCGCATTTGTACACTGATTTCTTCTGATGAAAGGCGAGAGAGAGTCGAGAGAGGAGAGGAGATGAGAGAGAGAGGAGAGATGTGTGAGAGAGAGAGAGAGAGAGAGAGAGAGAGAATGTGCGGATGAGAGTTGCTCGTGCAGGGAGCGTGTTCGTCGTTCACTTCACTTCCCACATGTAACGTGGCAGTCAGCGAAGGCAAAGCTCCTCAACAAGTGAAGCGTGTTGTCTTCAGTTCTCCGAATATTCGCAGCATGGTTGCGGTGAGCGCGGAGAGTCCCGTGGATCAGTACCGGACACTGGCGTACGACACCGCGCTCAGTACTTTACTCGCTGTGCTGGTGTACGTGGTGGTGAAGGTGAGCCTGGACGGGATCCGCCAGTGGCGTGCTCGGATCTCGGTTCTGATCGTGGGTTCGGGTCCGATCGGGCTGACTGCGGCTCTGGTCGCTGTCCGCTCCGGCAAGGTGCTGAAACTGACGCTTCTGGATGAGCGCTACCGGAGCGCGCTGCTCTGCAGACCGCAGCAGATCGCGCTGGACCCCCGCAGCGTCCGCTTCCTCCTCGACCTGGGGGTGGATTTTGACAACATGGAAGGCTGCTGGCACAACGAACACTTCTTCACCAAAATCGGAGTGTTTCAGGAGTATTTGTTGAGCATCCTGGAGCAGAAGAAGCAAAAGGTTGACGTGAAAGTCCATTTGGGTACAAAGGTACGTCACGTGTTAGTGGTGGTTTCTTAAGGAGCTGCTTGCAAATAAATCAGAACCACGTGTTAAAGTTATTATATAGTTTTTTTTTCATTATACACCTATCCTGACCTAGTCATGTATTCAAAATTAAGATGCATGAAAAGCTTGTTGTGATTTGGAACATGGTAATGGTATTCTAGCTGGTCCAAGCTGGTTATTTGATGGTTATTAGCTGGTAGACAATCCTGGACTGGCTCTACCTGATCATGTCAGGTTATGGTGGTCCAGCTGGTTTTTGGAGTATGGTAGCTGGTCACCATGTAATGTTAGCTATTAATCAGCTTGAACCATCTACTGACCTGTTTGGCCCAGCAATAACCAGCTTAAGCAATCTAACAATCATCCTGGATCAGCAAATGACCAGTTGGACCAGTTAACAACCAACTTGCAGCAACTAATAACCAGTTTGGCTGAGCTAATAGCCAACTTCAACTAGCTAATGACCAGCTTAAACATTCTAACGACCAGATTGGACCATTTAATAACCAACATACACCAACTAATAACCAGTTTGAATCAACAAATGACAAGCTTAAACAATCTAACAACCAGCATGGATCAGCAAATGACCAGTTGGACCAGTTAATGACCAACTTACACCAACTAATAACCAATTTGGCCCAGATAATAGCCAGCTTAAACTAGCCAATGACCAGCTAATGTCCAGCTTAAACAATCTATTGACCAGCCTGGATCAGCAATTAATCAGCTTTGGCCAGTTAATAACCAACTTGCACCAACTATTGTGCGGTTAAGACCAGCACAGGACCACCGTAGATCCTGTGTGTCAAAGCCAGTGTCTTAAAAATATAAAATAATTTGACCTTTTTATGACAAGGCAATTATATTTAAAGTTGTCAAATGGTACAACACTGAGAAAACAGTAATATTCATGATTTAGAAATTATTGCTATTTGTAAAAAAAAAAAACTTTTAAGCATATTTAAAATAGTGAATTTACCATGTTTATCATAAAAAAAAGAAGTTATATACATACATACATACACAACGGTGCTGTGATACATACATACACAGTGATGCCACTGGCTTTAGAAACCACAAAATATAACTGAAGTGCTTCTTCCAATAGATTTGCTGAGCAGAGACACTGTCCTTACAGTTCAGTCAGTGTTAACTCAGCAGACAGAGTCACAGCCAAGGCGCTCAATAAAGCTGCTGTCCGTTTGCAGAAAAATGACCTACAGCAATTAAAATCTGTTTCCTGGACTCGTGTTTTCTGCTCACAGGTATGGCTCCTTTCACTTCTCTAAAGATTGAAAATTAATTTTTTTTTTAATGTAGAGCAGCAATTGCCTCAGGAATAAAAAATACAAGCACCAATTAATTTCTATCACCATGAGAAAGCATTTTGAGCTGGTCTGACAGATGGCTCTGATATGCAGGAAATTACTGTGATGGCAGTTTTCAAACTGTTTCATTAAATACACATTTAGTGCCAACAAACTAACTGACTGATGTCTGTCATATAATGAACAGGTGATTATGTTAAACAGGTGCAGTGAGAAGGCATTCAGAAAGCTACAGACAGCTAACCATTGAAGATCTCTCTCTCTCTGGCTCTTTCGCTCTTATTTTGGTCTTTGTGAAGGCCAGCAGTATTTTATTGTTTGTTATAAAAGTGCTCTTTCTTTTGTGGGTTGCTGCATGCTGAAAAGGATTTATTTTCAGTCTAGACAAGCATTTGTTTGGGAACAGTATTGGGCATCTTATCTTGCAGTGTTTCCTCTGAGGCAAGCAATCTGCCACTGTAACACAGATTTTTTTTTTTTTTTTTTTGTGGAAATCAATATATTTTGATATTTATTCTGCAACATGAGATACTTAAGTGTTCATGGACTAAGTTCAGAGTAGCATTGTAGCATACTATTCTGTATTATTTCACAAGCATTATGCAGTGACATACATTTGACAAAAGTGCACACATTAATACACTGCACTCCACCTTACTTTTACAGCATGTTTTGGTGAAAATAAATTCACCAGGAAGTCTCCACTAGATTTTATACCAATTAAATATCTTAACTTTCTACGGCTTTTAACTGATTTTAGTACATCAAATATAATTAAACAGCACAAAACAATATTCATATATGTGTGTGTTATTATATATTATATCTATATAATATATATTATTCCCAATTATACAACATGATGAGCATGTAGTATACTACTTTTATTATTTTTATCTTTTTGTTTAATTTATCATAAGAGTAATTTGTTCAGCAATCTGACTGCTGGATGCGCAGTATGTTTTGATTCACTAAAAAGAAGGTTTGAGTAATTTGTCAGCGAGTGAACCATACTGGCTGTGCTCTAGTTTTGATTCACTTTAAAAGAATCGCTCAAGCGTCATTTGTTCCAGAATCAGGAATACACTGTCTTTTATTCATTTAAAAACAAACGACTCGTTAGAACCAATTGTAAGGACCAGTGTAGACTGCTAAACTGTTTTTAATCACCTGAAAGAACCACCTCCTAAGGTCTTCAATTTACTCAAAAGATCCAGCTTAAAGAGACACATTTTATTTTGTATTTATTTATTTTTTTACATTAAATAAAAATAAAAGTACAAAATAACTACTTACTATACTGAATGCCTTTCATATATAAAACATGATGACCATGTAACATACTTTTGACATGCTTATTGTTGCATATTATGTACCATTTCACGTACTATTTTTTAATATTAGGCATTATACAGTATATTCTGTGCAGTATGTCAGACGCAGTCATGTACTGTGAGGTAAGCGTTCCAGTTTGTGTAAATGGATTTCTCTGGCCTTGGACTCTCAGGCCTGTCTATTTATGCCACCTCTCTGATGTATCTAGATGCTCACGTCCAATAAACCAAACCAGACTTGAGTTTCATTTCATTTAGAGCTATTCTGGGTGACAAGCTGTCAGTCTGGTTTAAGGAAAATGTCCTTCTGCTCGGAGGAGCACACACTATCAGTGATAAATAAGAGTCTTTACTTGTCGCTGTCAATGCAAATGAATGATGGATACTTTTAAGACCTTTTTAAACATGGTTTGTTGTTGAGAAGTTTGCTGGCTTAATGGCATAAAGACATAAAGGCATAAATCCAATCCAATACTTGGTCCTACTGATGTTTTAGTACTAAACAATGAAAAACACAAAACATGTATTTTATATACATTATGCTTTTTGATTCATAATGGCCATTTGTTCAATAATTGGACTGTGTATGTTGATTGTTTTGATTTAATTTAGTTTAATTTAATTTTAATTTAGTAATTCATTTGGAAATCAGACTATTGGATGCACTGTATGTTTTGATTCACTAAAAAGAAATGGCTCATAAGAGTCATTTGTTCAGGAATCAGACTGCACTGAACCAGCTTTACTTTAAGAGAACTAGAACAAAGTAGAACTTAAGTAGAACTGCCTGTTGAATGTTGTTGTTTCGTTTAAAACAACCATCTCTGTTTGTTTTAATGAATGACTTGAAAGAACTAGTTCAAAAGAGTTATTGGTTGGTGTTTTTCCTTTGTATTAAGTTTTTGATTCTCTACAAAGAGCAGTCTCAAAGAGCCATACATTCGGAAAGCAGACTCCACTGGATGCACTGTGTGTATATGAACCACTGAAAATAATGTCTCATGAGTAATTTGTTCGGAAATCTGACTATTTGACACTGTATGTTTTGATTCACTAAAAATAACTGGTTTTGAGTCATTCATTCAGGAATCAGACCACACTGTAACCACTCCATTTGTGCAGAAATCTGACTACTGTACTCACTGTATGTTTTGATTCACTTCAAAGAACTGGTTCATAAGAGTCATTTGTTCAAGAATCAAGTACAGTGTGCACATAGAATGGTTTTGTTTTATTTAAAACAACAGACTCCCAAGAGCCATTTGTTCAGAAAACTGAATAGACTGGGTACTTTCATCTGAAAGAACTGGTTCAGAAGAATCCTTAAAAATTGGTTGCCCTGGCAGTTTTTGATTCACTAAAAGGAACTGACTCAAAGAGTCATACATTCGAGAATCAGACTCCACTTGTGTGTTTTTGAATCACAAAAAATGACTGCTTCAGAATCATTAGTTTGGGAATCAGACTGGACTGACCGTGCTGCATGTTTTTGATTCCCTTAAAAGAGCCCGCTCATAAGAATAATTTGATTGGGAATCTCACTTAACTCACTGGTTGCACTGAATGTTTTTGATTCAGGAAAATAACCGTATTGCTAGCCTAAATGTTTTCTCTTACACTTCTCTGTGATCCTGTAGTTTAGTGAGGAGTACTGAGGGAAGATGCCGAGGGTACGTGGTGATGGGCCGCGGGTGATTGTAGTTGCTGACGGTTCGTGTGGAGACTCCTGCTCGGTGCTGGGCATCAGCGCTGATTACATCGTGGAATCATGTCGCACTTATGGTGCCAATGCTACTATAGAAAGACTGGACCAGAGACAGGTGAGTTACATACATGCTTATATGCAAGTTTTTAAAAAGTTTTTTCAGAAGGCCCATGAAATTGAAATTGGAGTTTCGTTGCTTTGTTGCTACATGTCTATTTGTAGCTTGACAAGCTGATAAATGCCCACTCAAGGGGACTTTTATTAATATCATATTATCTGCAAGTACAGTTGAAAAAAAAATACTTTTAACATTTGAAACACCTCAAGTGCACATTCAGTACAATTAAGCACGCGTCTTTTTCAAGGTTATATTAAATAAAAATCAATGTAATATTTAATTGAATAAAAAAGCCAAATACTTTTTTTTCTATATTCTGTACACTGTAAAAGTGAATACAGGTAGTTGTTGCCTTAAGAAGCTAACTTGTTTGAAAATTAAAAATGACTCTAAAATTAAATTTAAAAAGTTTAGTTCTGTAACCTCAGCATACATTCAAATATATTAAACACAATGTTTGCCATAAATGAAACTACTGAAATTAATTTAATGTTATTTGACAAAAATTTTTTTGCCGTTCACACAGAATGCATATTTCCATTCCAATGGGCTACTTTTCCATTGCTTTTCTATGTAAACGTGCTAGACAGACATGTCTGACCATTGCGCTCGCGTCTCAGGTCTTTTGCAGCGTGTCGCACGAGCACCACGTTTTTTTAAGATGCCGTGTCAAGTTAAAAGAATTTCAACTTTTACACGCAGACCAATCAGAAGACCCCGGAGGTGGAGCAAGCATTGCAAGCTTTTGTTTACAGTAGCAAGTTGGCATGGCAAATGTTTTTTTTTTATGGCAATATGGTGGAAGAGGCATTCTGTGCTGCACTTTTAAAAAAAAAAACCTTCCTGAGCACTGCGTCTCACTTTTTGTGAACGGCCCTTTACAGTGCATATGCATTTTCTTTCTTTCTCCTTAAATCATTGTACCATATCACACCATTACATCTCAGTAGCAACCCTTTTTTCCTCTTCCCATTCTATTATTCTCAGAAATCTCTCATTTGTGTTCTTGTCCTAACCCTTGATTATGAAAAGAGTGTTCGTCCGAGCGCTCTGTGGTCACGAGGTCATCAGGGTCCTACTGGGCTGATTAATTTTATGAATATGGGTGAGGAAATTAAGCCATTATGAATAATAATAGAGTCTATTTCTGTGAGCAATAAACACTGATGATGCAGGTGAGGCGGAGAGAAGCTGCAGCCTCCATCATTAGCACATCTTATGAGGATCAGATTCTGCCTGTAATTTGATTGTTTTTACACAGGTTTAGAATGACAGTTTGTATAATTGATTTTTCTCTATCTCTTTAGTTAATGGGCTTTTTGTTTGAGCAGATGGTATAGAGGGTTTCGCTACCGCAGATAACCAAGGTCAGCTAGCATCCCTGACAGGCTGTTTTGTTAGTCTGTGTTATGTATACAGTAATTCATCAAACAAGCTTTAGCAACCTTGATAAGGTTCAGAGATAAGCAGGGTTTTAGTCTAATAGTGCAACTGAAACTTGGCTCTGAATATTGAGGATTTGTGACGACAAGTACCAGTTTTCACTCTCTCTGTGAGCTTTAAAGGGACAGTTCACCCAAAAATTTACATTTTGCGATCTTTAACTCACCCTTGTGTTGTTCCAAACCTCTATGACTTTCTTCTGTTGAACACGAAAGAAAATATTTTGAAGAATATTGGTAACCAGTTTCGGTTTCCATTGACTCCCATTGTTTGGTCAAAAATATATAATGGAAGTCAATGGGAACCAGAAATTGTTTGGTTACCACCATTCTTCAAATATCTTCTCATATTTTGAGATTGCTCATAACTTTTTGGAGAGAAATAGCGCAGACACTTAACTACTATGAAACGTCCTAGTGCGCTTGTGTCGCACATGCTATCAAATGAAGTATACTTTAAAAAGCTAAGCATTCGACTGTACACTAGCGTACATGTAACAATTTTTTGTATATTTTGGGTTTTAGAATTAAACAGGCCATCCTAGCAGACATGTGATGTTCCTTTAACATTTAAATGTGGTTTACGTAATGTTGGATGTTGTTTCAATGTGGAAAGAACGTTGAAACAATGTTGAAACAATGTTTAATGGTTGTAAATAGGTTAGCAAAATACTTCTAAATCAACCTTAAAATTTGAACAAGAGCTGCTGAAAAGTCAACAAACTTGATTCAAAAAAAGATTCAACAGTGATTTCAACCATGTTGATGTAGAAGCTGAAATGATGGGTGGGATTTTTGCTGCTGTACCTTTAAGAAATTCCGTCTTCACATTGCATGTTTTCATTGATTTCATAAAAAAATTACATACATATTTCAAAATAGAATCTTGCTTTCATTTAGGAATATTCAGTAGTCCGTGTATATCTGTTTAGACAGGAGACAAATGAAAAACCCTTAAATGCCAAAACATGACCTGGCTGGATTGTGTGAATTGTTTCAGAAATTAGTGCCTGCTCGGAGATTTTGCCCCCCATTAGAAATATCTTTAGTCCAATTAAATTTCCTGTCCTCATTCCATCAGGCGTAAAAGATCACCAATTTGGTCCCAGATGGGGAATAGAAGAGGCAATTCAGCTTTTTTTTTTTCTCTACAATAATTATTTTGCCAATCATAGTTAAATGGTCAATGTAACAAATATTTAAATATGCAAGGACGACTTACAAATAAGTACATGTATAAAATATAAAAAGTGTGTGTGTATATATATATATATATATATACACACACACATACAAACCCGATTCCAAAAAAGTTGGGACACTGTACAAATTGTGAATAAAAACAGAATGCAATGATGTGAAGTTTCAAATTTCAATATTTTATTCAGAATACATCATAGATGACATATCAAATGTTTAAACTGAGAAAATTTATCATTTTAAGGGAAAAGTAAGTTTTTTTTTAATTTCATGGCATCAACACATCTCAACAAAGTTGGGACAAGGCCATGTATACCACTGTGTGGCATCCCCTCTTCTTTTATAACAGTCTGCAAACGTCTGGAGACTGAGACAAGTTGCTCAAGTTTAGGAATAGGAATGTTGTCCCATTCTTGGCTAATACAGGCTTCTAGTTGCTCAACACTGTCTTAGGTCTTCTTTGTCGCATCATCCTCTTTATGATGCGCCAAATGTTTTCTATGGGTGAAAGATCTGGACTGCAGGCTGTCCATTTCAGTACCCGGATCCTTCTTCTACGCATCCATGATGTTGTAATTGATGCAGTATTTGGTCTGGCATTGTCATGTTGGAAAACGCAAGGTCTTCCCTGAAAGAGACGACGTCTGGATGGGAGCATATTTTGTTCTAGAACTTGGATATACCTTTCATTGATGGTGCCTTTCCAGATGTGTTAGCTGCCCATGCCACGCACTCATGCAACCCCATACCATCAGAGATGCAGGCTTCTGAACTGAGTGCTGATAACAACTTGGGTTGTCCTTTTCTTCTTTAGTCCGGATGACATGGCGTCCCTTTTTCCAAAAATAACTTCAAATTTTGATTAGTCTGACCATAGAACAGTTTTTCACTTTGCCACAGTCCATTTTAAATGGCCTTGGCCCAGAGAAAACGCCTGCGCTTCTGGATCATGTTTAGATATTGCTTCTTTTTTGACCTATAATAAAATTACTATAATTTTTTCGCGGCAACGGCGAATTGGATTGTGTTCACCGACAATGTTTTCTGTAAGTATTCCTGAGCCCATGTTGTGATTTCCATTTACAGTAGCATTCCTGTATGTGATGCCGTGCCGTCTAAGGGCCCGAAGATCACGGGCACCAGTATGGTTTTCCGGCCTTGCCCTTACGCCCAAACAAAAAAAAAAACAAAAAAAAGAAAAAAAAAAAAAAAAAAACCAACAAAGATGTTCCATATTCTCCGAATCTTTGGATGATATTATGCACTGTATATGATGATAACTTCAAACTCTTTGCAATTTTTCTCTGAGAAACTCCTTTCTTATATTGCTCCACTATTTTTCGCCGCAGAATTGGGGGAATTGGTGATCCTCTGCCCATCTTGACTGCTGAGAGACACTGCCACTCTGAGAGGCTCTTTCTATACCCAATCATGTTGCCAATTGACCTAATAAGTTGCAAATTGGTCCTCCAGCTGTTCCTTATATGTACATTTAACTTTTCCGGCCTCTTATTGCTACCTGTCCCAACTTTTTTGGAATGTGTAGCTCTCATGAAATCCAAAATGAGCCAATATTTGGCATGACATTTCAAAATGTCTCACTTCAACATTTGATATGTTATCTATATACTATTGTGAATAAAATATAAGTTTATGAGATTTGTAAATTCTTCCATTCCTTTTTTACTCACAATTGTACAGTGTCCAACGTCTTTTGGCCATTGGGTTTTATATATATATATATATATATATGTCTAGAATCTGTATATGTTATTGTGGTGTGTGTGTTTACTTATTTTCATTTACTTTTCATGGAATACTGGTCCAGATGTAGCGAAATGTTCTTCATACATAAGCAAGAAAATAATAATTTAATCTTTTTCTGTTTTCTAGGTTCCCACACCAGAGATCCGTGCACATAGTTTGTATTTTGATCTGTCGGCGTACGGGATCGACACTGGGAAGGAATCACGCAGCTCCTCTCAGCCGGCAGCGAAGCCCGGATTCCATCTGAAGATCTACGGGACGTTCCGGAACCGCTGCATGGCTCTGGCCTGCACTTCGGATGCAGACTCCAAAATGATGCATTTCCTGCGCCACACAGCAAACTCTTCAGTAAGACGTCTCAATCCCAGCATGCATCTGTTAGGCTCATGAACTCAATCGCGTTTAAAGTTTATGCACTCTTTTCAAAATTCTGCTAGCCCTCTCCGGCCAGTACATAATCGACTTTCAACATTGAAATGTAGTCGAAATAATGTCAGTTGGTGTTTCAATGGTGAAACAATGTTTAATGCAAAATAGTGGTAAAAAGTTGAACAAAATAGTTATATTAGCACTCAGCGATAAATTAAAAGTTGGATATATACAGTCTACTTTACCTGCATACATGCAGTACACTCACATAAAACAATATACTATATAGCAAATCTTGGTTGTGTGATTGTTTATATTGTCTCAAAAATTTAATCTTGCCTTACTTGGAGAGTTTGATTAATGAATAAGTAGAAATAATGAAGAAACACATACAAGAAAAGAGGAAAAATAGCACAGAAACGTGGTTGATGAAGAAAACAATAAAGAGCTAAAGAAAGAAACACAGCTGTAACAGGAAATGTAATTCCAGACCATGCGTTTACCTGTGTTCAGTCCTATACATTATGTGTGGCTTTGCTGTTGTGTGTGTGTGTGTGGAGGGAGTATGTAATAATGTGCTTGAAAAGACCCCGATGAGCTTGTAGGGTGAGAGACTGAACCCTCCTCTCTTTTCAAGCAGATCATGAGGAACATCTTCCACCAGTCGTTCAATGCGTATAAAACAGACATCGAGCCTCGTCTGAGTGAACTCACCCAGCACCACATGCAGTGCAGCCACAAGCTGTTCGAGATCATGCTGTCGTACAGACGCGTCAGCGCCGCTTACATCGAAGAAGACAACGTCGCCGTGACTGTGGAAGGAGAAGCTGCGCGAGTGCTCAACTTTGACACTGGTGAGCATAGCCACGGTTTAACATCACCCGAATGCTTCTAGGCCAAATACAGTGTTACTTTTCTTTCACGGTTTCCCATTCCATTGCACTGCATTTTCTATGTAAACATACACTAGATCAGGGGTGGCGAACTCCGGTCCTGGAGAGCCGCAGCCCTGCAGAGTTCAGCTCCAACCCTAATTATAACTCACCTGCCTGTAGCTTCCTAGTTACCGTTCAGACCTTGATTAGCTTGTTCTTGTGTGTTTGATTAGGGTTGGAGCTGAGCTTTGCAGGGCTGCGGCTCTCCAGGACCGACGTTCGCCACCCCCCCGGCCTAGATGGATGTGTTTGACTGCTGAGTTGACGTCTTGTGTCTGATGCAGCATCTCACGCATGACACGCTGTTCTAAAAACGTGGCATTTAGAAGAAGCTCAACTTCATCTTTACACTCGTTTTTACACTTGTGTTTTTTTTCTTTCCTCTTCTTCTACTCTCCTGTGTCTCACATTTTTAACTGGAAAAACGCAATCGGGGTGAATGTCCCCTTATACTTGTGGTTATGGATATTCATATTTATAACTATACATATATTTACCGCTACAAATTTAGATTAAGTAAAACTATGCATTTAGGGTTTTAAATAATATTTGAGTTCTAAAACCTAAAATTTGCAATGCAAAAAAAAGAAGCCAAATTCCATGTATAAAGATGAACTGTACATAGATTTTGCCTTTGTTAAAATTAAAATGCATTTTTGTTTTTAAAATGATTTAACTGCAGCATTTTTATTTTCCTCTGCACTGTCTGTTCAACCCTGTTATGCTGTGACATTTCCCCCTTAAAACGTATATCTTTATAATAATAACAATAATACAGTTTTATTATTAAATTACCACATTTTATTTAGTAAAATGTCATTTACATTCTTTATTAGTATTTTATTTTTGGCTTTGTCAAGCTTAATAGTTCCACTCTGTTTTGGGGAAAAAACATATTGATAATTTTTTATTATTATATAATATTGTTCTAGGCATAAAGCACAGGAATGTTGACTATGACATTTTATGATAATATTTTTTATAAAAACTTAAGTTTTATTTAGTAATTGTAGTTTAATTTTCAGTCTTTATTTATTTCTATCTGTCGAACATAGGTTTGGGGAAAAAAAAAACATAATTATACCTACACACACACACACACACCACAACACACACCATTAGATATATATAACGAAGGCACCTAAACGGGATGATACTGCGAAGAGTTTATGATTATTGCACTTTTCATTTCTAAAAGAATAATAATACAATATATCATAATAAATTGAATGAGAATGACCTGTATATATTTTATTCTGTAGCACTGTATGGCTGCTAATAACATATTCCATGAAGCCAAAAATATTTTAATCATGGTCATTGCAAGTAACATTCCCTTTCAGATAATAACCAATTGTATTTCTCACACTTTGTTTGTTATCTATAGTATAAATGTGTCTGTGTTGATTGTGTGGAAGGTTGTGGTGTGAATCTGGGCATGAGAGGACTGGAGTCACTGGGAATGTTCATCTACAGAACGGCCACGGCACTGGACCAGAATGACGTGTTTGAGGCGCTCTCGGCCAAAATCCAGCACTCCAGACACGTGGCAGAGACTTTCAGGAAGAGCGGACTGGCCTCGGCTGTGCTTGAATGACCCTGAGCGTGTTTGTGTGACAGAGAAAGAGTGTGTGTGTGTTCTGAGGCGAGTTATAAACTAGAACACGTAATGCTTACAGAATTATGATCTGTTTTGTGATCGTTTATTGGAATGTTGAGTATTGAATGCACATTAGAGTGGCCAAAGTTTGCACATTAGCATTTAATTTGTGGGGGGAAAAGTTTATTGGTGTAATGTGATGGTAAAATTGGTACGTTGCGTTTTTGAGTAGTTTAAACATCTTGATAAAAATAAGAATTGGAGACTGATCCAGCCTAGAATGACCACAATCCTAAAGAAACCCTTACTGAAGATACAGTGACCTTTAGACATATTTGGACACTTGCAAAAGTATAAAAGCCACTGCATTAGATAATAAAACACCAAAGCAAGTGTCATAATCAGTGCAGTGTTAGCCTTAAAGGATTAGTGCACCCAAAAATTACAATTTGCTGAAAACGTATTCACCCTCAGACGATCCAAGCTTAGGATGAGTTTGTTTCTTCATCAGATTTGGAGAAATGTAGCACTACATCACTTGCTCGCCCTGGATCCCTGCAGTGAATGGGTGCCGTCAGAATGAGAGCTGGTAAAAACACCACAATAATCCACACCACAAGAGAACCACCATTAAGCATTTTACCTTTAACTGTCACTTCTGACCAAAATACTCCAAATCCTATAATGCCTTCAGCCATGAAAAAGTCCATCTCCTGTTTGTCCTCTCACATCAAATTCACCCCCATATTTGTTTACACTGTTTTGACTTGTACGGTGCTTATTGTGCAGAGTTCTCTCCTGATTCATTCGATATGACCTTTTTTTCACTGGAGAAAGCTACAAGGAGGTGGACTCGTATTTTGGGTAAAGACTTTAATGATGGATTTGGGTTTCTAAATACAGCAGCTTTTGGCTTCACAACATTACTGGATGCCTGGGGAGTGTGGATTATTTGTGTATTATTGTGATGTTTTTATCTGCTGTTTGGACTCTCGTTCTGACGGCACCCATTCCCTGCAGAGCATCCACTGCTGACAAGGATGTAGTGCTACTTTCTCCATCTGTGCAGAAACAAACTCATCTACTTATCGTGTGGCCTGAGGGTGAGTAAATATTCAAAAAATATTTTCATTTTTGGTTGCTATTTCATTCATCTCAGATGACAGCTCACCAACACTGTGCAAATGACCTCCACTTCAGTTTAGTGTCAGGAAGTGTTTCTCATAGATCTTCACTGTCTGTGAATATGGAAAATATGGATTTTCAGCATGCTTCTGTGAATCACTAACAGCATCACTGGAAAGAAATTGATCAACAATCAAACAAAATAAATGACTCGTCAGATCAGTAGAAATTAAGTGCCTGGCAGAATTACATTCAGTTCATATTACATAGAAAAATGTCTATTTATTTTGTGATATTTGTTAATAAAATAAAGTGTTTGCATTCTAATTCTGCATTCTTTCTTATTAATGTATATACTTGAGTATTTAGTGATTTGAATCAGGGTTATTATAGTTAACATCAACTAAAACTAAGACTAGATTTAAAAAAAAAACATTACCTGAACACACACACAGGTTTGTTTTTATGGTTTATGGGGACTCTCCATAGGCGTAATAGTTTTTATACTGTACAGACCGTATATTCTATTGCCCTTTACCAATTCTACCCCTAAACCTACCCCTCACAGGGGACTTTCTGCATTTTTAGATTTTCAAAAACTCATTCTGAATTATTTATAAGCTTTTGAATTACGGGGACACTGAAAATGTCCTCATAAATAACCTTCTCGTTGTAATACCTATGTCGTACCCATGTTATTATACAAATGTGTGTTCTCATAAACCCCATAAACATGCACACACACACACACACACACCACACTTTTATTTCAACAGTTAAGGCAAAATTTTTTCTGACCCTCCACTGTCCGAAGTGCAGCGTGATACCTCTATGGCAATGTCGAATGTGATTGGGTTCAGAAATGAGAAGCTATAATTAATTAAACACAGAAAAGTGAAATATTATTTTTTAAAGCATAACCTCAATCATGAAAGTGTGTAAAAAAAAAATGTATTGAATGTTGCTGTTCTTTTAGCATTGTGTATATAATTATCGTATTCCATTAATATTTTGTATTAGATTTTATTTGTATATTTTCAGTTTAATTTTCAGTTTATTTTATTAGTTTATTTATTTATATTTCAGTTTTAGTACGTCAGCTTTTTTTAAAACTGCATGGGCTGTATTTAAATATTGCATGTTCCTTTATGTATGTCCTAACATATATACACAGTACCAGTCAAATGCAAGATGTTATATCCCGTTTCAACATTTCATATGTATTCATTGTAAATGTAAATACTTTAGTAATTTATTATCATTTATGAGTATAATTTAGTGCAGTTTCAATACTTTACTAATTATAATTTTCTTCCTTTATCTTCTCTTGATGAATAACAATTTATTTACAAATTCATCAAGGCACGTTTATCCAAAAGTTATATTTATACTGTAACGACGTCTGTACATCTGTGTAATGCTGTTGTAATAATTCCTATCAGAAAAGACTAATGACATCCTCATTGTTAATTATAAAAATTATTTACATGAAGAATTTCCAAACTGACTTTCTAGTAACTTTACAGTTGAATCACAGTAAATAATTTCCCCTAGTGTGATTAAAAACACTGAATCTGAAACGTCTTTCATAATTTGCTTAATCTGCGATTCAGCATGTCTTTAAACCCAGAAATGGGATTTTCCAAGTTAAAGCCGACCTAAAAATCAGGCTTCTTTCCGAGGGCCAGCACAGCGACAGTTACGGCCAGAGCCACGGTCAGACCCCAGATCTGATGGATGGTGCCTGTGCTGGGGTCAGTGTACATGAAACTATGGGTCGGGCCGAAGACACTGGGCACAGGATAGCTGGAGTGATCCGCCTCTTTAGTGAAAAACTCCAGAGGAAGAGTGAACACCTCGCTCACCTCATCTGTGTTTGGACTGGCTTTGAAGGAGTCCTCGATGAAAGCCACAACTGGAGTGATCAGAAGACCAGTCTGTGGTAACCATTTGAGACGTTATAATTGGCCAAAGCAGACAATTTATTAGAGGCACGCACACAGACAAAAAAACAACAAAACGCTTACTGTTTCTGGCACACTACTGATTTATTGGTTTGTCTGCAGTTTATAAAATTATTATACTATTTTTTTTCATGGCCAATAATTTATATTACAATATTCAATAAAATTACATTATAATCAATATATATTAGAATAATTTATTAAAATGCAAGCAGATACTAGAAAAAAGAATGTTTTAATGAGCTACTACTAGTAATGCCATGAGTAGATTAAGATTGTATTTATAGTTATAATCATTTCATTCAAAATTATCTGGGTAATAATTTGAAAGAAAGTCTCTATAGGCTCACAGGCTTCATCTCTTGATCAAATATACGTAAACCGTATATTTAAAATTTATTACAATTTCAAATAACTGTGTATCTAGACTAAATTATTGTAAAATCGAATGTACTGCCGTGATATAAATCTGGATTCAGTATCATTACTCCCAGTCTTCAGTGTCACATGATTCTTCGAAAATCATTCTAATATGTTGATTTGATGCTCAAGAAACATTTCTTATAATTATCCGTGTTGATCTTTGCCCACTATTTTTGTGGAAACGTCATACCTTTTGTTCCCCAGGAATCTATGATGAACAAATTCGAAACCAGCATTTATTGGATTTTTTTTTCTTACAGTATAAATGACATTACTGTCCACGTGTGGATCAATTTAATTGTCGTCCAATTTTTGAATGGTACTCAACTTTGAATGGTATTGTAAATATAACATATTAAAATATTTATTACAATTCCGGTAGGTACCGAATTACGGGGTATGAATGTCGATATAATTATTTTATAGATATTATAATTTTTTATTTACATTTATTTATAAGATTTTTATATTTTTCATATTATCTTACATATATATTATTTATATTATATAATATTATTTTAATCATATTAAAATAATACATATGTAATATATGTAAAAACAGTAAGTTTATATTTATATTTTTGTTACAAATATGCATATTTTGTAATTATGTATATAATGCATTATAACTGTACATATAAATGCATATTATTATTATTATATCAGAAGAGTGTCGGTGAACCTTGTTTAAGATGGTGAAGAGTTTGCAGATGACCTGCACTCTGTCAGGAGGAAGGCCGATCTCCTCCTCGGTCTCTCTCAGAGCGGTGTGCACTTGATCTCTGTCACCGGACTCAGCCTTTCCTCCAGGGAAACACACTTCAGCTGCGTGCTGCTTCAGCTGCAACACACACACACACGCTCATGCCAAAAATACATTTACATCGACAGGACCTGAACATTCTATCTCTTCTCATCATTCAACCAGAATTAATTTATTAATTTAATTAATTCATTAATGACACATTTTGCATTCATTCATTTAAACATTCATTCATTCATTCAAACATTCATTCATTCAAATATTAATTTATTCAAACATTAATTCATTGACTCTTCATACATTGATTATTTCGTCAAACATCAATTATAAATGCCACTCCATCATTCATTCAAACATTAATTAATTCATTCAAACATTTATTCACTCATTCATTCATTCTAACATTCATTCATTCAAACATTAATTAATTAATTCATCATTTGTTTGTTTTTCGTACAGAACAAAAAACTTAAAGTAGATAAAAACTTCATGAAACATTATTGAAAATCACGTATGAACTAGGAACTTTATACAGTGCAAATAAATATTACAATGGCTGCGTCTGAAAGCTCTAAAATGCTGCCTTCGGAGGATGCATCCCAAGGTAGGAATGCATCAAGGCATGTCCGAATCCAAAGTTGATGGTTGAGCTAAAAAATGGTTGAGCTAAAAAATAAAGATGGCACCTGAAATTTGCAGTTGGTGGTCAGTTTGTGTGTAAATGTAAATTTCTGACTAACTTTGATTTAGTTCTAGCAAGAATCAGTATTATAAATTAATATGGTTTAGTTATCACCCCAATTGCACGAGCCTATGGCGACACAGCCCGCCAGAGCCCGCCAATATGGGCGGGGCATCTGGCTATGTAAGCGGGCGTTCGCCACAGGATTCTCTGGTTACTTCGACTGAAGCGACGACTTAGTCGTGCAGCTACATAACACGGCTAGCAACGCAGTACTCGTTCCCGTATCTCAGATAACCAAGGTTACGTTAGTAACCGAGTATGTTCCCTATCGATACTTCACTCGAGCTGCGTCTGCTAAGATGCTTTGGGGAACCAGTACAATCCCATCGTGCTCTGTAAGAAACTCCATGCTTGAACTTGCTTGACACCAGGCCAGAGACCAATTATTGCGGGAGCCCCAAGGAAGCGATTCGGGCCCAACTCACAGAGCCCCAACACTAAGTACGTTCCAAGAAATCGTACCGTCTCACAACCCATGGGGCCACCCTGGTAATTTGGCGGCGAGGCGCGCATCCGGCCGCTGCAAACACATTTCTTGCAATGGAAAATCCCTAGACAGCGCAGGAGAGGACCTTATGTTAGTGGGCTCTTACTCCAATGGGGCCATTTAGACCCACAGAAAGGTACTCTAGCTTTTACATCAATTCTCCATTTGGAACGACCCTGACTGGTCAGATAGATTCAGCTCTTTGTCCTCTCGAGGGGACCGCACGAAAGACTATCCCTGTTCTCTGAATGATCGCGAGCACTTCAGGTACACACGTATCCATTGGCCGTGACACGATTCGCAACAGCACGATAAGACGGCAGCGTGTGAGTGTTTTGCTTAATACTTTGTTTGTAGATCTGTTGTTTTAATTATTACTTGCTGTTAGGAAGGAATATTTTGTTTTCTACCTATTTATACTTTGTATTTTCATTGGAGTTTATATTTTTGATTGCACTTACTGGTAGTTCTAATAATTGCCCTCGGCTTAGAAGGAGCCTGTGTTGTTATCTGTGTTGTTATTTGCATTGCGCCTTCCTGGTACGTGCGAACTGTAGTTTAGATTGGACGATTTGCCCTGCTATAGGCTATTGGCTGTGCTAATTAGAAGGTGGCCACAGCTGTTTCACTTTACTGTGTATTTATTTGATGCTTGTGCGCTGACGCGGAAGCATCAGCGGAAGCGTTCAGCCCTCGTGTTCAGCCTCCTTGTGTGAAGACCGACGAGTGTAAAGACCTGTGACTTTACCTGCGCGACTTCACCGAGCTACGAACTCGCCATCACACTTAAGTATACAGTATATTTTTTATCTTCTCTTTACACACTCTCCTTACCTGTCCTCTCTTTTCCATTTCTATCATGTGTTTCCAAACCATTCCGCCTGTCTCTTGACAATGCTCTAACATCACACGCAGACGCCAACCAATCGTGCTAACCTTGCTTCTATCTCTTACATCCTCTACTGCCCTCTTTCTTTCTCTTGGGCTGGAATGGTCAAGTCAGCTGTTAACAAAGCAGACTTTATTTCGGCTTTTTCTTTACGATCCACACTCAGCATCTTGGGCTTGACTGAGACCTGGATTCGTCCAGAAGACTCCACAACCCCAGCTGCTCTGGCTAACAATTTCTCTTTCTCTCACACCCCCCGTCAGTTTGGAAGGGTACTGGTCTTCTCATTTCTAACAATTGGAAATACTTAACCCACTCTCCCCTATGCAATTATACCTCCTTTGAATATCATGCAATCACTGTAACAGCTCCTATAAAACTACGTGTTGTGGTAATTTACCGCCCCCCTTGGCCATTCTCGCCACCTTCTAAGAGCGGACGGCTGCTGTCCCTCATTCCCGAGGATGGCAGGCCCACTTTTATTCTTTGTGACTTCAACAGTTCATCGGTACAACCCTTATGCTACAGACTTCCTTCATCCCCCTTGCTTTCATTTGATCTCAAACGACGTAACCACCACGAGCAACAGCACAAATCAGGTCACCACTTGACTTCATTTACACACGCAGTGTGTAATACTTATGTATTGCAGACAACATTTCGGTAAAACCCCCTACACTCTCGGACCTTTTTCCATTACTTTCACTACAGTTTGTTATCTTGTGCACCACCAACCCTATACCGGATAACTTGTTGACGAACCCTGCACTCCCTTTCACCTCTCATCTTTCCCTCGGTACTATCCGTCCTCTCTTCCCTCACCGATTCTTTCAGTTCATAGCGGAAACCTAAAATGATTTTGTTTTCAACGCAGGTATCAGTGGTTTTTCTAACTAAAAAGCTCGTTCATGCATTACGACCTCTAAACTGACTATGGTAATGCACTGCTATGTGGTGGTCCTGCATCCTCAGTAAACAAGCTGCAGGTAGTCCAAAATGCAGCGGCTAGTGTGCTTACCAGGTCAAGAAAATATGATCATATTACCCCAATTTTACAGTCTCTGCACTGGCTACCTTTTAATTTCCGTATCAGTTACAAAATATTATTACTTACCTATAAGGCTCTTAATGGTTTAGCTCCTGCGTACCTAACTATTCTTCTACCACGCTACAATCCATCACGTTCCCTAAGGTTGCAAAACTCTGGACTTTTGGTAGTGCCTAGGATAGCAAAGTCCACTAAAGGTTTTAGAGCTTTTTCGCATTTGGCTCCCAACTCTGGAATAGTCTTCCTGATAACGTTTGTGGTTCAGACACACTCTCTCTGTTTAAATCTAGATTAAAGACTCATCTCTTTGGCCAAGCATTAAAATGATGCATCTCATAATCTTGTATTGCAGCTATATCTGATCAAATGCACATTAATATTCTTTAGCTTGGGTTAAACAAATCAATTTTGCTTGGTTGGAACAGCAGCAACGCTAATTATGTCTCTATTTGTTTCACTGTTTTTTGCCGTAACTAGGATTACACAAGCTATAGTCTGGATCCAGAACACCTGAGAAGAGTTGATGCCAACCCCTCAGAGGACCTCATGATGCCAACCATGAAAGAACATACAGAACTACCAAACTTTGCTATAAGTTTTATTGCATCATATAATAATTGTTGTTAAAAGTGTTCATCATCTGTTTGATTACATCTTTAATTGATTACGTCTTTAATTGATTTTTCCGTACATTTCTGCCATATGTACATTAACTGACAGTCACCACTGATAAGCTACAACATATTGTAGAAACTGAATTTGCTGTAAAGTTGCTTTGCAACGATTTATCGTGAAAAGCGCTATACAAATCACTGAATTGAATGGACCGTGTCTTAAATCATTTAGATTTTTAGACTGTATTTATTGACGTGTACTTGGGATCTGAATAAAACATATAGCACATGCTTTACTATTTTTTCGGCCTTTCTTGTAAACATACAGCTGAAAGATCTTTGATAAGCAACAACAATTATTTAGCATTATTTTAGCAAATAATACTAATGTGCCAAACCCGACGTGGGTGTGGTCTATGAAATATTTTAAAGGGGTCCTATTTTGTTCTTTTACAAAGTCTTGATTTTGTTTGGGGGGTGTACTAGAACAGTGGGTTTCCCACCTTGTTTCGTTGCGGCACCCTTTGGAATTTTAAACTTGTGGCACCCTACACAAATTAATTTGTCAAAATATTTAGAAACATTTCTATCTTCGAATGATAAATTTGAAAAGTATAGATTTCTGTACAACAGGTAAGCAACTGCAGATATAATGTCACAGATATTTTAATAGCATTAAAAAATTTGGCCATTCTGGTGGCAATCAGGTAGGCTAATTTCTCATTGAAGAGACCAATTATATGACAATTTTTAATGTAGGCTTGATACATGTTGAACTTATTTAATTACAATTATAACTAGCTTCTCACAAATTTATTTTTATTTTTTTTTGTAAAGTTTTTTTTTATTTCAGTGGGTCATTTTGGTGCAGTAGCCAAGATAGCTGATTGCAAAATTGAATTGAATACAAAATTACAGTAAGCAATCAGTAATAAATGAGAACAATAAAGAAATTGAATAAGGATAGCACAAAGAAAAAATCATGACAGCCTGCGAATTAAATAATTTGCTTTTTTGGTTTTCAGTAGATCTAACATTAGGGTAAGGATTTTTTTTACCATATCCAAATAATTTTAGTCCTAGCAAGCTATTATTATCGAACCACAAGCATAACATAGCGTTACAGATCAATGATGAGAGGCGCGTACCAAGATTGCCATATACCCCACCATGTTCAACACAGTGGCTATTGCAGACAAGAACATACATCTGTCAGGACCATTATCGTCAAAGGTGATTGACAATTAGCATACAGTGTGGATTGGCGGTATGGTTCTGTTCTGGGCAAGAACTCCCTGCGCATCCGTGCAGCCTAGCATGTATGAGAGCAGGGAGAGCAGCGATAACACCCTAAGGGTGAACAGAACCAACATAAATGTATTGAAGATATTGTTAAAGTTCAATCATTTTATGTACACATTTTAGAATGGGAATAAGAAGGCTGAATCCCGACTGACAGAGGAGGAGTTGGGGATGGAGGAGGGTAATTAGCTATTGAGCAATGCGAAACTGCTGATAATACTGAGGGACCTAATATAAGAATGCTTAGATAGGTGTCGTATTCCAATAGGTAGATGGGGATCAGCTGACAGTCAGCTGATGCGAGCTTGACTAACGTGACCTGCCAGAACTAACGCTAAGCTTGATGTACTACATCGATGTTTCCTGTCGGCTTGATTTTTGAGTGGACTTTGCTGTTCCGTTGAGCATGAACGGTATACGAGTGGAGCGGCTGAGCGGAGCGCACACACATAGAGCGGGATAATACGCAGAGCGTCACACCACGTGAAAGTGAAACCTGAGCGGTGAACTAATTTTCGGCAGCCGAAATTTCAGTGCATCTCTAATTATTGGCGACATCAGAATGGATATTATATAATAGATGCTTTTTTAACATTTTAGCAATTTAAAAATATTTTAAAATTATTTTTTACACGGCACCCCGGTTGGGAAACACTGAATTAGACTGCGCTGCTCATGTTGGGGGTTCGAAAAACCCATGATTTTTTACATAATTTACATTATTACAATACTTTTCTCCCCAGCCTGGCACAAACGGCTCAATTAGTTCAATTAGGCTTGCCTTCCGAAAAATGAAATGTGTTGTGATTGGTTAGCTCTCCCAGTGCGTTGTGATTGGCGAACCGCTTAGACAGTGTTTCAGTACTGCAACGCCCCTTGCCAAAGCAGCAAGTTCCATCTGCTCCGGTATAGTTAAGGATGACGTCAATATCGCCATATCGATTTGAACCTTATTCGGACCCAGAGGATCGCGCAGAATGATATTCTAATGGGACGCTTTGTGATCTCACAAAGCCCGGAAAACAACACTGTAGTCCAAACGAGCCGTTCGTTGTTGTTCTTGAAAAGGGATTTAAAAAAAACGAAATATCTCCCTTTGGAGTGGACTTTGAGATTTGTAACTTTCTAGATCTTTTTTATGCCCAAACAAACACACTACACACTGACTAAAATTAAAAAAAAAGTGAAAAAGCATAATAGGACACCTTTAAAGCCCTGTGAGTTTGCTATTATAGAGCGAAACAGCCTCTCGATCGCCCTCTGGAGGAGAAAAGAAGAGAGGATGAACTGTGAAAAAGCAACAACAAAAATGATCTACTGGTCCCTCTTTTTCGTAAGCAAGTGAATAAATAAATAAATATATATTTACGGTGAGTGTTTTATGTACACCTTACAGCTTTCATCTTTTCATCTTTACTCATGTTTTAACTCACCATTGAAACATGGTGCTTAAAAACAATAAATAACTGTATATTGAATGTAAATTATCTTAATTGTAAAATGTATTGTATAATAATAATAATCATCTCAGAAACTGAAAAAGTGGAATTTTACATAGTTTAGACCACTTTTTACAACTTTTTTTCAAGTCCAGCAGTAGATGACTCAAGATGTATTGTAAAGAAATGCTGGAGGGCGCTTCAGAGTTTTTGTGTGTGTGTGTGTGTGTGTGGGTGTGGTGTGTGTGTGTGTGGGTTGTGTGTGTGTGTTGTAATTGGCTTGTGCACAATCAAAGATTTTTCCAATGTCCACTACACCTAGAAAAATGAGCAGCTCCTCCCATCATTTAAGGTTAAATAGTGTATTGATCTGTGCTTGTTAAAGCAAGACAGTTTCCTTTAAAACCACTGAAGCTGACTCAGAGATTTAAAGGAGAAACTACTGGAAATAGTAATGACAGTAAATAATATGAGTGTTGTCTTTGCACCAAAGAGCTCACAAAGATAAAGACGGATTTCTCTGATTTTCTCTCTTTTTAGATTCAGATCAGACAGATTCTATCTCTTTTTAGATTCAGAATAAAGAAGCCTCACTGACATGTCAGGTATTTTACCACAGGGAAATTATAACAAGGGTTATTGTTCAGTAACTAGAAGGTTTTGAGTCAAAAGTTCAATTACTCAAATGCCAGTTTTCTCTAGAAATGTTTCAGTATTAAACTATTAAAACGCCAAACCGGTCTTTCCCTTTGGCACAACCTGACCTGCATTTCCCTCAGCATGCCCCTTTTTGTTTCACCTTCCCCTTTTGTATTTTGTCTCTGTCTCTCCCTGCCACATTATGCATTTATTTTGTGTATTTTAATGGTAATTTGAGCGACAAAATATGGTGACAAAACTTTTCAAACTGCTGTTACAAAACTGAATAATTTGCCCACCTTAGCAACAATATCAGTATACAAATACCTGAGTTATTAAACATGATTTTATGAGTGCAGATTACATTGATGTATTTACAATTGAAAAAGGTGTTTGAAAACAAAATCCTTTTGTTGAAATTAGAGATTTGAGAGCTAACGAAACAGTTATGACCAGCTGTTTTTAATAACAATGCTTTATTCTAAATGCAGTAATATTTTTTTTCTCTATAACACAATAATGCATCATATTCATTACGTTGTAGGTAATCTAGCCTGCTGAAATATCAGTTTTTAAATTAATTTGTTTATTGTCTGTTGACATACTGTATCACACTTTTCCCAGCGTGTTTATGTATATATATTTTCCAAGCCAGTTTAGCACATTTTCTCAGTCTGCCCTTGAATGGATCAATATCAGTACAGAAGACAGCAGGAATAATTATTCATTACATTCTAATTAAAAAATACTG
>JADLZN010000761.1:0-17796 GCA_018155175.1 Sinocyclocheilus anophthalmus | reverse complement strand
TCCTTGCTGAATAAAAGTATTAATTTCTCTCTTTTCAATCATACTTATCCAAACTTTTGAATGGTAGTGTATCACAGTTTAATAATACTTCACAATATTACTGTTTTACTGCATTTTGAATCAAATAAACACTTCCAAACATTTTTTTTTAACTCTTACCAACACTAAACCTCTGACCAGCAGTGCATGTCTCAACAAGTCAGAGATTATTATGAGCCACCACATAATAATCTCTGAGCTGGCTGACTTGTTTCATGGATCAGAATTCCTTAACAAATTTCAAATCCCAATGGAGAAAACAACTGAGAAAATGGGAACGAAGGCCACTGAAAAAGTGCACAGTTACTTCTGTTCCACGAAACAAATCACAACGCCAAAAATCCTAATGGTCCTAAACAGGCTTAATTTCTTTACATAAAATATGCAGAGCTAAATCACCACTAAGTTGTCAAGCTGATCCGATGTACCCCCCTGGTAGTATCTTTAGTGGTACTAACTAGCACTTTCAGATCAACGTCACAGTAATGAACAGCACAGATCCAGACACTCACTGTTCTGTGTGATCTTTTGGATGTTGGAGCTGCATGTCTGGATGAGGCTGCTGAAGTCCTTTGGCGGGGCGCGCTGCTCTGTCCTTCCGTACGACATGACTGCGGGATATTCAGCTGGCTCTGATGGACGTCTCGGGACAAAGGGTGGAGGAAACTAGAGCAGGAAGCGAATCAGTGCCTAAAAATGCTGAGGACAGAGAAACATTTTGTCAGAACATGCACAATAATATTACAACGACATTATAATGCCTTTTTCATTACAGTTGCCTTGTGCCTTTGACTTGAAGTATGAGGAACAGTGTGTAACATCACCTTATATGCCTGGCAATTATTAGATAACCAGACTAACACTTCATGACGGTAAACAGTGCGGATCAGAGCACTAATCGAGGTACGAGTGTGCACTTTAAAGCCTATGTACTGCAGTGTGTACTAGAGGTCGACCGATAGTGGATTTTGCCGATACCGATAGCTAGGTTGGACCACACTGGCCGATACCGATTAATTAACCGATAGTTTTAAAATTGATACTGAACAAAAACTAAAATAGTGCTTTATTAACAAAAACAGTACTGAACCATACTAGTAGTAGTAGTAAAAATAATAATAGTATTAGTAAATGTTGAAATTAACACACTCTAACAAGGACAATACTTACACAGCTTTCATAATCTACACACTGGACTCTGATTTAAAGTGTTACAATTTCATGTCAACTGTCATGTTTTAAAGAGCACCTCTGTAAATCTATACACAAAGCTTATAGCATTAAAAAATTTCTACATATGGCTTGGTCTGTATACTCTACACTTTAAATGATTATATCCTTGAAAACACTTGATGATTGTCTAATCAAAATAAAAGTGCAGCGCTGAGTCTAGGAGAACTCACCGGTATCACACACACGCCGGACGCTTTGCGTTCAACTCGAGCAGTGGTCTAAAACAGTTTATTTAATCACCAAACAGACACAAGTTTACTTCAAGAATGAACAATTTGGCATGGATGAGTTTGAAGTTCGGTGTTTGAAAAATGGAGCAAACGGAAAGAGAAAGCACGACCTACGTTATAGCTCTATAAATGAAGCACACATAATTTTTTAGAGCCACAGAAAGACAAACGTTTTGCTGAAAATGCACAATACACAATTCATTATGTACATTAACAACGATTCGGGACCAATATAATGTAATTTAAAGGAAAACTATGTGAATGGCGCTTTCCTGCTCTGTTCAGCGTGCAGTTTCACGTGTCTAAACAAATAGCACGTGCTGTCAGTGATTTCAACCACTAGAGGCCGCTCTCGCACTGTGTAATGACAGCAGACCCTTCTCAGCCGCTCCAGCAATGGACGCAACCCAGAAAACTATCAGCATTGATTTTTGCCAATAACCAACAGTTCCAGCAATTAACTATCGGTGCCGATTAATCAGCAAAACCGATACATCGGTCGACCTCTAGTGTGTACTGACTGCACTATTTTCACTTGCTGTGACGGTGAGCTAAAGGTTGATGATTAATACAGGAAAGCACTAAATTAGCATGCGTGTGAGATGCATAAACATGATACAGACACAATGTGGTGTCAAACTGCTTGCTTACTCGTATTACAGTGTCAACACACAGACTTGACCAGCGTCACACTCAGTTTAGCTCGACCTGCAGTAACAGGGAGCACTAGTACGGTTACTCATGCAAGACTAAGCCCTTAAGTAAGATCATGATATATGTAAATAACCATTATTATATATTTACATTTGGTCATTTAGCACTCGCTTTTATCCAAATGAAGACAAACAGAAGCAATCAAACCAACAAAAAGGGCAATAATAAAAGTTTTTTTTATAATAAGCAAAAAGATAAACAAGTAGCTAGAATACACAACTGAACAGGGGACGCTAGTTTTAGAGGGACTTTTCTAAATAAGAATAAAACAAGTCGAAATAATAGAAAAATAGAGAATGCTAGTGTTAGAGGGACATGTTTATATATCGAGTGAAAAGAAAAGATAGAAATAGAATAGAGAATGCTCTTGTTAGAGACTCTTCTTTCTTTGTAAGTGCACATAGCACAATGCTAAACACAAACTGTGGCATGTCAGTCATAACTGAGCCCAGATCAGTGAATGCTAGGCTAACGTTAGCCAGCTCACCGACTAAACACTCGGACTACAGCAACATACCGCTGCAAACTGCCGTTTCGTGATTACATAGTCATGTTTTGTTTGTTTACACTCATCGGACTGGTTTACTATTGAAAACTACAACACAAACAAAACCCCGTTGCAACACAAAACCACGGCATTAGCATAAACTAAACGGACAGAAACTAGACCACCCGCATTTCCCCTCGTCCGACATCTAGAGACGCTTTCGGAAGAAATATGAACGCAGTCGTCGCGTTGCTTTTGCTAAATCTGATGAAGAAATATAACGCTCTTACACAAATTCGGGGCCGCTCCTCACTCGAGACTTCCGGTCTGATGCACTTTGTACTTCCGCTAAGGGGCAGAGTACGGTGACCGAGAGGTGCAGAACAAATCACAATTCTGAAAACAAAATAACAAATTACAAACGCAAATGCAAGTCTACAAAACAAAATAACAATTCAGAAAACACAACAACAATTCAGAAAACATTATAACAAGTCAGAAAACACAACGACAAATCAGACAAACCGGAAGAGGTAGGTATAGTTTGAGACAGCGCCATTGGTTTGGGATTACTCACCGCTGACTGGACGAGACATCTGTCAATCAACATATACAGAGAAGAACCAGCCGAAGAACAGTAGAGTCGTCGTAGAAAGTTCGGAGATGGTATTAAATAAAAAATACGGGGTGTCTAGTAATTTCTAACTATTGTCTAGTTTAAACACGTCAGCTGCAGTGGTGCAGATGGTTAAGCGTGTGCCCTTGGCTTTTGGACGCGATCGACCCGGGTTCGATCCCGCTTTTTGCCGAACTTTTCAAATCTCGTATCACATCGTAAAGGGATTTATTTTCAATAAAAAATTAAGGAAATAATCAAAAAGTTGAAAATAAAGTATCGGGTAGGGTTAGGGTGGGTGTAGGGAGGGCTTTATTGTACCAAAATAAATGGCATCCATTTAATAATTAAAATTCTAATTTACACAATTCGTTATTATTGCGTACTGTTTTTTATAAATGTACTACAATAATGAGTGCAGAAATTGCCGCCATTTGCAACAAGTAGTACACTTGATAGTAGAAATCCTGCTATTTTAATATAGTGTAAATAGGTATTTGCACTTAGAAATTATTGCTAAAAATACTGCTATTTTCAGTTTTAGTGTAAATAGAATCCATTGCTAATACGAGACTTGAAAAGGGAGGAAAAAGAAGTTCGGCAAAAGGTGGGATCGAAACCAGTACAGTCAGCTGGTTTGCGTAATCCCAAAACAATGGAATCAGGGTAGTATTTATATCTTGTAGTCACATGCACTCTACCGGATAAATAATGTAATACACATTTAGTGTAGAGGTGAACGCTGTAATCCATCATGCACGCTAGTGAAGGGCATTGCTGCCACCATCTGGAATAAAAGAATCCTACACATTCTAATGCAATATTCATTTCTCTTAAACTGTCCTCAGGGCCACAGCGTGAATGTGCTGACAATAGACCACATTAGCCCTCTTCATGAGGCCTGCATAGGGAGCCATGTTGCCTGTGCCAGAGCCCTGATAGATGCTGGAGCCAACGTTAGTCTCTGCAGGGCTGATTGGTAACACTTTCATTTCACAGGTCGTGATAAGCAGGCTAGGCTCGTGTTATTGAGTTTAGCATTTTTTAACACAGTGGAAGATTTTTGCTTTATTACACTGAAATATGATGATGATGATTATTCTTAAATATATCTATTAAATGAGGAATTCTATATACTATATAATAATATTATATATATATAAAATCATCATTTTCTTTTCTTTGTCATTAGATATTATTTTATTATAGTATGTGATGATGAATTATTCATAATATGTCTAATGATTATTAATTCTAGAAATATATTGTTATTTTTTTATATAACATGATATTGTCTTTTGTCGTTATGATTATATTTATTTTATGCATTAAATAATATTAATTGGTTGGTATCTATCAATTATTTTTAAGTGTGCTGAGCAATTATTAATTTAATATTAATTCTACACTGAAAAAAATTGCTGTAGTTTAGAAACAGGTTCACACCAGAAATTGCTAGTAAATTGAAAATGGTATCTTTATTTTTTATATTGAATGAATTTATTTTGCTCATATTATACTTATAAGGTCTGATATTTATTCTGTTTATTTATCTATTCAATTATTAATTCGAATCAAATATTAATTCTGAAAGGTTATCATCTGATTTTAATTTTATAATAATCATTATATCTTTTATTTTTTCATTATTATAATTTAATATACTATGATATTATATTTTTTATCATTATTTTTTAAATTATTTTGTCTATTCGAATACATGAGTTACAGCAAACCCTTATAATCTGGTAAACACTTAAGCCATAAAACAGGGGATAAAACATTTTGTAAACATTTGTGTTCAGCTGTTGCATTTTTCATATAATTTCATGACACATTCTGTTCTTGTGTCTTGTATTCTATGTCTGTGTGTTCAGGTTAATGTGACAACTATAGATGGAGTGACTCCATTGTTTAATTCCTGCTCAGCTGGCAGTTTGGAATGTCTAGAGCTGCTTTTGCAGAGTGACGCCAGACCAGAGGCCCTGGCTATATGTCAGCCTTCACCCATCCATGAGGCAGTCAGCAGGGGTGGGTATAAGACTGGCATTATAGTACCATAGTCCTGCACAAATCAAAATTAGCCCGACTTAGCCGACTTGCTAATAGACTCTCTAAGTTTTTAATATGACATGGCTTTATGGTCTCGTTCAAAGGCCACAGCAAGTGTGTGGAGGCACTGATTGCTTGGGGTGTGGATGTGGACTATGAAATCCCTCACATGGGCACTCCTCTCTACAGTGCTTGTCGATGTCAGGAGTTCTTATGTACCCGCAAGCTGCTCAATGGAGGTGAACAAGTCCAAATTCACACTATTAACTAACTGTGCTGACAAGTAGGGACAAACAAATTTCATGACAATCTAACTATAATTTTTCAAATTTAGCGGATGGTCAGTTTGACACAACCAGCCTGAAATTACAGTTAAGTTTCACAAGACTTAAGTACATAAAAAGTAGATTCATTTTAAGATGGAAAATGCTGAAAGTAACAATAAGGTGGAGTTCATTATGTCTAACCGCTCTGACAGATTTAGTGAGTTCATTCAGAGACTGAATTAAACCAGTTAACATGAGTGAAAACGGTTCATAAAAAGAATCGACTCAAATGACTCTTTTAATCGCATCACAGAATGCAAATTCTGCAAATTCATGTTCACAATTCAGGTTCAAACAATCAAACTTGATTTCAAGACACTTCATAAAAGCTAGGCAATTTGTTTTAAGTGATATATCACCCACTCCTACAGGTAGATCACAGTTGTGCTTAATATTTGGAAAATAACCTATGCTGTGTTACTATGTTACAAAATTGTCACCATCACAGGTGCAAATGTGCAGAGAGGCACACATTTGGAGAGTCCTCTTCATGCAGCAGCCCAGAAAGACTGTATAAGCATAGTGAAGCTCCTGCTAGAATTTGGGGCAGATGTAAATGCACGCAACCTGGAGTATAAGCGGCCCGTGGAGGCTGCTCCTCCAGGGAGCCTTACAGAGGGATTCCTATTGATTTATGAAGGTGAGTTACATGTGCAGCAGTATGATAGGCTCAAAAGTCACTGATGTTTTGACTTTTACGTGTATTACTGCATCAGCTTTTATCAGTATTGTTTCATTTACAGCGACACCCCGTTCTCTGCGTCAACTGTGCCGTCAGCAAATCAGGGAGAGTTTGGGACGTTCCCGACTGCACCTTTTACCACATTTGCCCCTCCCTAAAGCCATGAAGAACTTTCTACAATATAGATAATGTCCTTATGTTTGCTTAGTATTACTGTATTGACTTTGTGTCTGTGGTCTGATTTAACAAGAATATGCCAGTGATGGTATATAAATAAACTTGTGACTGGTACCCAATTTTGTTTATCTTACTTTAATAAATAATATAGGCCTACACCAAATTAACATGGTTTTGCTACACTTACCATAGTGTAACCATGGTATTTGTAGTAAAACTGATTATACTAATGGTAATCAATTGCCAAAAAAAACATATGTTACTACATTTTACTACATAAACCCATGGTTAATTTTCGCAACGTGTTTGAGACTTGAAAAGATATCATTCCAGTGTACCTTTAGGAGATAGTTCGCCCAAACAAAAAAAAATGAGTCATGATTTGTTTACATCAAGTGAATGTTGGGAAACAGTTGAAAAACAGTTTGACGGTAGCCATTGACTTCCATAGCGTAAAAAAGATCCCAGTAGGTCGAATGTTCTACAAATCAAACATAAGATCTGCCAGCAGGTGGCAGCAGATCAATTCCAGCGCGTGTCGTCAGTAAGCTTGTTTCCATGCGACTGTAAACAATGAACCGAAGGGGCTTGTCTTTTTCCTCTAACAAACAGGCTGCTCCTCGTTTCTGTCGTTACTTATAGTAAGAAATGGCCTATTCGCAGTCCCCTAAGAAGGCTGGTCTACCACGAGAGGTTTTGAAATGGCTGCAAAGTCTTGAATTATCGTTTTTCCCAAAAAACGTGCGCAGGTGAGTAACGTTAGAGAAGATGCCGTAAATCCCAAAAACTTCAGCCATTTAGGGGATATCAATATATTTGTACTTGTATAAAAGCTTGCAAGTGCTATGTAGCTAGTTAGTTTAGTTTTATAATCAAATACAATAAATAGTCATTTACAATTCCCTAATGAGTACTCTATTTCGCTGTTTAGTCAACATCCGGCGATTGTGTTCATTTTGAATAAAATGTTAATATTTAACATCTGGTTTCATGAAAAATATAACAAATGTGGTTCAAAAATAAACAAAATTGAAAGGACTTTGAATTACTACTAAATATGAAATGTACTTACATGCCTTGTTGTCTTTTGACCAAAGAGACCTTTCCAATGGATACCTAGTGGCAGAAATATTTTCCTGGTACTTCCCAAGGGATTTTCATATGCACTCCTATGATAATGGAGCTTCACTGGCTGCCAAACAATCCAACTGGTCCCAGATTGAGAGAGTGAGTTTGATACAAGAAATGATACAAGTGACATGAAATAACTGATCATTTATTTTCATGATATGTTTATTGTGCTTTGGCCTATTTTTCTTAAACCATGCCAGCTTAATAAAGATCTAGCCGTTTAATAAGGATATTTTCTGTAATACACCTTTGGTTGTTTAAAAGTTTTTTGAGAAGCAAAACATCAGTCTGATGAAAGAGGTCATAGATGGCACAATCCACTGTAAACCTGGAGCTGCAGAGCTTCTCGTGCAAGAGATTTACACCTTCCTGACCAACAGAAGGTGAGCTTTCATATTTACTTTCTTTATGCATTTTTCATTCCCATCAGATAATGTAAATCAAATATTAGCCAAATAGCCCTTTAGGCATTGTTTTCAAATACTCACATTTAGTTTTTCTCCATTCTGGTATATAAAGCCCACTTTTAATTTTCAAAAGACACAATTATGTTCAAATGAAAGGGAGGATACGTTTTGCAGGATGGATATGTAGGCCTAATTCCGCTTCATCTGCATGTACATGCTTTAGGTGTGTAAAACAAATATACAAATTTGCTTGCAGCCATGATTTTGTAATGCGTTACATATGCTTCAAAGGTTAAGGACTAATTAATCTCACACCTTGTCTACATTTGGCTCGTTTTATGCTTCCTGTAGGATCCAGACCATCCAGAAGGTGGAGCAAGGCTTCACAGATAAGGCTTATCAAGACCAGTTGCCTATGGTGGCTCGAGCCACAGCCTCAGTGGCCATAAAGAGCAACTTGAGTCTCAGTGAGGTTATAGCTGAACCAAACATCATCTCCAACCAGCGCAAGGTCCTTGCGATCATGCACAGACACATAGAACAGAGAAAAGAGGAGAGAACACAAGACTCAAGTGAGTAACACACCATAAATCTTTCTATTTGCCCTGAGATTTGTATGTCTTGGGGAAGGATGCTTTACTGTAGAGTATATTTCTTTGACTTCTTGATAGAACGATTCAATGTTAAGCCCACTCTTGGAGAACAGGCTGTCAGATTGCCTCCGCTGTTCGCCTACCAGAGCGAGCCAAACCTGCAGATGAACACCAGTCAAGCAGCTTGTTAAGTTCTTGGCTCTACCTTGCCAACAAGAAGATGAGACATATGTAAGCCAACAGTCTAAATATTATCTAAATTTTAACAAACCATGTTGTTGTTGTTTTTTGTTTGTTTTTTTCACAGAGCAGTATCACAAAAGCTCCTCAAAAATTGCACCTGGCAAGGCTATAAACTATTAAAAGTTTGCTAAGATAAACCCTTAGTGCTACATACACTGCAATACATGGCAAAACATTTCAAACTGTTTTGCTTACCCGTTTAATTAAAAGGAACCTATTCGAAAGAATAATTCATTAATAAATTACTTGTTCTGATTCAAAACAGCTGAGAGAACAAGACACAACATTTAAAACATTTCTAATGTTGTCGAGAGTATTAATGTTACCACTCTACTTGAATAAAATACTATTATGATTAAAATAGCTTTTCTGTTGAAAAGAATTAAGATATAAATCCTTGCTATCAAGAAATGTCATTAATCTACAAATAATTGATTATCGGCACAATAGCAACACTTTTGCCCAAAATGGTTGTTATTGTTAACTAAAACTAATAAAAATTGATTTTGTTAATTGAAATTAACTGAAAATAAAGCTGAAAGTGAAATGACATAAATATTAGATTAAAAAAAATTGAAATGTTTTTTTGAAAAATAGAAATGTTGCCTTAATAACTAATTGAAATACTTAAGTTGAAATACTAAAATTACTAAAAATTAGACTAAAAAAAAGCTAAATCTAGTTAGAAACATTAAAAAATGACAAGCACATAACAAAATTACTTCTAAAATTAAGCTAAAATAACATAATATAAAAAAAATGAAAATAATATTAATAAATATTATAATAGTATATAAATATTACTTAAATATACTGTGACAACAGGGTCACAAGTGAGTGTCTTATCATTGGTTAAATATATTTATTTTATTTAGGGAATGTTTGTCTTCTTTATGTGCAGGTTCTGTGGCATCTGGCATCAGAAGCAAATTGGAGGCAAATGATGAGAATCTATGTTTAAGGTAGATGTCTTACAGAGGTCTTCAAAGCACATTTCAAAATGTGGCCCTAGAAATTTAAGCAGAAGATTCATTCACACAATAAATAAAAACCAGTCTAACAAGCATACACATCAGTGTGCAGGCTGCTTTTGTTGTCCATGTTTAAATAGAACACAGACTAAAAATATATATAAAAATCCACATTTATTAGCTTCTAAAGGCTTGTTGTTCTGATTGGCATTGGATTTTAATTCTCTACACCTTACAGGTCAACAAATCTATTATAATGAAATGCATATTTCCATCTCTTGTGATATTCAAGTCACAGATTTAAAGTGTGAACAATTAATATTTTTCAGAAGAACTGCTTCTTGTAGTTCAACCAAAAGTTGGTATCAGTTCGATAGATTAATATATGTGTATAATCATTTTAATTCTGATTTCATCCATAGCTCTTATTAAATGTGTGATGATATTTGAATCAATTAAGTTACTAAAAATAATTTTTCTGCTCCTTATGATTTGATGTTTCTATGGCTTTTTATGGGACGGCTTGGGTTTTTTCTTGTTGTATAAAAAGAGTAGTCTGGACATTTTCCTAAAAATCTCCTTTTGAGTTCCATGGTCAAAAAATAAATCATGTAGGTTTAGAACATCATCTGAGCTTAAATTTAACATTTATCAATTAACCCCAGTAGCTCTTAGGCCTTCTTCAGCCTGTTGTTGCATCTCTGTTATCTCTGTATTGAGATAGCTCGGTTTTAAATGAAAGGCACAGCATGTTCTCTTCTCCGCTCCACCTAAGACCCACTGCAAATTAGATATTCATTTAGCAAACTCACTGTGAGACAGGCAGGATTTAGGCAAGTTGCCCGGGTGCTTGTTTACACCCTCTGCCTCTTTTACTCTGTTTCTCTCTGCGTTGTACACACACAAACACACAGTGTCACACAGTCCCTTTCAGTCTCACACACAGACAAACACTCTCACACGCTCAGTGCCTCTGTCAAACATAAAGAGTGTATCTGCTGTGTTACCATGCATCTTTCAGACTCAATTCATAGCATAAGGTTGCCATGGATATCTAAAGCAAGCATACTGCTTTTCATCAATGTGCCTAGAAAATAACTTTTTAGACCACCTCGTCTCTCTCACGCTCCCTCTGTTTTTCTCACCCTCCTCCCTATTACATGCTTATGCTGTTTTCCATCTGAAATGGACATTTAAAAATCCAAATAATAGGCTTTGTGCGGAATAAAATGCCATGAGGTGAGAATGACCCTGAATGCAGTCATTTAGTCATTAGCATAGCTGAGATGTTACTGAATCGGTGTCTACTCTCAATGATTTGACAAACAAATATTTTCAGTTCACCCCAAAATTAAAATAGTTTTTCATTCAAAGAGTCATCATTTACTCACCCTCATGACTTCTGTGGAACACAAAATATATTTGAAAAATTTATTTTGTATGAACTATTAGTGTACAGAAATAACCCCCAAAAGTGTTTTTTGACCACTAGGCAACCAACATTTGTACAGGTGCATCTCAATAAATTAGAATGTCGTGGAAAAGTTCATTTATGTCAGTAATTCAACTCAAATTGTGAAACTGGTGCATTAAATAAATTCAATGCACACAGACAAGTAGTTTTAGGCCCAATCCCAATTCTACCCCTTATCCCTTCACTTTCCCCTTCCCCTTCGTTTCGCGCGTTCACGTGAAGGGGTAGGGGTGTCTCGATTCTCTTTTGGTCGGAGGGGTAGGGGTAGGGGAAGGGCCAGATAGCCCTTCAAATTAAGATTTTTCCGGACCTCACTTCAAATGAAGGGGTATGATAAATTTCCCCGCACATGGCAATATGGCTGCCCGAGCAAGCAGAGAGTCCCATAAATGTAAGTATTTTTTTTGCATATATAAGGATTTTAATAACATAATAATTTGTTTTATGTTGCATTCAATCATGAGTTCATATTACGGTCATGTTACTCAAATAAATGTTTACAAAAAATTGCTATAATAAAATATTCCAAACATATCTTATTGATACCCGCTGATTTGACAACATAAGTAATAGCCCGGTGGCAGGTAACTTATCTTTTACCGCACGCCTGATCAATGCATTGTTTTTACGTCCATGAATACGTGAATATGATGTTAACAAACAGTGCTTTCAGTTTTCATGCTTATTGCAACATTATCCATCAGCATTGTATGTTCTGTATCAACCAGGGACGCCTGAGGAAACCCGAAGTCTCATACGTTTTCGTGCTGAAAATGAGCAGTGTTTCCTGAAATCCAAATATAATGCAACAACTTTGGGAGTGAGTAATCTGTTAAACGTTGTGCTTGTGCCTGATTACTGTGAGATATGTGCACTTCAGTACTGTTCATTTTGGTTAAATGTTACAGGACACTAATAAAATAATTGGGTTTGGAGGGAAAAGTGACTGGCCAACAAGCATCAAAGAAGTGGGAGAATTTAAAGAAAAAATATAAGGTAAGCAGTGTGGTGCTATGAAAACCTTTAACAATCTAGACAGTCATTTCAGTACATGCTTTGTATTATCCTTGTAAAATGCACACTTTGAGAAGAAGTAATTTCTTCTAATATTTGTCACTTTCATAGTCTACATTAAACTAATAATAATAATTTTACAGTAATAATATATTATATTATTATTAATAGCTGCTTGTGTCTTCTGTCAGGACCTAAAAACTCCAAAAACCGGTTCTGGAACAGATGCTGGAGAGGTAACAGCTTCTACGTGGCAGTATTTTGAGAAGAAGTAATTTCTTCTAATATTTGTCACTTTCATAGTCTACATTAAACTAGATTTTACAGTAATAATTCTTTTATATTATTATTAATATTCTGCTTGTGTCTTCTGTCAGGACCTAAAAACTCCAAAAACCGGTTCTGGAACAGATGCTGGAGAGGTAACAGCTTCTACATGGCAGTATTTTGAAGAAATGCACGAGGTGTTGGGTTCTGTGGTGGTTGCATCATTCACTGATGAGGAACCCATAACAATCCTCATAGTAATGTTTTAAATACACTGCATATCATATAATCCTGCTATTTCTGTGGTCAGGAATTTTATTATTGTTGTTTTGATGTTAATGTACATGTTTTTGAGAAGAACTGTAGTGACATATATTACTTATTACCCATTTCTGGACTGTACATGTGTATATCGTCTTGTTCTCCTAGGACACTGTTGAACCCAGTGGAAGTACTGCTGCCAGCACCATAGGAGCCTTCTCATCTTTGCAAAATACATCGGAAGAGACAGCCTCTTCTAGTGCAGCATCCATCATGGTGATAGCAAGCCCCCCAACTCCATCACCAAAGAAAAAAAAGAGTGAAAAGTAATCCCGTTTTGGATTTTTTAGTGGAAGAGTCCCAAAAGGAGCAGAATCGCCATGAAGAGAGCGAGGCCAAGACTTGAGAGGTTTTTGAATCTCGAAAAAATGATAGACAAATTGTAGTTGTCTTTCATGTGTGTTTCAATTTTTCAATTTCTTACAGTTCATAGTTTTGAAATTTGCACTATTGTTAACAAGTTTCCTTGCATAACTGTATAGGTGTGTTGTTTAAATTTTTTTATACTTTTAATAAAAAATGTTATATGATGTTTTGTTTTTTATGATTATTTACCGAGTTTTTATATATTCGAGTGCAATATTTTTGTTTGATGTGACTGGATATTATCCTACCTCCCTATACAGAATATGTTTATACATTTGAGGCAATAAAAAGCAATATTGCTGTTTATTAAAAGAAGGTGTTTCAATATCAGTAACATACATGGAAAAGACACAGAATACCATGCGATATGTATGAAACCACTTTATTGCAAACAACACACACAGATAGAAAAAGGTAGGAATAGCATCTCCAATAATTAACTAATATGAAAACAGTTTTAAAATGGGAAACATAAAAAATAAAAAAATTGGAGTACACCTGTATGTCTGGATCATGTTCACGGGGCTTGCACAATTCCTGAAACTAGGGCAGCCAGTCTATCCCTTGTAGCATTCCCAGAGGTTTCATTGGATGTCAGGCCTTCACGGGGAGGATGGAAGTCAACATTGTCCCTTGAAATGTTGGCATCTGGCTCAAGCATATCTCCATTGTCCAAACATACATTGTGCAAAAAGGCACAGGAAGCAATGACCTGGGGTGCAAATGTTGGTTTGACTTCCAGGGTTCTGAAAAGTGTAGACCTCCATCTCGTTTTCATCATGCCGAAAGCCCTTTCAGTTATGCTACGGGCCCTTGAGTGGTAGTAATTGAAGCGGCCCTGGACTTCTCCATTCACTGGCTCTTTATAGGGTGTGATCAAGCAGACTGGGGTGTCTAAACAGGGATAGCCTCCATCACCCAGAATAATGTACGCTGAAGGGGGATGTCGTTGTGCCCTATAAAATGAACTGTTTTTCAATATTCGTGTGTCGTGAACTGACCCCGGATAGCCAACAAAAATGTCCAGGAAACGTCCACTGGAGTCACATATTGCTCGCATGTTAATGGAATAAAAGCCCTTGTAGTTCAAATAGTCAATTTGGTGCCGCATTGGGGGTTTGATCCTTATGTGGGTGCCATCTATTGCTCCAACAACGTTTTTAAAGGCAGGGGTTCTTGACAGTTGGACAAATCCTTGCCCCACTGCCTGTAGTTCCTCTGCTTGTGGGAAGGAGATGGCTTTGTTCAGGTTTACCCATATATTCTGTGCCACTCTGTAGATTACGCGGTGGACTGTAGCTTTTGGCACATTGAAAACACTGGACACTACCCGATACGACAGTCCACGTAGATTAGAGTTTCCAACTGATGACCCCAGCCATGGTCCTGTTCTCTTTGTAAGAGCCTTTGCAAAGCATTCAATGCTCTTCTGCTCAGGCGGAAATCCTGCTTCAGCTCTAACTCCACGTCAAGCCACAACTGCAAGATGGGCACGTTACGATTTAACATGCAGTATGTTACTGGACTGCCAGCCTGGGAAAAAAATAAGTTCACATCATTATTCTGAATAGTACAAACTTTTACTACATCTGGGGGCATGTCCTCTCCCCCAAAACAAAGCTCACAACCTTTAAGAAAATTGACTATGGTTTTATTATAGCCTAGTAAAAACTTTTTTTTTTAACGTATTGATTACCATTTGTATTACCACATAAACACCATACTTTAACTATCGTTTAGTAGAAAACCCATGGGTTTTAATGTTTAACATGGTATAACTACAATAACCATGTTTTTCTGAATTTATTCGTTGTAAAACCATGGCAAATTTTTATAGGGGAAGCTATGGTGCAAACAATAGACGACCGCGTAACTTCAAAGTGTCATTCAGTCGGATAAAATATGTAAACATTTCACACTGTAAACGCATATATGGATACAAACATAGGTCGGTAACTCCAACAGGTTCATATAACACCACAAAATACAAGTCCACTAAAGTTTTATATATTCCAGCTTTTAACGTTATGTTGAATACAACAACACGTTTTTGCAGCCATCATACCTGCCATAAACTGATCCTCCAGCAAACATAGGCGTCGAACACATCGTTGTCTCCTTTGTCTTCTGCGAAGTGCAGAAGACAAATGCAAAAAAATAGCTGTAACCCACACAACTGAGATCACTGTAGCTACCGACGGCATCTTGGAAGTTTGTGATAAACATCGGCACATTTTCTTTGACATAGGAGTTAGCGACGACGTATGATGATGTGTAACGGTCATCATACGGTCTGTTTCAAGGGGCAAGGGAAGGGTATAAAATAGAATTGGATTGGGGCTAAGTCTTTGGGTCTTTTAATGTGATGAGTTGGCCTCCATTAACAAAAACCACCAAGTCATCTATTCTCAACAAAATTAGAATATGGTGACATGCCAATCAGATAATCAACTCAAAACACCTGCAAAGGTTCCTGAGCCTTCAAAATGGTCTCTCAGTTTGGTTCACTAGGCTAAACAATCATGGGGAAGACTGCTGACTTAACAGATGTCCAGAAGACAGTCATTGACAACCTTCACAAGGAGGGTAAGCCACAAAAATTCATTGCCAAAGAAGCTGGCTGTTCACAGAGTGCTGTATCAAGCAGTTAACAAAATGAGTGGAAGGAAAAAGTGTGGAAGAAAAAGATGGCCAAATAACCGAGAGAACCGCAGCATTATGAGGATTGTGTGAACAAGCTCATTATGCTCGGTCGCTCGGTTAGTTGGGCCATTTTTCTTCCACACTTTTTCCTTCCACTAAACTTTTTGTTAACATGCTTGGATACAGTACTCTGTGAACAGCCAGCTTCTTTGGGAATGAGTGTTTGTGGCTTACCCTCCTTGTTAAGGGTGTCAATTATTGTCTTCTGGAAAACTGTCAGATCAGCAGTCTTCACCATGACTGTGTAGCCTAGTGAACCAAACTGCGAGACCATTCTGAAGGCTCAGGAAACATTTGCAGGTATTTTGAGTTGATTAGCTGACTGGCATGTCACCATATTCTAATTTATTGAGATAGGAATGGTGGTTTTTGTTAAATGGGCAGCCAATAATCTCCACAATTAAAAAAACAAAGCCTTAGGCCAATCCCAATTCTATTTTATACCCTTCCCCTTGCCCCTTGAAACAGACCGTATGATGACCGTTACACATCATCATACGTCGTCGCTAACTCCTATGTCAAAGAAAATGCGCAGATGTTTATCACAAACTTCCAAGATGCCGTTGGTAGCTGCAGTGATCTCAGTTGTGTGGGTTACAGCTATTTTTTTGCATTTGTCTTCTGCACTTCGCAGAAGACAAAGGAGACAACGATGTGTTCGACGCCTATGTTTGCTGGAGGATCAGTTTATGGCAGGTATGATGGCTGCAAAAACGTGTTGTTGTATTCAACATAACGTTAAAAGCTGGAATATATAAAACTTTAGTGGACTTGTATTTTGTGGTGTTATATGAACCTGTTGGAGTTACCGACCTATGTTTGTATCCATATATGCGTTTACAGTGTGAAATGTTTACATATTTTATCCGACTGAATGACACTTTGAAGTTACGCGGTCGTCTATTGTTTGCACCATAGCTTCCCCTATAAAAATTTGCCATGGTTTTACAACGAATAAATTCAGAAAAACATGGTTATTGTAGTTATACCATGTTAAACATTAAAACCCATGGGTTTTCTACTAAACGATAGTTAAAGTATGGTGTTTATGTGGTAATACAAATGGTAATCAATACGTTAAAAAAAAAAGTTTTTACTAGGCTATAATAAAACAATAGTCAATTTTCTTAAGTTGTGAAGCTTGTTTTGGGGGAGGAGGAAAGCCCCCAGATGTAGTAAAAGTTTGTACTATTCAGAATAATGATGTGAACTTATTTTTTTCCCAGGCTGGCAGTCCAGTAACATACTGCATGTTAAATCGTAACGTGCCCATCTTGCAGTTGTGGCTTGACGTGGAGTTAGAGCTGAAGCAGGATTTCCGCCTGAGCAGAAGAGCATTGAATGCTTTGCAAAGGCTCTTACAAAGAGAACAGGACCATGGCTGGGGTCATCAGTTGGAAACTCTAATCTACGTGGACTGTCGTATCGGGTAGTGTCCAGTGTTTTCAATGTGCCAAAAGCTACAGTCCACCGCGTAATCTACAGAGTGGCACAGAATATATGGGTAAACCTGAACAAAGCCATCTCCTTCCCACAAGCAGAGGAACTACAGGCAGTGGGGCAAGGATTCGTCCAACTGTCAAGAACCCCTGCCTTTAAAAACGTTGTTGGAGCAATAGATGGCACCCACATAAGGATCAAACCCCCAAAGCGGCACCAAATTGACTATTTGAACTACAAGGGCTTTTATTCCATTAACATGCGAGCAATATGTGACTCCAGTGGACGTTTCCTGGACATTTTTGTTGGC
>JADLZN010000760.1:0-185402 GCA_018155175.1 Sinocyclocheilus anophthalmus | reverse complement strand
TAACAGGTGAACAATGCCAGAGAACTTGGGCGCGGCACGGCCAAAGGCTCTCTGTCATGTTTGTTTATGCAGCGCGTGCCATTTCAAGCGGAAAGGACCCTGGGCCTGTAAGGCCGGGACTTCTAGGTTATAAAACCTCGCAAATGTGGACGACGAGGCCCAGCCGGCCGCCTCACAAATATCCGCAATGGACACACCACTGGACCATGCCCACGACGAGGCGATGCCTCTAGTCGAGTGGGCCGTACTCCAATGGGGCATTGAAGGCCCAAAGAAGAGTAAGGAGGTATGATAGCGAGATGGCGTCTACTATCCATCTAGAGAGTCTTTTCTTCGTAACCGGAAACCCTTGGTGCGGCAGGTCCCCTATTCGCTTTACTGATGCTAGTGCTAGAAGCAGAGCAGTCTTTAGCGATAGCGACCTAAAGTTGGCGGCTTGTAACGGCTCGAAAGCGGGGCCCTTCAAGGCCCTCAGCACAGTGGGTAGGTCCCATGAAGGGACGGTAGGGGGACGAGGCGGATTCAGCCTCCTTGCACCCTTCAGGAAGCGGATGACTGCACTATTTCTGCCCACTGATTGGCCCTCAATAGGGACATGAGAGGCCGCTATAGTCGCCACATAGACTTTGAGCGTGGATGGGGAGCGACCCTTATCCAGCAGCTCTTGTAGAAAAGACAGCACCTCTGCTAATTCGGAAATGAGAGGGTCTTTGCCGCGGTTTAAACACCAGGCGGAGAAAAAAAGACCACTTTAAGGCATAGAGGTGTCTCGTAGACGGAGTTCTAGCCTCCGAAATTGTGTTTAAGTCTCGCTCTGGGAGGCACGAAGGCATCCGTTGAGCAACCAGAGGTGCAGGGCCCATAGGTCGGGCCGAGGATGCCATAATGTCCCGTTTGCTAGAGAGAGGAGATCCCGTCTCAGTGGAACAGGCCAAGGGGCCGCTATCAGTAGCTGAGTCAGCTCTGATAGCCACAGCTGGTTCATCCAAAGGGGGGCTACCAGGAGAACCCTGTGTTTTTGTTCCCTCACTCGCCTGATTACCTCTGGGATCAGAGCGATCGGGGGGAAAGCATAAAGAAGGAGGTTGGGCCAACCCTGGACTTTGCGAAATAAATTTGGCAGTGAGAGTTGTCTTCTGAGGCGAAGAGGTCTACCTCGGCCTTGCCGAAGATCTCCCAGATTTTCTGAACCGTTTGCGGATGGAGTGTCCACTCTCCTGAGGGGACATTGCTCCTTGATAACATGTCCGCTCCCCGGTTCAATTTGCCCGGTATATGCGCTGCCTTTAGCGAGCGCAGGTTGGGTTGAGCCCACTCTAAGAAACGCTCTACCAGCGTGAAGAGGCGCTTCGATGAGAGGCCTCCCTGGCGATTTATGTAAGACACCACAGACATGTTGTCCGACCGAATTAGCACATGTTGCCCCTTTAGGACTGGCAGGAAGAAATGATAGGCTCGACATACTGCTAGCATTTCCAAGCAGTTGATGTGAAACCCTTTTTCCGCTTTCGACCAATGGCCGAAAGTCGGTATGCCCTCGCACAGCGCCCCCCAACCTGAGTTGGAGGCGTCTGTCGTGACAACTGTCCTTCTGTGAACCATCCCCATGGCCACGCCCTGTTCCATCCAACGGGAGTTCTTCCAGGGGATCAGGGCTGATACACAGGCCTGACTCACCCTGAAATGCAGGCGTCCGTGACGCCACGCATGAGATGGAACCCGCGGTTTCAGCCAGTACTGAAGGGGACGCATACGAAGCAGACCCAACTGTAGCACTGGAGATGCTGCTGCCATGAGGCCCAGCATCCTTTGAAACGCTTTGAGAGGGTGAGCGGTACCGATCTTGAAGGAGGTTGCCAGCCTCCGTATGGCCAGAGCTCGTTCTGGCGTGACTACAGCTTTCATTTGAGTCGAAGATTGTTCCCAGGAACGAGATTCGTTGGCTGGGAAGCAATGAGCTCTTGGCAAAATTGACCCTGAGTCCCAGGCACTCCAGGTGGCTGAGGAGGAGGGTCCTGAGTGATATTAATTCTGCCTGACCGGGCCAGAACGAGCCAGTCGTCGAGGTAATTGATAATACGGACTCCCATCTGTCTCAGAGAGGAGAGAGCCGCATCCATGCACTTCGTAAAAGTGCGGGGGGCCAGGGACAGCCCGAAGGGAAGGACCGTATATTGATAAGCCACACCCTCGAAGGCAAATCTCAAGAATGGCCTGTGACGAGGGGCTATCTGGATGTGAAAGTATGCATCCTTCAGGTCCAGGGAAAAGAACCAGTCCCCTCGGTACACTTGCAAGAGGATCTGTTTCAAAGTAATCATCCTGAACAGCCGTTTCATGAGGGCACGGTTCAGGTGTCTGAGATCGAGGATGGGGACGAGGAAGTAACGGCTGTAAAGGCCTGACTCGCTCTGGGCTGAAGCGCGGGGGTCTTCGAGCGAATTGGAGTGAATATCTTCACTTTATTATCCCCATAACCCATTCCAGCACCCCGGGGATGGCCTGCCAGGCCTAGGCCCGCATGACGAGGGGTTGAATTAACTTGGGTGACTGGCCGCATGGGGGCAGAACACGTACGAGTGATGGAAGAGGAAGTTTGCTCTCTTTTTGAAAATGTTTGTTTTATTATTTTTCCCGCTATCACAGCGGTCGGATACTTGGGCGCATGAACGGGCCCGTTGTTTGCACAAAACACATTTCCCTCTGTACCCGGAGCTGAACGAGGTGTTAAGAGGTTTAAGAGAGGCTGCTTGAGGGGCGGTCCGGCTGTGGCGAGATCTGACCCCATCCTCTTCCTGTCTCGTGGATCAGGATGACGCCTGAGGTGCTGGGTCCAACGCAATCTTGGGTCGGGGTCCCTGTCGCTTAGGAGGAGGGTAGCGTCTGGTCGAGCGAGAGCGTCCCCGCGTCTGCTGCACTTTAGCGGGTTTTTTTTTTTTTTTGTCTTGTGATATTGATTATTTGTTATTTGTGGTTTTTTTTTTGTTTGTTTTGCATGCGGGCTGGTTTAGCAGGTGCCGTCTGGCACAGATTTGGGCAAAGCTGAGAGGGGATGGCGCAGCTGAGATGCAGCGTAGCTGGAGCGCTTAGGCAGGAAATGTTGCATAGCCTGGGACGATTTCTGTGCCTTCGTGAAGCGTTCAGCAAACCCATCGACCTCTGGGCCGAAAAGGCTCTTGGGGGAGACAGGAGCATCGAGGAAGGGGATCTTATCCGCGTCCTTCATCTCTGTCAACATCAACCGTAAATGGCACTCGAGCACCACAAGGCTGGCCATTGATCTCCCAATCGCCTGGGCGGTGGTCTTGGTGGCGCGTAGAGCTAGGTCCGTCGCGCTCCTCAGATCCCTGAGGGTAGCGGGGTCCAGGCCAGACTCACCGGAGGATGTGAGGATTTTGGCATGGAAGAACGCCTGAGAAGGTGGAGGCGCCATAGAAATGAAGCGACGTTGGCCCCTGTCACAGCGAGGGGTAGGGCCGAAGCAGTCAAAGCAGAGAGAGCTGATAGAAGGGCATGGTGTGTGAGGTGATGCGGCATTCGCTCTCCAGCCGATGGCGTGGGTGGGCAGAGATGCGCGGCCACTGACTCAGTCTAGAGGGAGGCGGGCTTATAAGTACCGCCTTTTCTTCAGCGCGTCGATGGAAGGGGAGGGGCGGATGACGAGGCGGTACGGAATGGCAGGCACAGGAGTATGGGCGTTGCCACGATAGGTGGTCGTCGTGGGAGCCTCGGAAAGAAAGGAGAGGTACCTGACGGGAGGGGACTTAGGGGCGGAACGCGGCGGGAAAAACCATTCGTCCAGATGGGTGCGAGAGGGCTCCTCTGGAGGGGACAACTCTAAACTCAGCTCTTCGACTGCCTTGGAGAGGATATGGAGAAGCTCGGTATCCGTCCCGTCTTTGGTGGCGCTGGGCGCGGATGATGGCGAAGGGGTGGGGTCATTCTCCGAGCTCAACAGCTCCTCTGCATCCAATGCTGCCAATGACATGTTGTCATCGAGCAGCTCGTCTCCCCTTCCCCCGAATGAGATCAGGTCGCTCGCACCAGCAGAGGGATGCTGATCAGACCGGGAGAAAAGGACAGGAGAACTCTCTCTCTGCGGCGAGAGCGAGGCACGCGGGATCTGGGCCGGCGTGAGCTCGCTCATGGCCGATCGCTCGACCCCTTTGCCCTGCTGTTTTTCCTCACAGGCTCCTGGGAGGAAGAAAATGGGAGGGCGCGAGGGGCGTAGTCGCTCTCTGAAAAGAAAGCGATCCCTGAGCGGAGAGAGGCCGGACTGAAACTCTCGCAATGAGAGCAATTAGCTCCCATGAGCGCAGCTTCCGCATGGGATTTCCCCAAGCAGGAAACGCACTCCGTGTGGCCGTCATCGGCGTGCAGGGGGGACCCGCATGAGCCGCAATAACGGCGCGGCATTTGCAACAATGCCGCTGCTCTTTTAGAAGCTCTTGAAGTCACCGGATGGCGGCAGAGGAACCGGACCGGAACTGCTGAGTCGCTGGAGCGGCAGAGAAGCAGGTCAGCCGAGCTGAGAGGTCCCGATTTCCAGCTGCGAAGGCGTGTCAACGGTGAGCAGGCTTCGGATCAGCGTAGAGCATAGTCATCGCTGAAGGAGAAGAAATCTGAAAATCCTGTGGCGAACGCCCGCTTATACAGCCAGATGCCCCGCCCATTCTGGCGGGCTTCGCCGCCATTGGTTCGTTTTTAAAGCCCTGCACGAACCAATGGCTGTGCAGTTTCACTGCGTGAATGAAATAGGCTTCAGTTCAGGAGAAAAATTACTTTTTCCCATAACTTCTTAGAAGACGCAGTACGAGTGAAGTATCAAACGGGAACTAGGGCAACAGAACTAAACAAGGCAGGTGAATAGGAACAGAGAGAAACACAACCAAAAGTCCAACTGTGACACATACTCTGAGTTAACTGAACTTACTCCCAAATGCGTTTTTGGAACCAGTATACCTCAAGTAAGAAAGGTTTGGGTTAATCAACCGAGTTCAGGGTATATGTGGTGGTAAATTAATCTTGCTTTCTGGATTACCCCCAGAAGATCTGCAAAATTTGAGTTTGAAAAAGTATAAAAATTACAACTCTGTGCTGTCCTCTGCAGGTCAGGTAGGGTATCAAAACAGTCATAGTGTACATGTGTCGAAAAACCAATTATACCTCAGGTTTAAGACTTTCTAGAATATGTGCCGATCAGCTATGAAATGTTATTTCCTGTAACATTAATAAGTGGGATGTTGAGTATTACCCCAGTTTTGTAGGGTCAATTGCATTTTTTCCTTCAATTTTAACTTTATTTTGTTCTGAAATGTTATGTTGAATTGTATTAATTCTTATTACATAAGACACCCCCTTACAAAACAAAAATATATGGGAATGTACTGGAAAATATGCCAAAAATTACATAATGTAACATTTTACCATATTGGAAACCTAGTTGTTTTTTTGTTTGTATACGATCAATTTATGCATGGATAAATGGCTGTATTATTGGGGGCATATAAAAAAGAATATACAGCAATGCCAGACAAAAAGACAAGCGTTACGTTTGTACAGGTAATAGCTTTACTAAAAAACAACCAATTAATTCATTCCCTTTCATTATACTCACTAATATTGTAGTAATAATAAAATAGGATTACTATATTTTTCCAAATACATTAAACTATGGATTGTTATATATATACGGAGATAATGTTGATTTGAGGGGATCTAGGAGACGACTAATGGGTAAGATGCATTCTCATGTAATATGTTTCTAAGTAATATCCTCCCAAGATTCACTAAGTGTACAATGTGTGAAAAAATTAATTTTTTTCGTTTGGCTAGAGAACCAAAAAAAAAAAAAAAAAAAAACAAAACATTTATTATGTATATAACAATGGTTTTTCTGTTTTTTTTACTTTAGCCAATCAGGTTCCCCTTTTTCATTTTAATCATGTAGCTGCACAAAAATATCCAGTTCTGCAGCTAATGTGGCCCCTTGCCCTATCTTTCCATAAGCAATGGCAGGAAATAATATTTCCCATCAGGAAGAAAAATGCCTGTCAAAGGTCATAATTGTCTGGAGTATTGCTTAAAACAGCACCAGACAAACCAGAATAAGCTTTAATGCCCAAATGTCCATCTGGTTACTTCCTACACTGAACTACTAAAACCTTTTCAGGTTAAGATTGGCAGTTTTGTTCTTTTAGTCACCATTTCCAAGAATCACTACAATATATTGTAAATGCAGGTAAGAAAAAGTACTATTATAATTTATATTCTCAACAATGGGAGAAAGACGAACATTTCCTGTTGACCGACCTTTAATTGGGTTCAGCAGAGCCTCAACAGCTTTAAGCTGCTTCCACATGTCACGTGACTACTGTGTGTACACACTGGCCAGGCATCCTTCAACAACAACGGGGTTATTAATCCCTCTTCCTGTGAGGCTCCTAATCCTGTCATTTATCTCAGGTGCTGGGCAGTGCAAGGTCAGTAACCTCTGGTTTACTTGTACTATACAGCCAGCTAACCTACATTTTAGGAACAATAGGGTGTGTTGATAAGCAGATGTAGAACAGGACAGACGGGTAGACCCATCTGCATTTTGATGCAGTTTGTGTAAATACAGTGAACAATTGCTAATGTGCAGAGGTTACCTTGAGAAGTTATTTATACATTATGTTTTAATGGTACAACCTTATGTAGTTGATTCATTTATTCATTAATTCATTATTTTTTTACTTAAAAAATAATTAACTATCATCATATAAAATCAGTTCATTTAGATGAAGCACATTTTTTGATTGGCATATATGTTACCTATAAGGTGATATATAATCACATATATTCTTTGGGTAGATATAAGTTTATAACATATACAAATTTTACAATTTGGATTTTATATAAGTACACGTTAAATACTATGCTATGGTATTTATCTTATATATGATAATGTAGCAACACATATGTTAACAAATACATTTAGTTATATACAATGAACATAAAATTAGAACCTTCATTGCACATGTGAGAGTGGCCTTTTATTGTGGCAAGCCTAAGGCACACCTGTGCAATAATCATGCTGGCTAATCAGCATCTTGATATGCCACACAAGTGAGGAGGATGGATTATCACGGCAAAGGAGAAGTGCTCACTAACAAATTTAGACATATTTCTGAAAAATATTTGAGAGAAATAGGCCTTTTTGTGTACATAGAAAAAGTCTTAGATCTGAGTTCAGCTCATGAAAAATGGGGCAAAAACAAAAGAGTTGCGTTTATAATTTTTTTCAGTGTATATATAAAACGTTATCAAAACAACACACATACAAATTATTTATTTATTATGTATTTGCATGACGTATGTCCAAAAATTTATTAAATGTACATAAACATACATATTTGTATGGGCTACATATATATATATATATTTGTCTTCAAATTTCAGATTTTTGGAAATATATTTGCATATGGGATGTAAATTAACTCTAAATAGAATTTAACTAAACTCAGAATAGGCCACATTTTGCATGTAAAAATTAAATATTTAATCAGTCCTCACATTGACTGCTTGCAATTTGAATTGATAATTAAATGGAATTATCATGGAGACATATTTTGTGACAATACACCCTACTGGCCACAGTTTTTTCCATACCAAAAATTTTTTTTGGTACAATAGCAGAAGCTCTCAGTATTTACAAAGACATAACAGGAATATTAAACAAAACAAATATTTAAAAATGCAAATAAAGGCACAAGATTATAATCTTGAAATATGAGAATATAATCTGAATATAAGATTATAAAGAAAATATGACAGCTACACATTGCTCAATCTGGGAAAATCTGTTTGCTGTGAATACATCTGCAATAAAACAATCACGCATATATCCCCCCACATAAAACAATCCCACCCCACCACCCCAAAAAATTTTTTTTTTTTTTTTTTTACCGACAAGATTTGGTGCTGCACTCAAGACAATCCACAAAGATTCTGTGTGATCCAATGATGCATGCATGAAAGATTGATGATTGACATATTTAAAGTTATCTGTTTTCCTTTGTAATAAGCGATTTATTGCCTTTTGGGAATGAAAAATGAAAAAAGGCAATGCATTTTATTTGGGTTTCCAAGTAATTAATGGAATTCTACATTTACAAGTCACTTACAATGATTGTTGCCTGGGGCCCTGACTTTTGAGTGTTATAACAATGATTCAAAACTTTTCAAGTAAATTAAAAAGCTATGTTCCTCTGTTATTTTGGACAAATTAAAGACAAAAAAAAAAAAAGTCCACTGCAGATCTCAAATCGAGACCTGTTTAGGTTACATTACCACTATTGTTGAAGATTGTATTGACACAAAAATCTCGGATTTCTCACAGACGATCCTCAGACTTTCATCCTCATAGTCAGTAAACAGGGATTTTATAACACATACCAAAATAGTAAAAACAAGAAGAAACCCTCCCACGCCTCTTTAAGCCAGTTTCACAGTCTTATTAACCTCGCTGCTGCTCGTTACTCTTACATCTTTTGCTGTGTCTGTAACAGACATAGCTCATTCGCTGAGAGTCATTTTTAAAGTAAAATGCTTAAGATTACAGGGTGGCCAATACTTGCAGTCCTATACTCCATCCTCAACAGTTCTTAGGGTTTTTGTGGTTTAAGGAATCTATGTACATTTTGTCACATGTTCATGAATTGTGTATTGAGAGATGCCTGTGATTGAGACATGTACATGTGTGTCCAACAGTGTAATCATTGTTCCCTTTCAGTTGGTCACTTTGACGTCACATCTAGGACCAACAAATTGAGAATCCTAATTCGATGGTCCTTGACGTGACATTTCCGTTCCCTTCTTCAGGCGTCACTTAAATTAAATTAAAAACCATTCAAAACCAACCGTTCAAAACCATGAACTTAAAACAATTAAATTAAATTTCGAAATGTTGCCTTTTGGAGCTGAAGTCCTGAAATTACTAAAACTGACTGCTAATACTGATGATAGCTAATAAAAATGACAATAGCACTTACTAAAATTACTAAAAATAAACACTTATAATAGTGTTATAATAGTATAAAAATTGTAAACAACAAGTATGAAACCATGCACTGTGAATGATTAAAATTAATGCGATTAAATTTGTCATTGGACCTTTAAAAATTAAAGTAATGATAAGAAAACTTATATAAGGACTTTTTTATGCTAATAAAAACAGTTAAAAAGCAAGTTCGTTATTATTGTCTATTATTGGTTTTATTGCAAAAACAGTTTCCTATGGGACCGTTTAAGGGGAATTCAATGAAAGAGGACTTAAAAACAAGCTTCTCTGAGTAATCTGTTGATGTGCATCTGTCTGTTTATCAAGCATCTACACTTCCAGAATAAAGGTACCAAACTGTCACTGGGGCAGTACCCTTTCAAAAAAGTACTAATATGTACACTTTAGGTACTAATATGCACTTGTACTAATATGAACATTGGGGTAAATAGATAGAAATACCCTCTAGCTTTGGACCATTAAGGATGATTTATACTTCTGCGTTGGACCTACGCCGTGCTTACAATAGACGCACACCCTTACGCCGTAAGCCTGATGTGCGCCTCTCCAAAATATATAAAGCGCCGCTCATTCTATGCGCCGCAAACGCTTGTGCTTGTCTGCAAGAACCCCTCCCTCCAATAGTACTGAGTTTTGTGTGTGTTTAGTGCGTTTAAGATATTTTATGTTACACGTTTTATATAACAATACAAAACAAAGAAAAAGAAAAAAGTGTCTTACATTATTATACTACATCGCCATTATACATCAGGAGTTGTCCGCCAACAAACAATGTTGATCTGCAGTGGTACAAGTCCGTGTGCAGATGAAAGAATTCAATCATCTACTGTCCATTGTTGTCTCCTTTTTATATTTTTAAAAATGATTTATGATTTATATATATATTATATATAGATTAGATATATATACTATATAAAAATATATAATATATAATGCAATAATGCTTCTCCGACGAGCACGCTTCTTCTTCGGCTTTTGCCGTGGTACTGCGGGTTACACCAGCAACATGCTCGTGGACACTGCTGACTAGCGGTTTGTATGTGTACTGCACGTTGACGCGGACAACGATGCAGAAGTATAATTGAAAACTGATGCATAGCCTACGGCGTAGGTCCAGCGCAGAAGTATAAATCAGCCTTTACAGTACCATAGAACAAGCTTTGTAAATTTTTCTGAGAGTGTACCCACCAGTAAAATACTAAAATAACAACTGCAAACTGACCTTTTATGTAGACTGACCACTTTACCACATCAAACGCCACATTATTATTATTGTTTAAGACTAAAATGGACCGTTGCCATGGTGTCCCATGAGCCACCATGGAGTCAATTGGTGGGTGGATGGTGGTTCCTTGTTCTTGAAATAGCTGCTTAATTGTTTAAACAGATAACTGGCGATCTGGCGCTGTGCCAAGAGCATGCCTCTCAGATGCCCACCTGGGACATGCGGACGGCACAAACAGTCTACACCGCTGGGAGCGAATGAGTACATCAGCTAAAATGGCACATCTCCCATTCTGCCATTCACTGGGCCACACGTGTTAATTGCCTTCTTCTCAGTCAGGTTGTGAGTTCATTTTAAATGGAAGCTAATAAGGGGTTCAAATTAAGGGGGTTTGTGCTGGTGGGATATAATTCTTAATTTGAGCTCTTAGAAGAGCAGATAATGGTGATGGTGAAAGGTTGGTTTTGTACTTGTGCTTTAAAGTCACTTGATTCTCTCTGAATTGACAGGCAACCAAAGGGACTGAGGAGTAAAATAAAGTGTGAATTAGTCACTGGTGCATTGAATTGTGAATTATGATCAAATAAACACAAAGTGATTTCATCTGCTTATTGTGTTTCCTTTGGCAAGATAATCCAAACTAGTACAATCTCACTGCTAGAGTTTTCGGAGTAAATATTTTAAAGGGCAGACGGACGGGGGCAAAGAACTAAGACAGGAAGAAATATATTTTGTTTCAATGCTAATTTAAAGTCACCCTTGATAACATTTCAACTCTGACATAATTTTTTATTAAAAAATAACTTAATGCAGTGTAAGGTAACCTGAGAATATGACTGGAAGTTTTTTTTCCCCTGTAACATTTGTACAAGAACAAAAAAAAAGAAAAAGGAAAAATACCAACAGAAAAAGATCTAGTCTAGTCTTGCTGCATACTGCCTACATAGACGTCTTTAATAAGCATTGTAATACTACGAGAAAAGGTAACTTCTGTATAACCAAATTGACACAGAATCACTGGAATCACATGGAGTACGTCCCCCCAGACGAGAACCAATCATGATTTTGTCTGAGCTATTAATAAAATATAAAAATTAAGTAAGTTATATTTTCTCATTTTATTTGTTTTATTTTAGTGGATTGAATAAGTTAGTTTTGGGCCAAATTAATTTCTATTATATTTAAGCCCCATCCTCGCGAGCCGCGACTCCACATGATTCTTAAAGGGTTAAAAAAAAAAGTGTCTCACACGGCTCAGGGGGGTGAACAAGGCCTTCTGTAGCGAATTGATGCGTTTTTGTAAGAAAAATATCCATATTCAAAACGTAATAGTCACTTTAATCTAGCTTGCGTCAACAGTTGTACACGGAAGCAGTTCCAGGGAATGACGTATGAGGTCAGCGTTGCACATACGCGGTGAGTCTCGTGAAAACCAACTTTTGTTAACAGGAGCAAAGGAAGCAAAAAATCCTTACTGTAGCAAAGGAAAACCAGCCTCCTCTTGGCTTATATCAAAATCCTACGACATTCTTCTTTATACAAATCCTTGTTTTGTACTTCTAATTAGTGACTGTTGTTTTGTTTTGATCTCTCCCTTGCGCTTCCGCTTTCGTCACTTCTGAGCGGTGCATGTGCAACGCTGAACTCATACGTCATCAGCTTGGAACTGCTTCCAGTGTACAACAGTGCGCGCAAGCTACATTAAAGTGATTATTATTACGTTTTGAATATGGATATTTTTACAAAAAAATACAAAAACGCATCGATTCGCTACAGAAGGCCTTTGTTCACCCCCCGGAGCCGTGTGAGACATTTTTTTTAACGGATGGGTGCTTTTTATTTAACTTCTTTTGGACTGATGCATGCAACACCCGCTGAGTGCCATGAAACAGCTTGAAAGATCAAAGACAATTTTTTAGTATAATTCCGACTGGATTCGTATGAAAGAAGAAAGTCATATACACTAGGATGCCTTGAGGTTGAGTAATTAGGCTACACGAGAGGACTCTCTTTTCATTATTTTCCCACATTAGCAAGTTAAAAAATATTCATTGTTGTTTTTTTTATAAACCCGCTAATAAAAATGTGGTGGACTGAGTCACTGCTAGCTGAATTGGACAGGCGATTTTCACATGAAGCGTGTGGCATGTGACGCAGTATTCAGTTGTGAGAAAAAATGAAGTAGGCTATATGGAAGGACAAATATCCAAACTTTTTCAGACTACTGCAGCTTGCACTCGCGTTGCCCGTTGGTTCGGCTACATCAGAAATATGTTTCTCAGTTATGAGGAGAATAAGAAACTTGTTCTGATTAGAGCCCTGCACCGGCTGCAGGGGCCTCAAATAGCCCGGCCCTGGCCCAAGACGCTCAGGCCCTAGCCCGGCCCTTGCCCGACAGCTTATCCCAAAAGCAGATCTACACAGTATACTACTGTTTCAGCTATTAAAATAGTTCAGTTTTGTATGTAATGGCAAAGTGATTATATTTTGTTTAGTTTTTTTATTACGTTAATTTAGAAAAATGTTTGGAGCATTTTTTGTTCGTTAAATATAAGTTTTTGTTTTTAATGTAACGACCAAGCGGCCAGCAGCAGACAGTAAGTTGATCATAGCCTATGTTTGATCAATTCAGCCTTCTCAAACCAACACGACTTGCCTAAAATAAAATCTATAAATAAAACAGTTCAAGTATATCACAATGTTAGTTTAAATGTTAAACTAGATAAATGTGCGCTATATCCAATAGTTTGTGCGGAGACGCTTTGCAGGACATGGAGGTGCCAGTGCGATCACTTGCATTTTTTTTGTCACTTTTGCTCATAAAGTTAAGAGAAATACATCATGCGTATTGAAATTTGACTCACAACATATTTTGGCATTATCATGTTGCTATGATAACCGTGCTAAGCATTAAAACTAAATAAATACATAAATAAATACACACATTAATTACACTGAATTACTTTTTATTAATAGTAAATTGAGATTTTTTACACGTCATCTGCCCTCCTGGATTTAATTTTTCACTGAACGCAATGCATTCTGGGATTGCAAGAAAACATCTCACAGGCACCATATTTAAACAGCCTATATTGCTTGAAACTGCCTTCATATCGGGAGAGCATATATCTTTATCCTCTATGTACCACATTAACTACTTAGCCTATGTTAAAAAAAACTTCATAGCCTGTCAATCTCAATTTGGCACAAAACGGTAACAAATAAGCAGGTAAACCCATCACGTCATGTAGAGGGGTTTAAGGGTGAGACTGAATATCCGGTACCAGAGCACCTCTTGATGAAGCACATCACTCAGAGCCAGTGGATGACCTCTCCACTGCTGCCACTGTGGGCCACTGGCCCATAAAGGATGTGTCAGCACAAACAACAAATTGTGATTTAATGCTTTTAATTTCCAATTCTCTGCTGTCCAGTCAATGGCTTTAGACCCTCTTGTCTCACACAGAGAAGTTTATAAAGAGATTGCTGCAGGAAATGAGAGCAGGATTTTTTGTAGTTGAGCATGTGCAAGGGGATTTAAAAGACACACATTGATGGTTGTGTTATTGGCTGATGTTGAGGCAAAACCCTGTTTAGACGAACCAAGGGGTCAAGGCTGGTTAACATGCTGGTAGATGCTGTAACTACGCCATCTGGTTCCAACCGTGGACAGCGATTCAAAATTAGGCATAAATATATATTTTTTTCTTCTTTCTTTTCAAAGCTTATATAAGGCTTATATATAAGATTAAGTCTTATAAAACAGTTCTGTGGTCCCATGAGAAAGACGTTCGATTTTGTAACTTTTTTTTCAGGGCATCAGCCGAGTAACTGCCATTGAAATTAATGTGAATGTTATAGCATATCTTTCCAGTATTATAGACCTCCTTGAGATGGAGTACAAAGTGTGTCTTGGTGTGCAACTAACAAATATGAAATATTCATTTTGCCATTATAAATGTATCAAGGCACAACAATGTTTATACTTCATATATCATGTTTAATACATGCTTAAGAAAAAACAGCTCTAATGCGTCTGAATAATCACAGGAGAAAGTCGGTTCACATAACATGAAATAAAAATGAAATATATTACAATACAAAAGTTTGGGGTCAGTAAGAATTTTTTTTTGTTTTTTAAAAGAAGTATTGTATGGCTCAACAATGCTGTATGTATCTGATAGAAAAAACATAGTAAAACGTTAATATTGTGAAATATTATTACAACTGAAAATAATGATTTTCTATTTGAATATATTTTAAAATTGTAATTATTCCTGTAATGCAAAGCTGAATTTCCAGCATCATTACTCCAGTCGTCAGTGTCACGTGATCCTTCAGAAATCATTTTAGTATGCTGATTTGCCACTCAAGAAACATTTCTTATAATTATTAATGTTGAAAACATTTGTGCTGCTTCAGATTTTTGTGGAAACAGTGAAACATTTTTATCAGGATTTTTTGATGGACAAAGTTCAAAAGAACAGCATTTATTTAAATTATGTAACGTCTTTACAATCACTTAGATCCGTTTAATATGTTCTTGCCGAATAACAGAATTAAAAATGAATGAAACAATCAAACAGTATAACAAATTTTACAAATTTAAAACTTCTGAATGGTAGTGTATATGAAAAAAATTACAATAATCCTGTACATGGATAAATGTCAAGAGATTGAATTAACCAGGCAATACTGGAAACTATTTTTGAGTGGGTAATAATTTACTTGTTTACATTGAAAAATAAATAAGAAAACATAGTTTCACATGCATTTAGGTTGCAAGGGATTAACTTGTATAAAAAATAAATAAATTAATTAAAAAAAGCATGCAGTAACAGATTAATTCAGTTGCTACAAATATAATAGTATTTACTAATTAAGCATAACCTACTTTTATATGCTTTCATATTCAAATAGTCAAGAGATTAATCTCTCCATATGGTTTCATATAAAATGTCAGCAGTTTCCTTGGCACACTTAATTCAGCTAATATTCCTGGTAGATAAAGGAAAAGCTACAGTCGCTCCAGTTTATAGGATGGTGAACAAGAAAATGCAAAACTCATAAAAAGTAAAGCAAAAAGTTCAGATTGGTTTTTATATAACCTCTACACACTGTAGTCGAGTGAGAACTGTGTTGGTGAGAGAAGCCTGCTTACTGGGGGCCTCATATTGAACAGAAGGTGCCGTCTCACACTCCAGGCCATTCACACACACTCTTTACAGTGCGAGTGAAATATTAACAGCTCTCCCCTTCTGTAAGTAATCTAACTCTGCTGCTGGGCCACAAGGTAAGGTTCAGGGTGCGTCTGGAGAGACTGCTGTGCTGATAAACCTCATCTACATATTTGAAGGAGAAAACTACTTAGACAATTGTATAAAACTACACTTAATTACCATAAATACAAGATTAATTATTGTAGTTGTCATTTCAGCTCTAATTCATGCTCATAAGGGCACTGTTTATTAATGTGTCTGATATTTTTATGTATAATGAAATAGAATTTTAGTACAGGAATTTAACAGATTTATGGGTCATGCCAACTTAATTAATTCAATGAAATGAAAAGAAATGTTAAAAATGTGCACGGTTGCCAGACAGATTTACACCTTGGCCACGTATCACAATATCTTCAATAACACAGAGTCCCAGATTCTACTCCATAGACAGACAAGGACTGCAGCCAAGACTGCCACTATCCCAGATGGAGACTACTGTTAGCTAATCTATGATCTAATATATATATATATACCTGAATTTACAACAAACGTGTTAGGATATCAAATCAAAGAGAATAGAAAGTTTTGTATACTGGGTGTACAAACAATTTTCATTCAGAAATTGCTAATTAATTTCACAAAAGAAACAGAAATTTTGAAGCAAAAAAAAACTGTGATTAGTATTTTCTTGTAAAACGTACATTAATAATCTGTTTTATTTTCAACTTTGAGAAATCATTTTTATAGTGTTTATGTACAGTGGGGCAAAATAGTATTTAGTCAGCCCCCAATTGTGCAAGTTCTCCCACTTAAAAAGATGAGAGAGGCCTGTAATTTTCATCATAGGTATACCTCAACTATGAGAGACAAAATGAGAAAAAAAAAATCCAGAAAATCACATTGTAGAATTAATTGGTAAATTCCTCGGTAAAATAAGTATTGGTCACCTACAAACAAGCAAGATTCTGGCTCTCACAGACCTGTAACTTACTTCTTTAAGAGGCTCCTCTGTCCTACACTGGTTACCTGTATTAATGGCATCTATTTGAACTTGTTATCAGTATAAAAGACACTTGTCCACAACCTCAAACAGTCACACTACAAACTCCACCATGGCCAAGACAAAAGAGCTGTAAAAGGACACCAGAAACAAAATTGTAGACCTGCACCAGGCTGGGAAGACTGAATCTGCAATAGGTAAGCAGCTTGGTGTGAAGAAATCAACTGTGGGAGCAATTATTAGAAAATGGAAGACATACAAGACCACTGATAATCTCCCTCGATCTGGGGCCCACGCAAGATCTCACCCCGTGGGGTAAAAATGACCACAAGAACTGTGAGCAAAAATCCCAAAACCACACGGGGGACCTAGTGAATGACATGCAGAGAGCTGGGACCAAAGTAACAAAAGCTACCATCAGTAACACACTGCACCGCCAGGGACTCAAATACTGCAGTGCCAGATGTGTCCCTCTGCTTAACCCAGTACATGTCCAGGCCCGTCTGAAATTTGCTAGAGAGCATTTGGATGATCCAGACGATATGAAACCAAAATAGAATTTTTTGGTAAAAACTCAACTTGTCGTGTTTTGAGGAGAAAGAATGCTGAGTTGCAGCCAAAGAACACCATACCTACTGTGAAGCTGTGGAAACATCATGCTTTGGGGCTGTATTTCTGCAAATCGACCAGGACGACTGATCCGTGTAAACAAAAAAATGAATGGGGCCATGTATCGTGAGAATTTGAGTGAAAACCTCCTTCCATCAGAAAGGGCATTGAAGATGAAACGTGGCTAGGCCTTTCAGCATGACAATGATCCCAAACACACCGCCCGGGCAACGACGGAGTGGCTTCGTAAGAAGCATTTCAAGGTCCTGGAGTGCCTAGCCAGTCTCCAGATCTCAACCGCATATAAAATCTTTGGAGGGAGTTGAAAATCCGTTTTGCCCAGCGACAGCCCCAAAACATTATGGCTCTAGAGGAGATCTGCATGGAGGAATGGGTCAAAATACCAGCAACAGTGTGTGAAAAACCTTGTGAAGACTTACAGAAAAAACATTTGACCTCTGTCATTGCCAACAAAGGGTATATAACAAAGTATTGAGATGAAATTTTGTTATTGAACAAATACTTATTTTCCACCATAATTTGCAAATAAATCTTTAAAAATCCTACAATGTGATTTACTGTGATTCTCATTTTGTCTCTCATAGTTGAGATACCTATGATGAAAATTACAGGCCTCTTCCATCTTTTTAAGTGGGAGAACTTGCACAATTGGTGGATGCTTAAAATACTTTTTTCCCAACTTGTATGTATATTATCATCACAACAAACCACACACACACACACACACCACACACCAACACACACAAAGATCATAGGAAGATGGACCGTGGAAACAGTTGGACATCTAATGAAGTTTACAAGGGAAGGACAGAGAATAATATAAAATCAAGGAGAGTGTCTATAGGTTTGTGCTACAGCCGCATGCATTTCCTGATGAAAATGAAAATGGTTTAAAACATGACAGCACTAGCGGCGAGGCTCTGGGAGAGTCAGGGTTGTCCTAGATTTACCAAATCTGACCTAGAATGGGCGTCCTCATCTGCTCCTAGTGCATGCTTTCTGTGCAGATTGTTGTTTGTCTAGCCGTCAAGCAGATCAAATCTGAATCTGCGTTAATTTAAGTGTATTATATTCCACAGTTTATTCTCACAGTGTCCTTAGAAAACAAGCTTTTTGCTCTAGAAAAGAAAAGAGAAGTGAGTGATTTTGTTTCCTCACTCAAACCTAACTCTTATGTTCTGTTGTGATGATCATTTCTATGTTTTGTGCTCCCAGAGACTCCAACATTCTTAAACATAAAGTTCCAATAAAATTACTTTATTCACGTTTGAGACCCCAAACATAATGTGACATTAGCCGTGGTTAAAGTAAAATTAATTTAACTAAAATTAAATTAACTGAATGAAAAAAAATCCCAGTCAAAACTACTTTTTACTGGCTCTTCAATTATTGGCTCATTATATAGTTTATCACAAGTTTTTGTCACAAGATTTATCACAAGTTTACAGCAGGGCATTCTCATGGGAAACAGGTGAGAAAGGTCCTAATAAGTCCTCAGAAACTCTTTTACCGAATCTGAAACGGCCTTGTGGGCTGGATAAGATTCTGGCAATCTGGTGTCACCTACTTTGACACACTGAATGGCATGTTATGCAATGCTGGCTGCTAATTGCAAGTGACACTTTAGAAAATGTTTCCCGTGAAATGATTCACTCTTCAGCTTTAAATGTTTGGCAGACTGTCTTTGTAATCCATATCGAATGATCAAACGAAAAGTTATGCACAGTTGCTGTGTGAATTAGTAGATATCTTTGTCTTTTATCTGTTTAAAACTATGTACTACCTCATACTGGAAATGCTTGATTGAATCTCAATAGGTAAGATTTGATGGTGTTCAGATGTTCAGAGCTTCAGAGAGGGTCTATTTACTTCACAGCTTAACGAAATTGTCAATATCATGGTTTAAACAAAAATATTAATAACGATCCAAGATGGCGTGTCATCAAAGGCAGCATAACGGGTGAACACAGGAACCTGCGTTCACATCTTTGAGCCAAGAGATCTGCCTGACAAGGTCTTAAATGGCTCTAAATCCTGACGCTGTGACCATTGCTTTCCTAATTGCTTTGACATGTAGTCTTTGTTTAATAAGAACTAAATCCAGGGGCAAATCGAGTGTTCGAGTGTTAGAACGGGGAGATATTTTCTCAGTGTCTAAAATAAGCAGTTTATCTCCTGGAAAGGCATCAAAGAGTCACTTGCTTTTATTACATGAAACAGCATAAAGATGAAAAGAAATTTCTTTCCCATAGAGATCTTTCTGGTTTTATATGGAATGAGCAGTTTGTTGTTATGTATTTCTGTTTGCAAATGAGAATAGTTGAATTATTATAAATGTTTATTAGATTTTGATCAAAAATGATGATGCAATGATACAAACATACTCAGGTCATGTAACTGTATGCGTTATCTTTTTTGATAGAAATTTGGAAAACTTTTTTCACTTGAGAGTTTTAAAGGTTGGGTGGCTGATTTTTTTTTTAACGCAACTTTTTAAACAGCAAAATACAGCAACCGAAATTTATATGGCCTTTTTTTTAAAGTGGACATAGATAAGTATAATCCAACATAAACAATCAATGCCACACCTACACTTGTGTTTAACTGTGAGCTGACAGATAACCACGTACCTCTGACACTGAAATCATATGGTTCTGCCACCAATAAAGCACTGATTAATTAAAGCGACTCATCAGTGGCCTAAGGAATCATATGTGTCTCAGGTGGCAAAAAGACCCAATCACCTTATCAGAACTTGCAGGTTTCTGCCGCTCCCATTAAACACTGTATCTGTATGAGTGCTCCATCTAAAATGACACTTGCAAAAAAAAAAAAAAAAAAAAACCGTGCATGTCGTGTTGATTCAAACCCGTTAGACAATCAAACATTGTCAAAGACAATTGGGTCTGATGTCTGAGTCATTCTGTGTACTTCAGAAAACATTGTCAGGTAAGGATCTCAAAGACAGCACATGCACATGAACATAAAATGGTGTCATATTCCATCTGTGGTTTCATTTTTTATCTGATGAGCTAAGGCTCATATTTTCTAGCACTAAAAGAATTTGGGGCATTTGAAAAGTGAAGGGATGCATTATAAACCTGATTAGCAATGCTCATGAGTATTATTGAAGTGATGTAACTTTGACCTGTAACTGATTTGCTGAAAAGCTGTTAAGTGAGTGCCGGCCACATTAGGATTAACGCTTTTTTTCTTTTTTCGACATGCACCTTTGACAGAAGCTTCTTTGGGTCTTAAAGTCTTAAAAAAAAAAACAAAAAAAAAAAAAAACCTGGTGATAGTTCACCCACAAAAAATGAAAATTCTGCCATCATTTACTTACTCAGCTGTTTCAAACACAAAAGAAGATATTTTAAGAAAGATTGGTTCTTTAAAAGTTCTTTACATGTAGTAATGGTTCTATTTAGAACCATAGCATCCTGAAGAACCCTTTTTTACCAAACCTTTCTCAAATATCTTCTTTTATGCTGAATTACATTTCAATTCATTTTCATTAATGATCCCGTTTAATGGTCCGTCTTATTAAGATCTAATATATATATATATATATAGATATCTATATTATAGTATATCTATTTATATATATAATATATATATATATAGTTATGTGTCTACTTAATAAATAATATATATAAGTTATTATGTATACTGCGGCCAACCAAATTAAAGCTATTAAAATGGAACAATTAATAACCAAAAACATAGAAATGAACTTAAAAATACCCCCTCTCATATTGTTTCCTAAGTCTACGAATATTAACAATGAATTTGAATTTTTTTGTAACGGGTCTTTTGTCACAATTCTGTACTGTCTGCGTTCAACTTGATTCTGCTTAATTTATTGAACAACTTATCTGATGAATGATTATCAATTTAACAGAGAGAGAGAGACAGAAAGTAGAAAATACATAGAAAGAGGAAAATGTAGGCAAACACTACATAGAGAGGCAGTCACACCAACAGTCAGACAGAGAAAGAGAGTGATAGAACAAGAGACAGATAGAAAAGAGACTGCTTTAATCCTCTCAATCCTCTCTCTCTCTCTCTCTCTTCTGCTTTAACATTACATCACCCTCTCACTGACCCACTTTGTCTCCCAGTCTGCACACCACTGGCGGGCTCTGCCTGGTTCAGCTGGGGTCAATAGCCCACTAAAGCCGCCCACACTAATCGTGTTAGTTTTAAAGGTGTGCTGGGATGAGCTTGCCACTGTGTGGGTGGATATTTGTTAGTGTCTTTGGTGTTGTACTGGATTAATGAGAGTATCACGAAAGGAAAGTTACACACATGAATGTTTGTGTGGGTACCTCTGGCAGTCCTGATGCACCATATAGCATCTGCATTCTCAAATGTGCAGGAAAAAACTCAAGTGATAAATTAGCGGAGTCCTTGCTATAGTATCTTCATTGTGAGTGCATTTCACCTAATGGCGAGAACAACAAATACATATTTAGCTTGTAACAAATCTTTCATCACAGTGCTAGAAGAAATCCTGCAGCTGAAACAGAGCATAGCACAAGTTTGATTCCCCGGGAATGCATGAATTAATAAAACGTATGAGGTATATTGAACGCATTCATGCAATGTAAGTCGATTTAGATAAAGGCATCTTCTAAATGCATAAATGCAAATGCAGAATACCAAGTCAATGTGTCCATATTAAAGCAATATCACACTTGATGGACCTGCCATTAATTCAAAAGAAGTCTCTGTAATTAATTTGAAAATGTCACCCAGTAGGAACTTGCAATGACAGCTTGAGCCGTTTCTGAAAACTTATTTGAGCAATAGTACGATCACATTTACCGTTGTTCAATGAATTTTCACAGATGAAATCCAGTCATTTCAACAGGAATTCAAGTGATTGTGAATTTCACGTGAGGGTGAAAGATTTCCTCACGCAGATTTCGCATTGGTTTCAGCTGGTCACACTACACTATTGACAATAGGCAATTTTGCTCATGAAAATTTGCAGAAATGTTTAATGCTGTTGGGCTGTCACATTAGCTGTCTTGGAACGCTGTTCGGGTCAGATTATAGAATTGGAACTAACAGCTATAAGGAGCTATAAGCTTTCCTAAAGGGCCAATGCAGAACCATATGCACAATCTTGATGATCGCTTGTTTTCACACGGCGTGAACATCGTTTTTTGTCATTCGAATGGCATCTGGAACTGGCAAGGCTGAACAGAATGTGTGCTAGGAGACACGTAGCATATTAATTTGTAATCTATTTGACACAATTTCGTCAAACATCACATTATTCTGTGATAAAAGACAGACAGTGTAATGTGCTGATATAGAGTCAAGCCGTCGCTCATATTTAGTGTTCCTACTGAATATGCATCAAAGTCGTAATGTGATAAACACATTATTCAATACAAGCGGCAGCATGGTGTGCTTGGGGTTCTTTATTTAGGCACGTAAACTGCATGTTCACAAACATATTCCTTTTCACCCGTTTATAGGCTTGGGCACTTCCTTTTTGTGACCTTTGATGATAAAGCAGAGGACAATTGCATTTATGCTTTGTGTGCATGAGTGTGTTAAAGTGATACTGAAAGTCTGCCTTCGGTTTTGCCTTGAGCCTCTAAATATGAGAGTAACTCTTAGTGTTTAAAGATTGTGTGGTTAGCAATTGGAGCTCAGATATGTGGGAGAAGACAGACAAAAACAGAGAGAGAAAACTGTAGTTGATATTAGTATGCTTGATATGTCATTCTGTAGTTATATTTAATTCCTTTATTTTGTTGTTTTTAAACATAAATACACACAAATAATGCCTGGCTATGTTTGATTGGTATTGTTTAAGTAGAAATATGGGAATTGCAAGTTCTTGAAACATCACAATTGTTAATCATCTATATTCGGGGTAAGTCACTGTATATCTCAATGTTTACATATTCATACACTCAAAAAAAGATGGTTCTTTAAAAGTTATTTACATGTAGTAATGGTTCTATTTAGAACCATAGCATCCTGAAGAACCCTTTTATGCTGAAATGGTTCTTTTAGTTAGAGTTTAGAGTTCTTTATTACCTCCTTTTTGTTTTTCAAATCTGTATCTGTCAAAGCACCTCATTACCGATTTTCTGGAGCTCAGGGATCCAACTACACAGACTGTCAACACTCTCTCAGGTAAACATGTAAATGATTTCATTCTAAAATTTAAATAACTTTAAATTATAACCTGGTTTCCAAACTAACATTCCTTTCTTTAGAGACTTTTTTGGGGGGGTAGTGTGAGCAGCTCTGTTAGCTGAAGGATACTTCCTCTTTCTCCACTAATTCAAAAAGACAGGAGACATTGAATGAATAATGACATTTTGTTAGAATTTGTGTAATATTTGGGTTTATCATAACATACAAGTTCTCACACACACACACCACACACACACACACACACACACACCACACCACAAACACCTTCAAGCTATCCCCTGACTTTATAAATCGTTTTTTTCCTTTTAACATTCGAAGGGCTCACATACTGGTCCATTTTATGAAACATAACTGTTGCTTAAAATAATGTGCACACTGTAACCTAACTCAATTTGCCTATTTCATCTGCAGCATATCCACAACTTCATCATCTGCGTAGGAGAAACTACTGCCACTCATTCCACAACAAAGATGGACTTCAGGCAGGAGCATCTGGACCACTCAAACACACAATATATATTTTGTTAGCTAGATTTAACAAAAACTCTGTAACACCCCAGGAAGCCGAAAAGGACCCTGGTTCCATGGTAACCCTGACACCAGATACATTTACGACCTAATGGAATGTGAGCAGAGAGACTCTCACTGCATTTTCCAGAAGCAAGAGGCACAAATGCACAGTAGAGATTGACTTTTCTACTAATTAATTCATAGAAAACCTTTCTTTGAATGAACAGTGTATCCTTCAGGTCATGGTGTATTTTGTCTTTGATATTTTTAGACTATTTTAGGCATGCTTATGAGGGAACCCATTCCTGTCATCCTTTCACTATAAGTAATCCTACCTTGTTTAGTATCTATGAATTCGCCTTCTGATGATCTAAACAGGAGTGTATATTATATGTTGGTACATAGTCAATATATATTAGGGCCCTGAGAATCTTTAGTAATTTCGATTCAAGTCCATTTTCAAATTACCATGCTTAGAGACAAAGGTCGTAAACCCTCCAGCAATTGCAACCTCCCAGTTGGAATTTCTTCCTTTCTCATTGGACAGGCCCACCTTGAGAGGCGTGACTCTTCCTAGACCTTAAAGGCCCCGCTCCAGGGATCCACCCAGTTGGTGGTTTGTTGGAATTCTGAGATGTGGTGAGAAAAACGCTCCCGGAAACTCTAAGCTCGTGCCAGGCTTCGGCCTCGACGTTTCCATTTCACCAAGATTCTCTGACTCCAACTGGTTCTTTCTCATCAACCAACTTCAGCAAGATCTTTGGCCTTAAGATTGCATCAGGAATCTATTTCAGACAGACGAGACTCGCAAGTACAAACTTAGTCTTATTAATTGATACAATAAGTATCAGTTACACCTTTTTACAAAAGTGTGTTTGAAATAAGAATCTGACGTTTCCCTCAGGTGTAAATCTGCTGATTATGCAAGTGGTTTCTATCTCATAGGCCTTATTTTCTCTCTCTTTACTTCGCGTTAAGCCTTTTTTAACCCTTCCCTATCCAAACTTGTGTGTGGGTGTGTGTGTGTAGGTGTAATGTGTATGTTATACCCATTTTATGTGTTTATGTGGATGTTAAACCCGTTTATGTGTGTGTGTTTATGTGTATGTTAGACTAGTTTAAGTGGTTATGTAGTTAATAAAACCTTACTTGAATCACACTTGACGTTGTTCATTGTTTACTCATAACTGAAGTCCCTAATCATGCAGATTTATGCTACAAGCTTTTGTAGAATTGTGCAGTAAGGAAGTTATTTCCCTTAACCATGAAATTAACGTTCTTGGAATTGACAATACAGTTGACCCTGAGAGGTCAGCTAATATCTACAGCGGATCTAAAATATTCATACCGGTAATTAATTATAACTAGTTATGATTAAATATTCATATTTCCCCAATGAGCTGATTCGTTACATGCTCCATAGAGGAACTTTCCTCAAGTGTGTGACGGAAATGTTACGTCCCTCACATACTGTTGATGCTGTGTCCCAGCCGGAGCGACGAGACAAAAAACTTAAAACTCATTACAAACTAGGCATTTGTTGCATCCAGTGGACATAATTACTGATTATAATGACTTATACTGTAGTTTACGTGCGTTGGATTGCATTGCGCCGCGTAAACATAAAACCATGTCTGCATTTGTGATCAGAGAAATTACAAACTACAAGCGCTACTCTACATTGCTCAAAAGTCGCGTTTGAATCATCATTGGCAAATGATAAAAGAAAACGTACTTACAGACTGTGAGTCAGAACAGCCGTCTACTCTCCTAGGATCAGTAAACAGTCCTCCATAAAATGTGCCGGCGATCCACAGCACTAAGTTGATGTATTTCCTCAGCGACCAGCACAGATCAGCTCTAAGCATGACGAAGCGTATATCATCCTCTTTTGGAAGACCAAAAAAAAGTAGTTTCGCTTTCACAAAACGAAAAACACAGCGTCGGCAGGGACATGGCGCGTCCATTCTTTGCGGAACATTTGGGCGGCGTTATGCAAATCTTCCCACATAGTGCGGTAGATATGTGGGTCGTGTTAGAACGAGCCGTTTTAGGGGGGTGTGGCTGACTCTTAACTTTTATAAAGAATATTCTCTTTGGATTTGAGACTTTAGTCTTTGCAAATGTAAAGATCTTCTTTATGCACCAAGAGATTTTTAACACTCCAAAGAGAAAGGAAAAATGAAATCGCATATTATGACCCCTTTAAAATGTAAACCCTAATAGAGGCGACACTCTTAAAAAAATCACTATAAAATAAAAGACAGCCTCATTACTGGTTTTCTAGATTTTCTAGTAGCTTGTCATCAAGCTACACAGACTGTCACACACTCTCAACAGGTAAATGAGTTCTTTCTTAAAATGTCCATCATTTTTACTCAAACTGTAACTGGTTTCCTACCAGTCATGTCTTTTTTCTCTTTTTAGTTGAGGAGAACCTGTTAGTGCTACCAGCTCTGTTCAGTTAAGGATACTTCTCTCCTCTTCACCACTAAGTAAGTAACAAAGATATTGAATTAATGGTCCATATTGTTAGAATTTGTTTATTTATTACTTGGGTTTATGCATAAACATATCCAGCTATCCCTTGATTTTATATCACTTTTTCCTTTTAACATTGTGAAGCGCTCACATGCAGCGTTTGGCCTTCATAAACATAGCTGTTTTTACCAAAACAAATGGAAGGAGACGCATTGTAACTCTGAACTCAATTGTGCATTTCAGATGCTGTCATATCCTGCAACCTCATCATCTGCAGAGAGATGCTGCCATTCAATCCCACCAAAATACACACAATGATGGATTTAAAGGCATCAGATTATAAAAACACAGTGATTCACTAGAACTTGGTTTTCATCACACTATTTTCTGTTTCTGTTTTGTTTTACTTCTTTAAGTATTTATTTATCTTCAATGTCAATTGTCATTTATTAACATATTCTGCTAATAACTGTTGTTATAGCACTGTCATTGTTGTTTTTATGTAAAACCCTAATACAGGCTACAAGATATTATAAAACCAGGCAGATAGAGGGGTAAAAAAATAAAAATAAATACAAATAATATTAATACTTCTAATCTTAATTATATAATGTACTTTTACTAATCTTATGAAGATAACCTATCTCTCATTAAAGTTTATCTATAACACCAATAAGGTCCTATTGCATTTTCAAAGCATGAACCCAAAAAGAGTTCTGCTATTGTTATAATCTGAAGAACTTTATGGTACAGTTTAGAACCATTTTTCTTAAGAGTGTACACTATGAGATATGATAGTCAGATGACTTTTTGAAATTGCCTCAACTCGATAAGAAAATCAGTAGGCTACTTAAAAATGCAAATGTTGTAACAGCAAATTTTAAAACACAACCTTTTCCCATAAAATATTTTGTCTCTTTTTAGCAAATGATAATGAAAGTAGTTGCTTAAGCCTCCGAAAATGTCAAATAATCCTGAGGAGGTTCAAATAAATGCAGATTATAAATAATTAGTTTAGCCATTTTTTAGCCTTTTACCAAAATGTAGGACTTTTTAAAATACAGATTAAAACTATGTCTTGTGTGATTTTTTCTTTTTATCAGCAATACACATGAAAAACATCACAATTATATACAACCACTGAATGCCATGAAATAAAAAAGACTTGAAGTTCTCACAGCAGTTTACAAAATACGCCCAACTTCAAAGTGTCAAAATGCCAGCATCACCTTGACACATAATGTATTCAACGCCAGAATGGTGATAATTAAAAAATAATTTCACACTGCACAGCAATACACTGATAGAACTAAAAAGTTATCTACAAAGATAAGTTCTTAAATCAACAAAAGATCTCTTCCACTGAAATAGTCACTTAGCAGACCTAAAAGGTAAAAGTGCTCCAGCTTCGCATATGCAAAGTAATTGCATATGTGAATACAAAGTATCACTTATTTACCTTCATTTCTTAAATAGCACTACATGCATCAATCTGCATTTAGATAGCTTCAACTGATAGTCGTTTTCTTGTAGGATTTCCTGGTATTATGTACCATTCATTATTTCCTCTATTTTCTCAAACTGCCTAGACTAATGGAAAGCTTTACATGACACCATTACCACCATACTTCTCTGGAGTATTGAGTGATGTCTTCACTCGGAAAGTTTTGTGTAAAAAGGTGGCATGTACAGTATATAGCTTCCACTCTCTGTTAAGTGAACCAGAAGGGCCCTGTGCATCCAAAATCGTGGATATTGTTTTGCAGCCTCTTCTCAAATGTATGCATTTGCTTTAATTTATCTAATTTATTCTTCATTTTCAGAGCTGTCTTTCATTTTGCTTCAATGTATGATAACTTAAAAATCAATACATCAGCACCCCAGGCAACTTCAGGGGAAAAGGAGATCAAAAATAGCACAGTTGCTCCTTCATCTTAGGATCACGTGTCCAAAAGATGCAAGCACCAAGGGGAAAATTCTCCTGCTAAATAATACACCTTAACTAAAAAGTATTAAAGATGAATATTTGATTAAAGGTTCAGGCTTCTTTTATTTATTAACATTCCAGGCCGGATGTCCTCAGCTGATGTCTGAATGAGTTACCTACCAAAGACCTCGTGTTTAAAGGTTTGCATATTGGGGAAAAAACAGTTACGGTTATAGGTAGTTTATTTTTATTTTTTTTTTTGCTTTCATATTCATATATAACCTGAGATTTAGGGTCAGTGTGTGCTCTTTTCTTGTAGTGGAAAAAGTAATGGAGTAATTAAATAATCAATCATTCTCTCTCTATGTGTGTATATATTATATATATATATCTATATTAATATATATATATATATATATATATATTAATAATACTATATAATATATATATGTTTGTGTGACCCTGGACCACAAAACTCTTAAGTCTTAAGTCACTGGGGTATATTTGTGCCACAGGGCCCAAAAATACATTGTAAGGGTCAAAATTATCGATTTTTCTTTTATGCCAAAAATCATTAGGATATTAGTTACAGATCATGTTCCATGAAGATATTTTGTAAATTTCCTACTGTAATTATATTAAAACTTAATTTTTGATTAGTAATATGCATTGCTAAGAACTTCATTTGGACAACTTTAAAGGCAATTTTCTCAATATTTTGAGTTTTTTGCACCCTTAGATTCCAGATTTTCAAATAGTTGTATCTCAGCCAAATGTTGTCCTATCCTAACAAACCATACAGCATATTTATTCAGCTTTCATATGATGCATAAATCTCAATTTCAAAAAATTGACCCTTATGACTGGTTTTGTGGTCCAGGGTCACATATATTTACACACATCATACTATTAATATGCATTTTAATTAAAATTATAAATGTGCTAGCTATTGTACTGTTTATTTAGGAACATTGTGGCACCCCTCTTATTATGAACATGACTGATTGCTTTCATGTGCTGATAATCTTAATATTAAAAATGCACTAGTGTACTAATAAATGACATGTTAGCAGTTAATATTTAGCTGATAAATGACTGCTGTTTTTCGTACTCTGCAGATCTGCAACTCTAAAGATAACAAAATAGTTTTACAAGCCTTTGCCCCAAAGCTGGGATCTAACTGGATAGATCCGACAATTTGAACAGATGGACAATATCAATTATAGCTGTCTAATAATCATTTTCTGGCAAAATCAATAAGCTGCTGGTTCAAGAAAACTCTGTAATGTTAAAGACTTAATAGAGGCATATACATATATACAAGCACAGAGTTGCATAAGCACAGGGTTATTAAGAATCATTTCCATGTCAACAAACCTTAACAAAATCCCAAAAAATTGCACCACCTTGTGGTACTGTACCGTAGGTCTTTTCAAAAGTAGACTTTATATCAAACCAATGTTTGACAGCAATGAGATGACCTATAGAAAATGTTTTATATTCATGTAGTGCTTAATTAGTAAATATACATTCACATTTCATTCTAGGCCTGTTAAATGTTAGTGACTGCACAGTTTAGATGGTCATTCCAATATGATAACCTTAAGCCTAAAATTCACACAAACCACTTCCAAAGGACACTCAAAACGACTTTATCCAGTAGTTTTCAATTGCTTTCAAGATCATAAGATCTAACTTGCCTGAAAAGAAATTAAATTATGAATTATGTACCTATTTTCCTGTTTATTTTCCTTTAGAATTCAGGTAATTACAACTTTAAAAGACTACAAAAGGATGAAATGACTACAAAACTTTTTTTTTTCTCCTTAAACTTCCATCAATTTGTTATTTAATGCTTGATCAGTCCCAGTCCTGAGTCATTGCTCAGTGCTCCATTTGTGCAGAAGACAACATTTATAGTTGCATTTTCAGCCTCAAAATATGTACACCTTTTTTTTTTTTTTATAATATTTCTGCAACATGTAAAAATACGTTTGAGATTGCACAGAGCATGGTTTAATTCGATGAAATAATGATTAACCGATCTAGTTTTATATACCACTGAATAACATTTAGCAAGTAAGGTAATGCACTTATATGTTTGCACATCCATTTGTCCTAGATGCACAGGTTAGCGGCTGCGTAATCAAACTACCTTGCCCTACTTCTGGATGGAGAGCCGTATATATATACCTGAGCGCACCCATCGCCCCCTCCTACCCGAGCTCTCATTGCAGTAGGAGGGTCCATGTGCACACAGTGACGTCTCTACGCAAGTCTGTCTGAGTCCGCTGTTTGTATTAGTCTTCAGTTGGGCGCTTTCAACAATCTAGTAGCAATGTGCACGTAAACAGAAAACAATCGACAGGACGTTTCGGTGAAGTCGCTGTTGACTGCTGTACGCGCACAATGCGCTGTAGTTAAGGATCTCGCGTCATGAGCGCGGCAGTGAGCGGTGCGTTCAGCTGTCACAACTGAAACTAGTACATGCAAGCAGTCGCAACACTGGGAATACTTCTAAACACAATTTAACGGCACGGTTTAGTGTCATTTGCTCCGTTTTGTCCATTGGATTACTAGTGACCAGCAGTAGAGATAACTGTCACAACTGCATGTCGTAATTACGGTAAGATGTCTTATTATTATTATATCGCCGGAGAACGGAGCAGTCCTCTATATATGAACTACTATAAATGCAGACGAGTTTAAAACTTGTCTAAAACTTGTACATTTGTGGCACGCGATGCTTAACTTGACAGGACCTGTGCTGTGCATGAAGTGCACTTTAAAGCAATGAAAAGAAACAACAACAATTGTATATAATGTTTCCGTCAATAATGTATCCTTAACTAACATCCTTTGCATCAGATCAAATAAAAGACACAAATCCATGCAGCAGTGAATGCTGTTTAACACATCGCAATTGCTAACGCTTTCCATCAAATTGAGCCTACATCAAATTATAAATAGTTATATCAAAGCTTAGCACGATCTCCTTCGTTGCGTCGTTATAAGTTCTTCAAGGGATAGCAGCTTGTATTATTTCGCGTAACGTTAGCATCATCCTGTCTTATTTACTGTACGCGTGCTGGTGCATCTAGAGTTGAGTGCAACTTAAGTTTATTCAGCCAGATGGGACACGATAATTACTGTGATGTTCACAGACAGCAAGAACACTGGCGAATAAGATTTATTCTTGTGGAAATGCATGCAAACATATTTATTTCACTTTTTTATGCGTAATTGTTTCACGTGGGGTCATGTGATGAATAAAGCGCATCACAACGATATTTAAAGAGGAGCTCTTTTGCAGAAGAAACAACTGCGTCACAATCATCATTCTGGAGATCTCTGTGCAATGCAGCATGAAATATCACGCATCCGAGCCTACACGTAAAGTTGACTTGAAGTTTTTGTAGACTATGCAAAGAGCAAGTTCGTTTTTCACATGTTTTAAAGAACGTCGCAGAAATATTGTGGCTAGAAAGCTTATAAAAATAAAAAACTGATAGAGGACCAATCCGAGAGTGGCGTGATAAACTCTTGGCGACAGTCTGTCTGCTTCTGTCCAATGGTTGCACGCTAAAGTAAGGTATCGTGGGAAGAAGACAAGGAAAAAAAATCCAAAACAAAAACAACGAACTACGTCAATCGTTTAAAGCTGCACTCTCATCACCTTATGACTTTACTTTTAAAAGTGCAATGCCTCATGAACTAACTGTATGTATGTAGAGCTATTCATGATTGTATAGATTAGGGATGTAACGGTATGAAAATTTCATATCACGATTATAGTGACCAAAGTTATCACGATTATCAATATTATCACGGTTTTGTTAAAATTAGATGAAAGTGTTCAAAAAGAACAGATGCACACACTGAAAACATTTCAATAAGTTTTATATTTGAAAATCAACAAACAACAAATACAAATCTTGTGATGCTTTTTAAAGCAAAGTTGGGGTTGATTTCGAGTTCACATACAAACATAAATAGAATAGGCTAATTAAATTTTTCAATTTTAATGTAACACAACATATTTTTCGTCAGTGATAGAAATATGATTTAAGACGGTGTAAGCAAGTTTAGTTTGAAAACGTTTAATAGTAAATAAGACACAGTTAGACAATATTTGAATAAAATAATATTAATAAATATTTATTTGCAACAACTGGTGGAGTGCTGAATGCTGCACGCACGCGTAGCGTTGTCAAGGTAACATTTAGTCAGTCATTCCCTTCGCCAAGGGAGTTCCAAACGCTTATACGAGACAGTAATGCCCTGCACCCTTCAAAGAACACACTTCAAGGGGTCTGGGGCTCGTCGAAGGGAGTAGGGCATAGGGATACTCACTTACGTTTGGAATTGGCCCCATGTCTCTTGTATCACCGCAGAGGCACGGACGTGCTCTCTTGTTTCATTCAAATGCATATATATAACTGGGTGGTGGTCACGAAGGTGACTGAGCAAATTTGATGCATTTCCCCCTTTTGCAGCGACTTTCTTCTTACAAGATCAGCAGACAGGGTGACCGTCCTCAATTAAATTGCCTTCAGGACTCTTGTAAAAGCCAAAATACGACCAGACCTCTGATTTGGTTCTCTTAGATGGCTGAAAAATCTCCAGAGCGCTGTCAATGCCTTCCGCCATTTCCTCTTGTGCAAAAAAAAAACAAAAAGACATTGCATGCTGCTTCTGCGTCAGACTGATGTTGGCTGGACAGGATTTACCGCAAGTTTTCAAAATTGCGATAATCAAACACGGTTTTGATAATTACATTTTAAACGGTAATATTAACCGTCAGGGCATTTTATCGTGATTTATCGTAAAACTGGTAATCGTTACATCCCTAGTATAGATGATAGAAGAAGCCTGTATGTACTGTGCATGACTGACAGTTTAAGCTCACAGCGGTTCTATTGCGTCTTCAGTCCCTCCCATAATGCTCTTGTGGGTGGGTGGTCGGTTTGCTTTCTCTTCTTGGTGCTGCAACAGTGGGGGGGCTTAACCTTTTTTTTTTTTTTTTTGCATAGCCATTAAAAAAAAAATACATGAAATTGAATACACAATGCATTCAAACCTGTTTCAGATTTAAACCAGTTATTTTTGCATTCACGCCGTCTCTGTGTTGTAAGTCTCAGTCCACAGTTTTTTATTTGTCACTTCATCATAACTAAATGTAACACTGCTAAAATGAATCTTTACGTCATATCGTTGAAGGACAGAAGAGTTAAATTCATTTTTCTCACTCTTTCTAGAAATACTCAAATAATAATAATAAAATAGTAATCTAATCCAGAAACAAAGAGTTAAAAGTATAAAGAAATGCTTTGCTAGGAGAAAAAGTTACCTGCTAGTTCACAATTCATATTCAGTGAGAGGGGCAAGTGGATTTCGTGAAACCACCTTGAATGTGGAGCCTCATGTCACCTCACCTTATGTCTGCAGAGGCAGTGCCAGGATCCAGCAATGCTCAAAGCAAAGACTTTCACAGTTAATTAACAAATGTACTAATTTATAGTGGATTCACACATCATGGTGGTAAAAACATAGTAAAACATGTGGGAAAGATATAATAGTTTGGTTAAATACAAACATTTCAGCTGGAGAGAATGGGGAGGCACAGTAGTCTGACAGAGAGGGATGGCCCCAACACATACATAAAGAAGAGGTCATTTGCAATCCCATTTAATTAGCACTATTTAAATCTGGATACATTTCTTTGTAATCACACAATTGAAAAGTAGTATATCTGAATGAATGAATGAGGCATTTAAATAGCGCTTTATAGTGTATTGCTGTACACCCAAAGCACTTTACAATCATATGAGGGGGTCTCTCCTCAACCACCACCAGTGTGCAGCATCCAAACTATCTGTAATAAATTTTCCAAAAAATAGTCAAATAAACCAGTAATGAATAATAATTGTGTGTGCTATTTGGTTTGACAGTCAGAGTAATAAGATTTATTTGTACTAATCAGAATACTGCTATTTTGACTGTAGTCTAAATATCTCTAATTTATTGGTCCATTAGGTTTATCAAATGATCCAGGTATGGAGACTAAAAGATACCAAAGTTACTGCGAAGGGGCAAATGCAGAAAACAAATGGGCACAAATGCCGAACACCATGGAGTATTGCTGTTCTGCAGAAGAGAATTTGACAAACAGTGACATGCTCATGGATATTGTTAACTCGAGCAACGCCCCTAACATGACATCTGTCTGCAAGGACAACAACTTTAAAACTACAGAGACAACAATGCTTAGAGTTAACCAGAATCAACCATTACCTTTATCCTCCTTCAACAACTCCTTACACAACCGCAAGTCAGAAACAGACTCAAAGGAGCTCTCCAAAACGGTTGCTGAGTCTATGGGCTTGTACATGAATGCTGCCAGGGAAGCAGACTTTGGCTTTGCCCAACAAGGGACTGCAAGAGGGCAGGGTAGCCCACAGAAACAATATCCTCTTTGTGGGAGAGCAAATGAAGACAGCCAGTCCAGAACGACTGGGAGCCCAAAGATGAAAGCTCCCCCAGCTTCATTCCCACCTGGGGCCCAGCTACCCAATGGTGGCCCGCAGGAGTGTGCTGTGGTTCCTGCCTCAGTGCCCTCTGCACTGGCCACCACTCTTTCATGCAGCACTGATGGGTCTGGGCCCATGTCTAGTCCTACCGGACACAACATGGTGTCATCAACTACCAGCCCCATCTTCTTTGACTCTGATTGTCCGTCACTGGCTTCTGCCCCCACCAACTTGATCCAGGGTCAACACACCAGCCCTAACACCTGTAGCCCTGTAAAGTCCAGCATGGTGGGGTCACCTCCACTGGCTAGTCCGCTCAGTGTAATGAAGTCTCCGGTTTCCAGCCCTCATAGTATAGGTAGTGTGTGCTCGCCACTTTCCTGTAACACCAACATGAGATCATCCGTCTCAAGCCCAACAACAAATGGAGGCCATACCTGTAACATTAGACCATCCATCTCCAGTCCGCCCACCATTGGCAGCATGACCATGTCCAGTCCCAGGAACTCATCCAGGGGCTTCTCAGTCTCTAGCCCTCCCAGTGGATTGGGCCTAGTGCAAAATGATGTCAACAGCCCTGAGAGCCGAGAGCATGACTTCAAGGGATTTGAGTTCCCGAAGGTAGAGAATGTGGATGGGGAAATATTTAACATCGGCTTGGATGCTATGGGAGTGGCCAAATATATCAAAAACGAACCTGGCACTGATTACAGGAGTATGTGCCTAGGCAGCAGCAAGAGTGCCATGCCACATTCTCCTTTCGTAACTCACATTAAAACAGAGCCAAACAGAGAGGTGACATGTTCGAACCTTCAGTTTGTGGAGCCGCAGCACTCTCTAGGCTGCTTTCCTTCTGCAGAGACAACATACTTGTCTTTGAGGGATAATATTGACGAATATAGTCTTTCTGGGATCTTGGGACCTCCTGTTTCGTCTCTGAATGGCAACTATGAACCTGGTGTGTTTCTTAACAATGGCCTGCCCAAGGGGATTAAACAGGAAACCAATGATGGCAGCTATTACCAAGAAAATAATAATGTTCCCACGTCGGCTATTGTTGGCGTTAATTCAGGTGGACATTCATTTCATTACCAGATTGGAGCGCAAGGAACAATGTCGTTTGCACGCCATAATCTGAGGGACCAGACAAACCCCTTGTTGAATCTAATTTCTCCAGTTACTGGATTAATGGAGACGTGGAAAACTCGCCCAGGCCTGTCACAGGGGCCTCTCTCTGCCAGAGGGGATGGCTATCCAGGCTCAGTCTGCCTTACAGAAAACATGGAAAGGTAAGACACATTCAGGGAGTTTTTATTGATGTGTTGCAACAAAATGTTGAGGGCAGTGTTTTGAAATATTATTCAAAGTTGTATTGTTGTTTTATACTCAGACATTAGATCAATCCTATCCCCAAAAAAGAAGGACAAAGAACATATGAAACCATGTGAGAATTAAGCAAAAGTTACAAATGCTATGGAGACCATTTGCTAAAATTAGACTAAATCAATTGTGTTTGTCTGGAAGCTCCCAGTCAATATAATTAGCTGCCAGACAAATGGTTTGCACTTGAAACATCCTGTCCACCCTAATGGGAAGACTTGCCGGTTTTGTGGTGCACTAAATCTACACTTAAAAGGTTGACCAGCATGTAATCTCAACCCAACACTACAAGTGGCAAGTGTCCTACTAAGCTCCACATAAGAGGGAAGCAAAGTTTCCTTCTTATCAGAACTTTGTCTGTGTCTGTGAGCATAAACATAACTTACTGTATTGTTATCTGAAGGCCTTGGAAAATCTTGTGCAATGAAATACATCTTGTTATTGAGTCTAATCATTATGCACCAGTGTCATACATAATTAATGGTAGGTCAAGTACCTTTCTCTCAGAAACAATGATAAACAAGCAGTTTGTATGAAAGACTTTTAAACAAACAATGGGAGAGATCAAACAAGACAGGAAGTTGCCTAATTAATCATTTGAGCTGATTTTCATCAAGAAACAGATTTTTTTTAACCCAGTGCTTCAATGCTAAATGAAAAATAAAGCAGAACTGGATATGTAGTGTCCAATTAACATGAGGATGAGACTTTTTTGTGACCTTGTCCATTATAGCCATTGCCATGTGAATGCTGAATCAACCGCAGTGGGCCTTAGGAAATCCTTGCCAATTACTGAAGTCATAAATGTTTGCTTACCAGACTTTAAATTATACGTTGCATAATTTCTTTAACAAGCTTGCAAAGTGCAGGAAGCCCTAAACAGTTCTATAAAGCATATCCCATCTGACAGTCAAAACTTTATAAGAGTCAGAAGTTTGCAGAGTTAACTGAGTGATACAGTGAACCCCCTTTTCAGAATGTGTTCATTTGATGCTATTCTGAGACAAGGCAATTACAGCTAGCCGAGCTCTAGCAGTATAGCTAATGATTTTCACCCCATCCCAGATGTCCTGTGAAACAGTCAGCCAAGCACTCATTCAAAATAGTGTCTTTTTTACCACCCTAATGATATCAGAAAATATGTAATGCTAAGTTTGCTAACGAGAAAATGTAAATATGTCAGTTGTATGTAGGTTTGTAGCTTTCTGGCATTATTCTGGCATTCTGTATTTTTTTGGCTAACGCGCTATAGTTATGAGTCTAACTTGTATGTCATTTAAACAGGTCTTTTTTTTTAATTCAGTTTACTTGAGTGTGGAGTCAAGCTCATTACTGTAGCACCATCTATTATGAAGCAGTCCCTTCTGACTGGCTACTAGGCTGCAGTGAATTATTTAAGTTTATGATTTACATAGCATACTGATATTTAATTGTTAATTTTCTGTTTTTGACAGTAGTCTCTCATGCTCACCAAGACTAGATTTATTTGATCAAAAATACAGTGAAAACAGTAATATTGTGAAATATTATTAGAATTTTAAATAATTATTTTCTATTTTAATATATTTTAAAATATAATTTGTTCCTGTGATGGCAAAGCTGAATTATCAGCTGCCATTACTCCAGTCTTCATTGCCACATGATCATTCAGAAATCATTCTAATATGTTTTGTATTGGAGTTAGAACATTTTGTTCTTAAAAATTTTTTTATCTTAATGACCCCAAACTTTTTAACTGTATACATACACAATCCTGCAAACAAGTTGACATGGGGTATCTATGATCAAGAGAAATCCATTTTTATTTTTACTCAAAACCTTGACACTCATAATAATTTGCCTTTGGGTATAGCACAATTTTGATGTTCTCGCTATCTCCCACTCCCTGTCTTTCTCAATGGTTCTGTGCTGTCACTGAGTTTAAAATCAATAACTAACACACTGAACAAACCACGACTGAGTGAAAGAGGTGGAAGGCGGTGGCTGATCTAAAACCATTTTCCATTTGTAATTGAAAGGTTAAAGGGGTCATATGATGCTTTTTTAAAAGATAATTTTTTTTGTGTATTTGGTGTAACAGAATGTTGACATGCTTTAATGTTAAAAAAACACATTATTTTTCAAATACTGTACATTATTGTAGGTCCTCTATGCCCTGCCTCTCTCAAACGCTTCGTTTTCTACAAAGTCCCTCCTTCCGACAGTGCAGTCTGCTCTGATTGGCCATCTGACCCAGTGCATTGTGATTGCCGAACACCACAAGCACGCGTCGGAAAATTTAAAGCCTCTTACCATAATCGCGAGCTTCATCTTTCAAAATAAATGTTAAGACAGTAAATAATATCATTAGTTTTACCATCAGTTCAAGCCCGAAAGGGGAACAGAGTCGCGTGACAGACACAGTGATGAAGCTGGTATGTGTTTGTGATGTGACCCCCCCCCCCCCCCCTCCCCCTCACACACACTATGCTCAAACCGCGCATTTTGAACAGTCAATAGCAAATACTTAAAATAATAACAAAACAGTATCTGATTCAGAAGCACCAGATTGTCATAACAAAGTCAGAATTACCTCCTCTCCTAAGTTCACGAAACGTCGTCCATAAATGCTTTGCTGTTCTGTTGTAAGTGATCTTAAAGTTTCCTAAATGCATCTACTTTCGGAAGCCAAATAAAGTGCTTTTGCTTTCACCTAGAAACACACAGCGTCTCCCTGATATGGCGTCAAAAGTTGGACAAAACAGCACAAGCGCATGAACACAGCGCGCAAGCAAATTACAGTACTGTGCACACAGTGACAAAGCTTGCACGTAAAATGTAAACCTAAAGAAATGGCAAATTCCAAACTCGAGCACAAAAAAATATGATTGTGTACACACATCAGCAGGCTGCAAGGACAAATAACAAAACTGTGAGCAGAATCCGCACGCGCGCGCAGATCTAAACACGCACGAGTAATTTCTGCACGCGCGCAGAGCTAAACACGCGCGAGCTGAACCCTTCACGCACAGGAAGTTTTGACAGTCAGGGGGCGGGGCCCAACGTATGCTTGTTGTGTTAACAAATGCTATTGGCTGCTGGCCAAATCCTGTATTGATTGGCTGCTCGTCGTCTGGCTGTTGATTGGCTGTTGTTGGCCTTCTCCTGACGAGACAGAAAGCCGGGGAGAATTGGAATTGGATGATGGCAGAGAGTAAAGAGGTAAGTTCTCTTTCTAAATTCATACTTAAATCTTAGTATCTGTAAGGGTTTTATAATATAAGTTATAAAGGGTGTAACTGTGCACGTAATCGTACCAAAAATCTTAATTTTAACGAGTCGATATCGATTCTTAAATCCCAAGATCTATAGTTTTAGACAGATCGCTGTATATGCGCCTCGAGGCAGTAAAGTTAGTTTGACGTTTGACATTCATTAGACATTCGGGTTTTTTGCCAATTAAACTCTTTGCAGCTTTTATGTTTTGAGCCCAAACTAACTCAGATAGACATAAATATATGCCCTTTATGTTGCACAAGGCTTCATTTCTAGGAATTAAAAAAAAAATTTAAATTAATTAAACCATTTAACTAACCTAACTGTAAAATATTCAGAATATTATTAAATTTAATGCACAAGGCTTGTTTTTTCCAGATTATGCCTTTACTGTTTAAGCCTTGTGCATTATAGGGAATAATTTTCTGAATATTTTACAGTTGGTTTGATAACTTTAGATCAATGGTGTTGTCGTTTAATGGATTTATATTATTGCATACATTAAAAATTTTACAATTATTATAAAAAACATAAAATTGTAATTCCAAAAACGGAGCTTTGTGCGATAACTGGTATGTTTTCCCAAACATTTTAGTATTGGTTTTATATTATATTGTCTCGTAGTTAAATGGTTTAATTAATTTAAATGTTTGTTTTTTTTTAATTCCTAGAAATGAAGCCTTGTGCAAAATAAAGGGCATATATTTATGTCTATCTGAGTTAGTTTGGGCTCAAAACATAAAAGCTGCAAAGAGTTTAATTGGCAAAAAACCCGAATGTCTAATGAATGTCAAACGTCAAACTAACTTTACTGCCTCGAGGCGCATATACAGCGATCTGTCTAAAACTATCGACTTAGATCTTGGGATTTAAGAATCGATATCGATTCGTTAAAATTAATATTTTTGGTACGATTACGTGCACAGTTAAACCCTTTATAACTTATATTATAAAACCCTTACAGATACTAAGATTTAAGAATGAATTTAGAAAGAAAACGTACCTCTTTACTCTCTGCCATCATCCAATTCCAATTCTCCCCGGCTTTCTGTCTCGTCAGGAGAAGGCCAACAACAGCCAATCAACAGCCAGTCAGACGACGAGCAGCCAATCAAAACAGGATTTGGCCAGCAGCCAATAGCATTTGTTAACACAGCAAGCATACGTTGGGCCCCGCCCCCTGACTGTCAAAACTTCCTGTGCGTGAAGGGTTCAGCTCGCACGTGTTTAGCTCTGCGCGCGTGCAGAAATTACTCGTGCGTGTTTAGATCTGCGCGCGCGTGCGGGTTGTGCTCACAGTTTTGTTATTTGTCGTTGCAGCGTGCTGATGTGTGTACACAATCATATTTTTTTGTGCTCGAGTTTGGAATTTGCCATTTTTTTAGGTTTACATTTTACGTGCAAGCTTTGTCACTGTGTGCACAGTACTGTAATTTGCTTGCGCGCTGTGTTCATGCGCTTGTGCTGTTTTGTCCAACTTTTGACGCCATACCCTGACATGCTGCTTCAACACTAACTGCGGTTACTGAAACCACGCCTTCTTTCTTTGCGTGCAACATTTGGTGGACGTTGTTCCGGGGGGCGTGGCAGTGTCTTAACTTTGATAAAGAATATCTCTTTGGTTTTGAGACTTTAGTCTTTGCAACTTCAGGGATCTTATCTATGCACAATCAACTTGTAACACTCCAAAGAGAAAGGAAAACTTGAAATCGCATCATATGACCCCTTTAATATTCAGGTTCTAGGGGGATGTCAGTCAGGTACGAGTAAAAAGGACTACAAATGTAGATAACAAGCTACGAAAGTTACAATGATACAGCAGTTTACTTTGAAGGCAACCTATATAGTGGGAGGCACATCACTGCTGACAGGATCAAAGTCACCCACATCCTAATGACATCCAGCTTAGCCAGAATGTCAGAGTAGATGACAGACAGAGGTGGGATGGCTCACTGCCACGTCGGCCCCAGCTGGCCCTCAACATCACACATTACACCTGGTCAGTCAATATCTTTGTGTTTCCACACTTTCTTTTAGTTTTATTTTTGTTTTCCCTGCCTTTCTCTAATGTTTCTTTTTTATGTTGCCTCCTTCATAGGACATTATAGGTTCATCATAGGAGTCCTTTGGTAGACACAGATCTTTGATATCAGCATTAACTATAAGACATTAATTAATTAATTACGTTACAAAAAAATAAAAAACAGTGAGAAAATGACATAGGCAGTAAAGTGGGGATGGGGAGAGAGAAACATGTTTGGTGCCTTCAAGCTGTAGCATGGTTCTTGCCTTTGTTTTTCTTTTATACACTGAAAAATGCTGACAAAATGACAACCTGCAGTGATATGTTCATTACAACTTTTGGAACCACTCTGAATGTAGTTATTGTAGTAAAGACGATCTAGTTGAACCTGTGACATCTCATCATATCAAGTAGAAATTACTGAATTAGTGAAAAGTTAAACAATGATGAAAACATTTTTTTTTACAATTTAGCTATGCCTGGTAACCAGTATAATGCATTTTATTAAAATGCTAAGTGAAAGAATAAGCCGTTTGTTGTTTGAATACAATAAGAAAGATTGACAGTGAGTATTAACAGAGAGGAATGGAAATCCCCTTTAACCAAAATTATGTGATTGAGTGATGCAGCATAGTATAGGGCTGCAGGTCACACCCCTCGCAGTGACATTTTCATTGAATTTCAAACTGCACTTACCCAGAGCGGCAGAACAGAATGAGAAATCCATTCATATAGGACACTCAGCTGAAGACAAGCTAAAATTAGGCTGAAGCACAGACTCTATACAATATTGCATAGGCATATATAACAAACAAATAAATAAAACACAGTTAACCCTTACCAAACAGAACATTGTCCACTACATTGTCAAGAAATATAGGCTACTTTAAATTGAAGGAGCATGATAAAACTGTAAAAAAAAATGTTCGGTCTAAAATCTTAAGAATGTATGTTTTAAATATTAATAATATAAGGAATAAATATTCTTTATAAAGCAGAATTCCACATGGCTGGACTGAGTATGCCAGAGGAGGCATGTTAAGGAAACAGCAGTGCAGGAGGAAGAGAGGTCTTTGCTCTGGAGTTAGGCCAACTCTCAATGTTCCTCCAGCAGATGAAAGGGCATATCCCAGTGAGAGCACTAATGAGCTCTCAATTGTATGTTCTTCTACAAAATTAATGGCCAGCGTAAATTTGATAAATTTGGATGTGGCTGGATACTAATATACCAATTAAATCCCAACCTCACAAGATCTGGCCCTCTGCATGATGGGCTGCAGACAGGGGCAACACCACTGTTCATTTGTGACGGGAAGCAGAAATAGAAAAAAGTGGGAAAAGGAAGTGGGAAGTATGTAGAGCGTTTCCTCTGGATCCTGCACCTGAGAGAAAAGTGTTGGAAACTATTTTAATACTTATTTGGGAGAAACAAATGTCTGTGGAGATCAGTATTGTTTTGCAGTTCGACTTGTCAATTTAATCCCAAACTTTACAAAACTTAATTGTGTAGGAAGTCATTTCTACACACCTGCTCACCCCTTATTAAAGACTTTTCTAACATTTAAAAAAGTTTTAAAGTGTTTTTTAAAGGGGTAGTTCACCCCCCCAAAAATGAAATTCTGTGATAATTTACTCGCACTCAAGTCGTGTCAAACCTGAATGACTTCATTTCTTCTGAGGAACACAACGGATGATATTTTGAGAAATGCGTTTACAGTGGAAGTCAGTGGTAACTGTTTGTTACCAACATTCTTCAAAATACATTATTTTGTGTTCTGCAGAAGAAATAAGTTAATATAGGCTTGGATTGACATGAGTAAATAATAATATCTTCATTTTGGGATGAACTATCTCTTTAAGCATGCAACAGTATAGGGTTAATCTAGCATGCTAGGTAGCCTAATCTTCTAAATGTGGATGAATAAAACAAATAATTAATCCAGCAATACCAAAAAAAAATGCAGTCCACAGATACATTAATATAAAGCAGAAAATGTTTGGAATTCTGCTTTGCTGCAATTTAGAGTAGTAAGTTTGCAGGCAGTTTTTTATGATATACAACTACAGTACTGTATATTTCAGATGAAATATTAATGGCAAAGTTTGATGTATTTTAAAATATTTAACACAAACAGATTGTAAATATTGAATGCTTTTGGCTTGTTGCTTTTCTAAATAATGATAGTGTATCACGATGTATGATGACATGTAGGAAATTAGGAGTTTGTTGTACTTCAATTGATTTCCATTATAATGTTGCCAATAGCAAACTAATAGTTGGCCTATTGTAAAGGGTGTTAAATTCTCTTGAATCCAACACACACACACATGCTCACACACGTTTGCTTTGCACTCTATTAAAAGTGCAGCTACTGTATGCTTGGGATTTTGAGTTTGTAATGGCTGTCCTCATTTGAACTTCTTCCTCAAATAGCATTTGTTGATGCTGGGCCAGATTCTTTCAAGGTAGTCCTGGCATATCTACCCACATTACACCAGTACCAATTATTCACAATGATTAAGATCTCTATTATTTACTAGCATGTGGCCAAGCCACACAATAAATAACACAACAAACCTTGAAAAAAAATCATGACAGTAAGATGTAAATCATCTTTATCTATCACCTTAACTAAGAAGTGTCTTTATATAAGTGACTATAAATTATTGTGTAAACACTTTGTACAGACAACTTGGCAGAGAGACTATTGTACTGAAAATGACACTTTAAGTCAGTTCTGTAATGTACACGTGAGTTCCAAAACTGTAATTCATACAAATATGATCTGAGTTATAAATTCATACACATAATTGTTCCTTATAAGGATTCAGTTGAGAATACAATCGAATTCTTTCAAGCAGTGAGTTGCAAGCTGACACCGAGACTTCACAAACAATCCAGAGTGTTATTTGAATGAATTCTTTGATTCATTTGAATCAATAGCGCTGCATAGGCAGGTCATGTGACCTCAGATGCTTCTCACGGAGAGTCACAGTGCTGCAGTTTTCTGCTGTTAGCTGTGCATGACTGCACAAAGAAAAGAGTAACTGATCATCCCCCCCCCCCCCCCCCCCCCCCCCCCCCCCCCCCCCCCCCCCCCCCCCCCCCCCCCCCCCCCCCCCCCCCCCTCACGTCAATTGGAGGTGCTTAGTTGTGAAAAACCTTTAGCACAGTCAAAAGCAGTTTCAGTTTCTGGATGAAACCAGATGTATCAGGAATGTGGTTTGGACTGATTGACAAATGTGGAAGCCATTAATCAAACAGCACTTTGACTTTGAATGGTAATTTCAGGTTGAGCTTCTGACAAAGTGGGGGGGGGGGGGGGGGGGGGGAGCAAGGAGCAAGAATACTTTCTAAATGCATTTTACCTTGCTACACTCGCACAGGCCAACCATACCTTTAGTATGCTTGATACATCTTTCAAAATGGTCAACACTGTGGCATCAGACGTGACCTAGAAAGCAAACTTAGATCCCCCCCACCACACCTCTCTCTGAACTCATTTGTGGGAAACAAACACAAGCTCCGTTGGGTTTTGTTGAGTCTTTAGTTGTGCCCATAAAAATGAAAAGCCTTTGTGACGTGACTGAGCTATAAGTCACTGGGTTCACAAATAAACGTTGCATGCCCTGGAGACAGCCAGTGACACACAGAACCAGCAGGTAAAAAGACACGGGAAGGTGTCAGATGGCACTTTATAGAAAAGACACAATATCAAGTGTACACATCAGCAGTGCAGCCTCAACTACAAGAGTAAACCTCAGCAGGAAGTTCAGTGGCTTTTATTACAGGAAAGAAAAATGGTATGTGGGGTTAAAACAGCAACATGTGAATCTTTACAGGTATTAAGCACAGTTTTAAGAAAGCATGTTTCCTTGGAGTAAAAATAGTAAGGAAACTGGAATTTGATATCTCACAAGCCCAACTGTAATTTTATTTCTTGTACGGCAGCTTGCAATCTGCCAATTGTGTCATTGTCTCACAATGTGACTTTATATCTCACTCTTGCAACTTATTTACAGCTGTGAGTTAATTTCTTGTAATGTAACTATACTTCACTATTGCGAAATTATTCAGTATGCATTTATATTGAAGATTGTGCCTTTATTTCTTATTTTAAACAGTTATGACTTTATTTGTCATAATGTAACCATATATCGTAATTGTGAATTAATTTCTCATGTTTATGACTTCATCTCACATAACTACAACTCACTGTACGTCACATGAAATTGCAACTTTATATTTCACATTGTGACTTTTTCTAAATTTAAACAATTGTTACTTTATTTCTTGTAATTTCTCGCAATTACGGATTTATTTCTCATGAGTGATTACGACTTTGCAGCCTGAAATGAATACAGACAGAGTTTTTGTTTTATCCAGCTGTATTTACAGAATCCCCGAGTTGGAAAAAGGATCACCCCCTCGGGTCTGTATTTTGTTGAACCTTTTGCTTTAATTACAGCCTTTAGTCTGTTGGGATGTCTCTAATAGCTTTGCACATCTAGACTTATTTGCCCACTCTTCTTTGCAGAACTGCTCAAGTTCAGTTAAATCTGGCTCTGGACTCTGACTAGGCCATTCAATGACATTCACCTTTTTCTTCTTCAACCACTGTGTTGTGAGTTTTTGCTGTGTGCTTTGTTTTGCTGTGTGCTTTGGGTCATTGTCATGTTGGGAGGTAAACCTTCTTCCCATTGACAACTTTCTGGCAGAGGTCAACAGATTTTCCTCAAGAATTTGACAGTATTTTGCCCCATTAATTTTTCCTTCTATCCTGACAAGTGCTCCAGTCTCTGCTGCAGAGAAACACTCCCATCACAGGACATTACCACCTCCATGCTTTACAGTAGGAATGCTGTTATTTGGATGGTGAGCTGTATTAGATTTCCGCCAAACATATCATTTTGTGTTGAGGCCAAATATCATTTCATTCCCTCATCTGGCCCAGATCGTCAAGGTGCGTTTTGGAAAGGCGCAGTCGGGACTGCTGTGGTCTTCTGGAGGAGGGGAGTTTTTCTGCAACCCTCCCATACAAGCCCATTGTGGAGAATTGTCATATTGTTCACATGGCACACAATGACCCTCGTTGTCATAAATCCTGCAACTCTTCAGAGTTACGTCGGCTTCTTGCGCCGCTCTGACATTTTCCTCCTGGCTCATCTTCAATTTTGGGGTTACGTGCCTGACCAGGGAGGGTCTGTTGTACCAATACCTTCCAATTCGTATAACGACTCACTTTGCTCTAGCATTGATACAGCTTGAATGTTTTTGTTCCTCTCCTGACTTTTGGCTATCCCAACTTTCTCCCGGAATCTTTTGAGAGTGCATTGCCACCCCATATTGGTTTGTTTTGCATCAGTTGCACTACCAAGGACGGAATCTCCCAGAAGCGCTTTTTAGGCTGAGCTAATCAACAATGACCACGCAGACACAGTTTACATCAATGAAGTGGTGAAAGGGATTAGCTACAACTGATTTAGTTGACACGTCATTTTAGATGGTGGGGTGAACCTTTTTTCCACCCATTGATTCCGTTGTTTGTTTGTTTTTTTTCTGCATGGTGTTAATCTTTCAACATGGATGTGTATAAGCTTCACTGAGTAAATACGGCTGGATAAAAACAAAAACTCTGTCTTCTCATTTCCGCCTGCAAGCAACAAAATGTGATTATTTTAAAGTGGTTGATTATTTTCTGTACCTACTGTATGTATCACAATTGCATTTTCATATTTCAGGGTGACTTTATTGTATGTTTTATACAACTGCAACTATTTCTTGTAACTAAATCTCACAATTAAAAATGTATTTCTCATGATTACAACTATTTTACACAATTACAAATCACTGTACATCTCACTATTGCAACTTTAATTTTCCCAGTGGTCGATTTCGGTTTTTCTTTCTTTTGTTTAAACTTATGTTTTACTTCTTTTTTAAACAGAATCCATCTCCAGCAATTTGGAATATTATTTTTCAATGATTCAGATAATAATTAAAACTAATCAACAAAGAGTGAACAAAGACTAATAACGTCTAGTTACAGTATGGCTGTACATGATATGAAGTATGCCTCAACATCTCAATAGAGATTTCTGTCTATGACCACAACTACCTGTCTTTTGAACCTCGTACTCATGAGTGTATTCAGAGCCTGTGGCTATGTTGTGTTGTTTCTGCACACCTGATACACAGCTTTAAGGCTGCCCGGGGCTAAGTATGCCAAACACCCACATTTCACCACACTGTACTTGGCCAAGTTCACAATCTGTTTACTGCCTGCCTTTGTTTCTACTGTCATCAGTCATTTAGGGACAGGCACCCTCTCTTTTATGTGATATTTGTATATGCCTAATCCGAGAGAGAGAGAGAGAGAGAGAGATGTGTGGCGGTTTGTTTTGTCTTAAGGAAATTAAGTAGCCACCCAAAGGAAAGAAAAATCTAAATGAGATCTCTTTAATATCTCAAGTATTTCTCTTAGACAGAAATGAGTTCAACAGAGACTTCTGCATGAGTCTCCTGCTTCTCACACTCCTGAGACAAACACTCTCACAATGGTCTCCTTTAAAGTTTTGGAAGAGATCTCATCATCATCACACATTGTGCTCTGATTTGTCTCCTTAGCTAGAGACACTGGTGGTCTCACATTTGTGTCCTTTAAAGCTTTAGAAGAGATCCCAGTAAAATAACTAAAGCCTTGTAGGCAGTACATCGACGTGAAGGCACAACTGCACCTCAGCATGAGTTTGAGTCCCAGCTAAAGGTAATTCCCTGCTCCTGTTCTCTTCTTCTTGTCTCATTGTTCCCTGTCTCTCCTACTGTCCTGACTATTAATGGTGAAAAACCCCAATGTAACCAAAGAAAGAAAGAGCAACCTCTGAGCAATACAATTTTTTTAAATAGTGTCTTGAAAGAGATTACAGCAAGACAATAAAGAGATCTCCCATGTTTCACACAGCACATTCTCATTTTGGACTCCTTTCTCTCAGAATTTTCTCATGTCTCAATTGTGTCTACTTGTATTTCTCCTAAGAAATTTTAGGAGAAACATCTGAGATACTGCTGATACCAAAATGAGAGATATACCCCCTGTATGAGAATTACCACTAAGTCTCCTGAGCTTTTCCTCTGGGCAGTCTCTTGTGCATATGCATATCATTACACAGCATTTCAAAACTCCTGACCTGTTAGGGAGGGAAAGTATGTCTTTGCTGGTAATACTTCTGCTTAGGGCTACATCTTCAAATGGAGCATTTCATTCTTGTTCTGTTATAGTAAACTGATATTCAGGACCATTCAGCATTTGCATGGATTGCAGATTCTTATATTTACATATTGTACACATATAAATGAGCTTTTAAATGGATAGTTCACCCAAAAATGAATAACCTGTCATAATTTACTCACTACCATGCCATTTTAAACATGTATGACTTTTTTCTGTAGAACATGAAAGAAGATATTTTGAAGAATGTTTTTGTTCTTACATTGGAAATCAACGGGGTTCAAAACAACACTGCGCCCCACACTGTGGTGGGGGGGGGGCTGACTTTATGTCGTAAACGTAGATTCGGAATATCTTTTTATGTTACCTCAAGAAAATCATAAAGGTTTTGAACAACATGACCGAGAGTAAATGCTGACAGAATATTCATTTATGGGTAAACTATGCCTTTAACATATAATTGTCACTGAAGCACATATCTGATGATATGAAACTCAGATACCAGATGATTTAACTGTCATGCAGATACTTCAGTCGTTAAAAAAAGGCCTGTGAGTGAATCAACCGTTTAAATGATTTGGTTCAATCGCAATGACTCGTTTATTAACAGTGACTTGCTGCCACCTACTGTCAGTTTTATTTTCACATTTAAAGTATCGTTTCATTTTTTTAAATATTTTCAAATATCAGTATTCAATGTTTTATGTTTAAAATATCACAACAGTATTAATGCATTTGTAACTGCAGGTTAAATGCATTCATGTCCTGCATTAAACAGTGTGTAAATGCATCTAAATGCCCCATCTAATGCAGCTTCTGTGTTTTCTTTGCATTGCAAAGATTAATTTGGTCAATGCTGATTTCATTTGCTTGGTAACAGCACAAATGACTTATTCTAATTGACTGGTTCAATTTAAGAATTTGACTCAAAAGATAATGGACATTTTTAGAAAAAATGGCTTTATAAAGGAAAAAATGCCCATAAAAGGTAAAAAAAATCAACTTAAACTTATTGGAAAAAGATTAATTCATATCACTGCTGTGAACGGACCACCACACAGAATATGAAAAACTTTAGGAGTCAGCTGTCCATGGTTGTCCTTAAGATATCAGCACAATAACACACTCAGCAAAATAATCGTCTAATTATTGTTATCGATAAAATCCCAGAAAATATCAAGATTTTTTTTTGTCAATATCACACACCCCTATTATATTTAACATTTTGTTTAGAAAAAAAAATATGATAAGTGTCCTTTTTTCCACTTGAGCCCCTGCCCCTCAAAATGTCTGTGCACGTCCCTGGTCCTGTATCAAGAGTGATATTGTCACGTTACCTACAAGGAGATATATAATTTTCACATATATACATTCTCTGTGTAGATGAGTAGCTGTATAAGTTTATAACATATATAAAATCCCCAAATTAAAATGTGTATATGTAGTTAATATCATATTAGGTGGTTATATGTATATAGATGCAACTTTATTAAAACAGCATATATACAGTACAAAAAATATCTGTATGTTTTTGTAATCATGTGTAATAATCTTTTATATTTGCTTATATTATCCCAAGTTATTGGCGACGTTTAGGATGGAACGTACATAGAACCTACACTGTAACAAAAGTTCTGTAAAATTTACGGTAAAAAAACGATAGCTGTGGTTGCCGGAATTTTACCGTAAAAAATACAGTAGCAACGTTTTAGGTTTTAACTTAAATTTATAGTTAAATACCGTAATTTCATTAACTGATATAATGTTAATATACCAACATATTTAAGTACTGAAATCGGTTTTGTACCTTTGTAATACACGGATAATCACCAAAAGCAGGTGTTGATGAGAAAGTCACATGATGAACCTAAGCCCATCACAAGCAGCTTTGAAATAATAACATATACAGAAGGTGCACAGTGTCATACACACAAACGCTAAACACCATCATGGTAACACACATGAATCTGAAATAATGCAATAAACATTCATTTAACAACATTAGGTGTAACACACAACCCTAAAATACAAAACTGATAAGAAAAAACTAAGAAGAGACCGTTATTTCAACAAAAAAACATCAAATTTGAAATGTAACTCAGGGAATTTTGGGAATGTCAATTTACGGTTATTCACTGTAAATTATACAGACAAAAATAGTTCAAATTTCATAAAACTACATATGCTAATTATATGGCAAAATGTTTTTACGTCATATTACAATATATTTCATATATGGAAATTTAATAGATGTACTTATATTATATTTGGGTATGAGTAGACAGCACTGCATCAGAAATCTCTGTGTCATACAATTACAACTGGTTATAAATAGGAACGTTTTTGCCACCCAGGCTGCAGTAACAACCTAGATTTTCTTGTTTGTTCTGTAGAGCAGTAGCAAGGCCAATGGGGTACTTGTTGGGTCAAATCCCCACCAATGTTCATCAACCTACTTTAAACGATTGGGCGGTTGGGGACAAAAAGTGCTGCTTTTACAGCAATTCACCGTGTCCAGCCTCCCCATTAACCCACTTTACTGATCTCACAATCGTCCGAATAATGCTTTGTGTATTCCCACAGCTAGCATATTCAACTCGCCTGCACTTTGTTGCAAAGCTTTGTTTGGCAAAGCTAAAGTCTTTTGAGAAGGAAAAGGAACTCTGTCCAAGCTGCTATTGACATGTTTAACGTCCCTCAAGTGCTTCCTCCATTCTGATACTTTCAAAAGCATGCACATACTTAAAAAGAAAAGGAAAGTCACCTTACTAGCATGGGAGCTAAGAGTAGACACGCGGAGTCTAATCAAGTGTCTCTATTTAGCACCTGAGGTGGTTTTAAATTACTTTTACTAACTTCCTTTGTAATGAGCCAGGAAAACACAGACTCGGCAATGACACACTCCTGAGAAGGGGCTTCATAGATAATCAGGCTTACTACACCTGCTATTAGTGGTTGTAGTACAGGATGCCATGAAAAAATAAATAAATTCTTGAAATTTGCCATTCCCTGCCCGAATGCTGAGTCACTAGATATCAGGGAGTCGGATTTCGCCCAAGGGTTGTAGCACGCTGAAGAGTTTGGATCCCTCAGTTTCGATCCCCCCTGAGAATCATCTGCACTGGAAATGAGGGCATGTTGAAATCACGAGGGGGGGTCTGAAGTCCCCCGGGAGCCCTTAAAAATTCTCCTTAACACTTAACGCCGCACTAGAGACATAATAGTTGCTGCAGTTGGTGTGTTGTTTGGGCATGATCTCTTCTCTCACGATGTTAACTCTTTCAGTGCAGTTGTAGTGATGTAGGGATGACACAACTGTGGTGCCAAAAACCTTGGTAAGCTTCTTTTTTTATCCTTCAGTTGTGATGAATTTCAGGACAGAAAGTGTTTTTAAAGTGTGCTGAAATTGAAAACATTAAGGTTGTTTCCCTGTTAGCAATCCCTGTATTCAGAAGTCTTGTAACTTAAAAAAAATAAATAAATAATAATAATAATTTTCTTAATCAGTGTTTTTTTCTTGTTTTCCAGTCAAAAATATGTAATTAATTATGCAATGAATTCATTTTTTAAAAATTATAAATTTACCTGAGACGCAAACCCCTGTTTTTATAGAATAAAGAAAACTTTTTAAAATCAATTGAATTTAAGTCTCATCTCAATCTATTATTAACATACATAATAATAATAAGTATATTAAAAACTAATCTTTTAAATTTTTCCTCACTAAATGTATATGTAATAATTACATTTCATTTTTCTTATGACAGTTTTAAGCATAAACATCACAAAATGTTGTTAGATCCATGCTACACACAAGAACAATTTAATCAAAATTATGCAAACTAAATTGATCAAATATGCAACAATGTATAATTTGTCTTGTCTTAAGAATGATTTGATATTTTTACTGGAAAACTAGATGAACTAATTAGACGAATAAGTAAATTGTTTTGCTGTGAAAATAGCTGCCAAGTAAAATGAGATGTTTGCCTTTTTTGTGGTCTATTGCTGCGAATAGCAAGACATAATATGACCTCGGTAATAGGCTCCAGATTTTGGAATATGGCTACATTTAATTGTCTCCTCACTGGGGTGGTTGCAGCATGATGCTGGTGAATTGATATTATGGCAGCCCATTAAGGTAATTGGCCTGTACTTGAGACAAGAGGAAACACATTTATTAGAGGTTTCACTCTGCAATCATTTCATTACTGCTAGTGTCCTGCAGGGCATCATGCATTGGTCGACCATATAAGTATGGGAACAGAGATGGTATAACAGAGATGGAACATATACACAGGCACTTACAAGCTCTACAGTGTGTGTTCTATGTGCTGCACATGACAGTGGTTGTTATATGACATTGTGCGTTATCCTTTTTTTAGTAGTAGGATAGCAATATAAATGTGATGATCTGATTTACACAGCAGACCGATCATTGATAGCCAGAGGGAAATTTCTTTATTGCTACAAAAAGATGAACAACACCCTTGAAACCTAAAAAATTAAACCCATACCACTGAAAGATTGTTGATTTATAAGGCTCTGTGAAAGTAACCTTTCGCAACTCAGAGTAGAAAGCAGAAACAAAGAGCTGAGGGAGCAGTTTAGTGGTGAAGTCAAATTTATGGTAGCTCTTTGGGACCAACAAATTCAGCATAATCTATTTTCAATCATGCTATTTATTTCCATGACATTTTGCCACGTAAAGTTCATATATACTTTGGGTTGTCCTGACAATGGCTATCAATGCCAGTTAAAATACATGATTATCAATACCAATTTTTATACAACAGCAAAAACTAATATTCAGCACTGCTTTGTTGAACACTTTGATCGGTCAAATGTTTGGAATCGGTAAGATTTTTTTATGTTTTTGAATGTCTCTCATGTTCATCAGGGATGCATTTATTTGAACAAAAATACAGTAAAATTTTTTAAATATTAGTGCAATTTAAAATAAATTTTCTATGTGAATATTATGTACAATGCAATTTATTCTTGTCATCTAATCATTTTCATATGAAATATTTCTTATTATTATCAATGTTGAAAACAGTTGTGCTGCTTAATATTTCTGTGGAAAATGATACATTTGATTTTTTAGGATTCTTTGATCAATAGAAAGTTCAAAAGAACAGAATTTATCATTTGAAATATAAATACTTTATAAATGTCTTTACTGTCATTTTTGACCAATTAAATGCATCCTTTGTGAATAAAAGTATTAGAGAAAAAGCTGAAAGTCGAAGGCAACTTGATGTGATCAGATTTTTAAGTTCTGTAAACTATTGTCTTGATAAATATATATTAAGTAACACTACCTTTTTGTTCGCTAAATGCAAAATGCATCATTCAGCCAATAAATTTGTCATGGTAGATTAATTGTTCAGCAAATTTTCATTTAGTAACACAATAAATATATGTTTTTGTTTTGATAGCTGTATATACAGTCTTATAAGACTTAATATGTGGAGTGAATTATGCTATTTTTGTTTGTAAAGGAACAATCATTCTACAAAGCAAAGATATCAGGATATAGTTTTAAATAATTGCACATACTGGAAGCCTCAACACCTGACACACAAACCTCAAGAACTGTGACAATCAACAAGAGTAAAAAGATTAGCTTTTTAAATCACAACTAATAGCTAAATAACAGCAAGATTTCAAATGAAGTTAGCATAAAGCAAAACAATAATCCTATAACAGTAACAGTATAATTTATGCATGCTGCAATACATGCTTGGAACACACAAACCTAACATTAACATTTTAGCAATAAACAATTATTTGTTCAGTCAACGGTGTTTGATCAGTTAGGACAACATTTAGGGGAATATTTTTGGTCTGGTATGGGTTTTTATGTAGTTTCAAGAAAACTACATTTCTTATTATTTGAGATGGTATTCGGGGGAAAATGATATTGCAATATTTTATTTTTCTGCAATATATATCGAGGGGGGGGGGGACTTATTAAGGACCGCATCTGCATAAACAAGGGTCCCAGTTTACACGATCATTCATAAATGACCAATACTGACAGATTAACTCATCTCTAACTTGTGTGATACAGACTTAATGTCTATAACAGAAACAACAAGACATTAAGCCAGAAATGAAGTGTATGGCCAGCTATCCTTGCCTTATGTGAGCAAATCAGACCATTCACATTTCTCTTTAGCAACCATCTGCGCATTTCAGTTCATTAAATCTGCACTAACAAGATTAGATCTAGTGCAAATGCTCAACAGACGGAACGCTAGAGATGAAATGTGCCTATACTACTGCTGTTCATCCATAGATTATGTGTATGGCAATTTTTTGTAAAATAATTGGAAGGAACACAATACAGCATTACAACAACAGCTTAACAACGTCATACAATGTCATGCATAGATAAAGGTCAGTAGATAATCCACTTTATCTAGTACTTTTTAACAGATGTTAAACTACATCCTTACACTCACAATCCCACAATTTCACTTTGATCAAGGTCAGTCACAAACAACCAAAAAGTATGGTCACATTTTATTTTAAGGTCCAATTCTTGCGATTAACAAACCCTTAACCATGACTTTTGCCTCAATAAACTCCTATTTTGCTGCTTATTAATAGTTAGTAAGGTAGTTGTTAAGTTTAGGTATTGGATAGGATTAGGGATGTAGAATATGGTCATGCAGAATATGTGCTTTATAAGTACTAATAAACAGCCAATATGTTAATAATAGTGAGAATTTGTCCCTATACTAAAATGTTACCAAAAGTATTTGTCCTTTCGTTAACAAGATAAAGCGCTCACAAATGAATTATATCATAATTTACACATCTTAATGTCATTCCAAACCTGATGATTCATTGGTGGAACACTATCTATGTTGTGTGTGTGTGTGTGTGTGTGTGTATATATATACAGTGGGTACGGAAAGTATTCAGACCCCCTTTAAATTGTCACTTTTGTTATATTGCAGCCATTTGCTAAAAAAAGTTCATTTTTTTTCCTCATTAATGTACACAAGCACCCCATATTGACAGAAAAAAACAGAATAGTTGACATTTTTGCAGATTTTAAAAAAGAAAAACTGAAATTCACATGGTCCTAAGTATTCAGACCCTTGCTCAGTATTTAGTAGAAGCACCCATTTGATCTAATACAGCAGGAGTCTTTTTGGGAAAGATGCAACAATTTTTTCACACCTGGATTTGGGGATCCTCTGCCATTCCTCCTGACAGATCCTCTCCAGTTCTGTCAGGTTGGATGGTAAACGTTGGTGGACAGCCATTTTTAGGTTTCTTTAGAGATGCTCAATTGGGTTTAAGTCATGGCTCTGGCTGGGCCATTCAAGAACATTCACAGAGTTGTTGTGAAGCCACTCCTGTGTTATTTTAGCCGTGTGCTTAGGGTCATTGTCTTGTTGGACGGTAAACCTTCGGCCCAGTCTGAGGTACTGAGCACTCTGGAGAAGGTTTCGTCCAGGATATCCCTGTACTTGGCTGCATTCATCTTTCCCTCGATTGCAACGTCGTCCTGTCCCTGCAGCTGAAAAACACCACCACAGCACGATGCTGCCACCACCATGCTTCACTGATGGGACTGTATTGGACAGGTGATAAGCAGTGCCTAGTTTTCTCCACACATACCACTTAGAACTAAGGCCAAAAAGTTCTATCTTGGCCTCATCCGACCAGATAATCTAATTTTTCACCATCTTGGAGTCCTTCAGGTGTTTTTCATGTGTCTTGCACTAAGGAGGGGCTTCCGTCGGGCCACTCTGCCATAAAACCCAGACTGGTGGAGGGCTGCAGTGATGGTTGACTTTCTACAACTTTCTCCATCTCCCGACTGCATCTCTGGAGCACAGCCACAGTGATCTTTGGATTCTTCTTTACCTCTCTCACCAAAGCTCTTCTCCCCCGATAACTCGACGGGCCAGCTCTAGGAAGGGTTCTGGTCATCCCAAACGTCTTCCATTTAAGGAATGGAGGCCACTGTGCTCTTGGGAACCTTAAGTGCAGCAGAAATTTTTTTTGTAACCTTGGCCAGATCTGTGCCTTGCCACAATTCTGTCTATGAGCTCTTCAGGCAGTTCCTTTGACATCATGATTCTCATTTGCTCTGACAGGCACTGTGAGCTGTAAGGTCTTATATAGACAGGTGGGTGGCTTTCCTAATCAAGTCCAATCAGTATAATCAAACACTGCTGGACTCAAATTAAGGTGTAGAACCATCTCGAGGATGATCAGAAGAAATGGACAGCACTTGAGTTACAGACAGAAAAACCACTTATATGAGTGTCACAGAAAAGGGTCTGAATACTTAGGACCATGTGATATTTCAGTTTTTCTTTTTTAATAAATCTGCAAAAATGTCAACAATTCTGTGTTTTTCTGTCAATATGGGGGGATGTGTGTACATTAATGAAGGAAAAAAAAGTAACTTAAAGGATTTTAGCAAATGGTGCAAATAACAAAGAGTGAAAAATGTAAGGGGGTCTGAAAACTTTCCATACCCACTGTATATATATTTTTTTATTTTTTTTAGTAAAGTTCACAAATAAATGGCAAGTAACACACTGAATTAAATAAAAAATTTTGAAGTAGAAACACTCCAATAATCTTTATTTTAATTACAACTTTGAAAAATAATTTTTACAGTGTATGACAGACCTCTGCAGTGATCCACAGTGGTCGTGACCCTTCAGTACATAATAGGAAACAGACATGGTCTATGGTTGGATTGCTATGGTCCACCTACAGTTATTTACATGCCTTGACAGAAATACACCATGCACAACATTGTCAATAAAAATACTACCAGGCTCCAGATGTGTCAAGCCCACACAAATAGCTCCACAAATCTCCAGTGGGGCCAATTGTTACTTAATGTATGAAAATACAAATCTCAAATATCTTGAGAGTCTATTCATTGCACTTAATTGGATTGAGTGAGGCCCACTCGTTGGCCTACCTACGTACTGTATTGTACTTAGGATGCTTAATGCGAATGACTCTGATCTGGTAATTGACATTTAAGCGCTCAAATCCGTTGGGCTGTTTCTTTGGGAAAAGATGATGGGGGGGGCTATAACCACAGAATGATGCTGCAGCACTTTGTCAGAGTGCTTGTTGATGTGTCAATTGTGTTGTTTTTATCTCCATCTGTTAAGCGCCTCGACTTTTTCCTTTCTCGCTTGCACTGAGATCACTTTTTGAAACCAGTTCCCCAACAACTTTTGGAAAGGAACTTTCTACAGCCTCACTCTTTCTTTCCTCAAAAAGGTATGCTAGGCAGAGGCAATATTTATTCACTTGACCTAAAAAGAAATCCACCTAAAAAAAAAAAAAGAAGCTACACTCGGTCTTCAATAAGTCATATTTAATTTCCTTTCACTCTAAGCACAAATCACAGTAAAATGAGCCATATGAAGACTGGCTTCTGAGAGTATTGGATACGATCACATGAAAGGGCTTGCCATGTTTGTCTAGATTACCGTGTTTGAGGAGATTAGGAATAGATTAAGTGCAGCACTGAAATGACTATGAATTGAGATTATAATCAGTTATCAAGGGTATGAGCAAACTAATTAGCCAGCAAGAAGGAACGCAACAGAGTGGAATTAATCTTACAGCCTACGAGCCTTTTACACACTCTCTCTCTCTCACACATCCACCTTTTTTTTCTGAATAACCAATGGGTGCTCTCGTGATAACTCGCTACTTCCATTCTGTTTGCCATGTCTGGTCTCATTAAAAATCATTGTACTGTAGAATGTACAACTATATCGCAAACCAGAAGCATTTGTGATGCAAGACAAAGTTGTGAACTCAGATTTAATATGTTCTGTTGTTGATTGCCACAAAAATAAGATTTTTAAAAGGAAATATTCATATAGAAGGCCAACAAATTAAAGAATGTCTGTGCACAGCGCCCTGTGCTTTATACATATGGTGCAAGCATTCTTGCAGCTTTAAAATTAAAATATCCCTGAAAGAATGTTTGTGTGCCATTTCATGTTGAAGACAAAGTTGCAAAACTGAACATATTTTAGCAATCGTTTATATCTCAATAACATGAAACAGGATGAACTCATGTCAGAATGAAACATAAGTTGTGACCATCCTTTCCTCCCTATTGTGACATATATCCAAGTGAAATGACTTCTCGAATGAGAAAATAAAAGTAGGACGGGACATGAATTTGATCATCAGAAATGGATTGGATTGTTGTTGTTGGTTAATACCATACATGTGGCTAACAGCATGGTTGTCAGAGTCATATTGCTTTTATAAAACCATTAGTTCCATAAACAGTTAATATGGAGTAACTTACAATTTAAAGGGGTCATATGATGCGATTTCAAGTTTTCCTTTCTCTTTGGAGTGTTACAAGCTCTTGGTGCATAAAGAAGATCTGTTAAGTTGCAAAGACTAAAGTCTCAAATCCAAAGAGATATTCTTTATAAAAGTTAAGAGTCAACCACGCCTACCTAAAACGGCTCGTTCTAACACGCCCCCACATGTCTACGTCACTATGTGGAAATATTAGCATAATGCCACCAAAAATGTGCACGCAAAGAAAGAAGGCAATGTTTCAGTAACCGCAGTTAGTGTTGAAACAACCATGTCAGGGAGATGCTGTGTGTCTCTAGGCGAAAGCAAAACCACTTTATTTCACCTTCCGAAAGTAGATGCATTTAGGAATCATTGGTTAAGATTTATTTACAACAGAACAGCACAACCCAGATGTTTGAATTTGTGCAACGCATTTTATGGACAACAGTTTTTTTAACCTAGAAGAGTACAAGGCTGGCTGTGCACAAAGGCTATTTCTAAAAAATAAAAAAAAGGGTACATTTTGACTTTGTTATGACAATCTGGCGCTTCTGAATCAGCGACTGTAAGTATGTTTTGATTTTAGTTTAAGTATTTGCTTTTGACTGTTCAAATGAGGAGTTTTGCGCAGCACTGAGTAACGCGTTGTGTGTGTGTGTGAGGGGTCACATCACAGGAGAGTGAACTGCCTCTCAGAAATCATAGCACGTCAGCTGTCATAACCGCGGCTTGTGTACTGCATCATAACTGTGTCTATCACGCAACTCTGTTGCCCTTTCGGGCTTGAACTGATGGTAAAACTAACGACATTATTAACTGTCTGATATTTACTTTGAAAGCTGAAGCTCGCGATTATGGTAAGGGGCGTTACATTTCCGACGAGTGCTTGCGGTGTTCGGCCAATCACAGTGCACTGGGGCAGCTGGCCAATCAGAGCAAACTGTACTTGTCAAAGGAGGGGGCTTTGTTGAACAATCACAAAACTCTGAACGTGTTTGAGAAGGCGGGGATGTAGCAGACCTACCACATAATTAGAGCTACAGAAGTATTGAAAATAATGTGTTTTTGAACATTAAAACATGTCAACATATTCTGTTACACCAAATACACAAAATAATGATCTTTAAAATAGCATCATATGACCCCTTAAAGACTCAAAATTGGCAGTTGATTTATTTGTTTTTGCTCTGCTAACAAAGATCTGAACAAAGCGTTTGCAAGCAGAACACAGTATATTGTGTTTAGTTGCTGGGTGAGTTGCTGGTTAAAGGGGAGATCTAATGTTATTTCATGCATCCTGACTTATTTACACCATTAAAGAGTTGGATTCTCATGCTAAACATGGCCAAAGTTTAAAAAAACAAGTTGGACGTACGATAGAGTATTTCTGTGCCAAAGGCACTCCTTCAGCGTTCGTATAAGTTTTGCAAAGTTTTTTTTTTTTTTTTTTGAGTATGGCCCTGTATGACGTCATAAAGGGCAGAATTCCCTGTATGGGCTCGACTGTTTTGGAGAGAAGCGTGTATCTGTTTTTTATAAATCTGATAAAACTAAAGACTGAATGATATGAAGGATGCAATACTACTCTATAGGTACTCAAGATTAACATGAGATTGGCAGAAACTGTGTGTTATGTCCCCTTTAATTCATAATTCAATGACCCATTCAGTCAGTTTGGTCACTTGTTTGGTTTCTTAATGAATCAGCATGTTTGAACGAATCTGTTGACTGAATGGTTCAGCGACTTACTCATAAAAACAGTCACTTGTTCCCATCTGCTGGCGTATCAATGTAACCTGCAGATAAAGTAAATGAAAAATGCTATAAATCGACAAATTCTTTTTTATAAATCCACATTTTAAAGTAGCTAGATGTAGAAGAATTCATGCTAAACTATTAAACATAAGGTGCTTTAAGTGTTACATATAATATTAAAGCTGAAGTGTATTATTTCTGTATCGCTAATGTCACTAAATGTAACTGTAAAAAATAACGATTGTTGCAAACAGGTTTGCAGGAACAGGAACACTTCATCCGTCTGCCAGTTGTCTGACAAACCGAAAAAGGCCCACCCCAAACCCATGGCATTGGTTGAGCTTTATGTCAAAAATGTTTATGTTTAGATTATGTCTGTAGCATTTGTAATTTGATGTTACAGAGGTTAAATACACAAGCATTCTACACTGATCTCATGTCTTCCATCTTACTCAGTTTATTTGCAGTAAACCAATCACAGATTTGCTACCTTCTTTAATCGGCTCTTTTGTGCTGTGCTCTCCTTTAGCATGCAAAGAGAAATTAGATGGAAGGGAAGGGCAGAGAAGGGGAGAGAGAAACATGGGAAGTTTTTTGGTTAGTTTCTCCAGTTTGGCCCAGCTGGTAGATGCCCTAACTATACCATTATATTGCCTGTTACTCTAGTGACGGCCATTGAAATGTAGTTGTGTATTTTGACAAAATATTGTACATAAGCATCTAATATATATATTTTTTTACATCAAATTAACTCAAGTTATTTAGGCTATTGAGTTTGACTTGTTCAGTAGAGTTGTTATCCGATCAAGAGATTATATTGCTAATTATATTGCTATCCTGTAGTATTTAGTTCATTTGTTCTGTTTGCTTTGATATGTATGTATGATGGTATTGATACTTTGATCAGGTGGGTTTGTGTCCCATCATGCTCAGTGTTATAGTACAATCTATATGATAATGCTATACAATTATTCAGATTTAAATGCTGAAATGCTTCAGTCAGTCACGATTTGCTGCAACTGAAGTCAGATGCATGCTTGTCAGTCACGTGATTGTCCATTGGTGCAGCATAATCCAGATCACATAATATTAGATTTTGCTTTCATAAAGCCCCATTTTGTTGACGGTGAGCATTTTGCATCGCTGAATAAATAATGAACGTATCATCAATGCAACGTAACATCAGAGCACTTTAGTTCAGTATAAGGAAAGAGACAAATACAGAATTAAAAACCGGTCTAAACATACAACTAGCCTTACTGTATTTAAAGTCTTTGGGTTTAAAGGTATGGCAGAGGTCAAATCAGATGCACCATATTCAAAACAGTAAAGCTGGAGAGAGTATAAAGTAGAGCGAATAAGTGGAACACATTTTGGAAGCACTATAACTGCTCAACAAAATGTTTATTGGCACTTTAATGGAAATTGAAAATATAATTGAAGAATCAATAGAATGCAGGTCTAAAAGTAGTCCGACCAGAGATACAGGTTTAGATTCAGCTGACCCTCATTTAGATGAAATAAAATGAAGCTGAATGAACGACTGTGTGTGTGTGTGTGTGTACGGCAATGTTTCTAAATGCCACTGAAGTGCATTAGAGGGAATGTCAATTAGAGTTGCTTATAATCTGTCGTAACTGTTAATATGCTACATTGAAATATGCCATTTTATGGCACTACATAATATTGCATTTCAATTAGCAGCTCAATTTTATATCATTCTAAGGCTGAAATTAGAAAGATGCCATTTCTATACAGAAGTCAAGGCTGTTTTGTTTTCCCTTTTTCTCACTCTCTCTAGCCAGTTGGTTATTTATTTATGACAATAGGTACTGCAGTGGATCCTGCAGACTGGTCTAGTTTTAGAGAGTAGCCACAGATCCAGTACCAGGTCTTCTGCCTTTGATTGAGTCACATATGCTACTGACATATCACAGGAGACTCCCGTAGTTAGGCAAAAAAAATAAAAATACGACCATTTCCATACACATGAGTGTATCTGGAGGTACTAAATGGAAAGTATTCTTATCGGATCTCTGGAGACTGGCAACGGGAGATGTCCTCCAAGGGGCAGCCTCACCTCCTTGGGGCTGGTCATTACCAATGTGTTCTTTGGCAGGGAAGCTCAGAGAGAATTTGGCAGTTTTTCCTCAAGAAATATGTTATGATAGGGTTTCCTGTAAAAGTCTGTGGACGAGGGCAGCTCCCATGAGGCAAAATACACCAAAGATGAGTCCACAAACTGATGCAGTGTCACTGTGTGGTCACGTTAACATTAAAAAATGAATGAAATCTACAGTTGAAAGTCTGTGGAGTATGGCTTGGATAAAGATGTGTCTCATGTTCCCATTTCTTAGTGTTTACAGCATTGTTCTAATAGTGATCCTTCACACCTTTTTGTACAACTACAAATTAAACAGGGGATTTCACAGTGTACAAGAAGCAACATGCAAGGAGATAACAAGAAATGTGTGCTGTTTTTGATTTCAAACCTCATTTTGCACTGGGAATTTTCACTCAAGGGAAAATCTATAGGCAACGTTGGATAAAGAAATCCTTTATTGCTGTTGACATTAGCATTTTGTCTAGCTCCAAACCCTCAAAGATTAATTACAAAGGCAATAAAAGAAACACAAACTGCTATACCACAAGATTGAATCGTTTTTTTAGGGGAACTTGGTAAACTGTCCATTTTATGTCTTTCTTCCTGTTTTTTTTCTTCCTTTTCCACAAGGTTGGAATTTAAAGGCCTGGTGCTGAGTGTCCACAGCAAAGCCCAAGCTTTATTTTCCTCCACTCTGTTAAAACAAAGTGAGACGTACCAAAGGCATGACCCGGTGCCTAAATATTTATGAGAGGAGCAGATGATGCTGTGTATTTACCTTCATTGGCAGTCTTGCTTGAGTATACCTCAAACAAGGAGGCGCAGTGCTAGCGCAGGACAGTAATACTGGGTTGGAGTTCATCCCACTCTCCTCCAGGATGGAAAATATGGGGAAGTATTTCAAAGCCTAGAGCCTATTTGGTTGGGCTCTGATTTGTTTGAGCTGCGCGCTTCCATGTTAGGATTCATTAAAAGTGCAGCTTGATTCAGAATGAATATGTGGTGGTGGAATCATCCTTGAAGACGGAGAAGACTTGAGAGGAAATCTGCCACTATCCCATCTCTCCATTCTCTTATGTAACCGGCCCTCCTGTGGTCTCTCTGACTCAGTCTATTTGTGGTTTCTAGAGTCAGATAAGAGTGCTATGGCAACCAGAGCTTCTCCACCTACCCATCCTTCCCTTTTCTATCATGTTGACATATGGCACCTGTGAGTTTTGCTCAACATTATTAGGTACAGGTACTGAGAGACTATTAGCCTGTTTCATAATGATAGAGCCTTGTAAACCAACCCATCTGCGTATATTTAGCTTATCATTTACCTGTCCTATCTGATGTAGAGCAAAGGACACTAACATTACATAACACTGCATTAACTTATCACAGTCCACAATGTATAGGAGCTATCTGCATCGCTTTACTATAGACACAGGGTTTATTTTAAACCGCATGATGCAGTGACTCAATTCTTACTAAATTATTATTAGGGCTTGTTCATGTATAATTAATAATGAAAATATTGCAATTAATTGCATATATCAATATTTGCTGGAAATTTTTTTTCTCCTAATTGATAATTATGTATAAAATTATTACAAATTCAAATGAACAAATTAATAATAAAATGTATAATTGTGATTTTTGATCAAATACATTGATTTGGTCCATAGAGAATTATTCAGTCAATATATTGTTTTATTTCTAAAATGTAACATACAGCACTGGCGTACAGTCTAAAACAATGCATTTGGCAATTACCTTAATGTGTGTTTATAATTCCGTCTACAATATTGCTGTTTTTCATATCATGTTTTATGGAGTCTCGCACAGACATTGTCATGTCCTGTTCCTTTCCATTTCATGAGGCATGCATCTTGACAATAATATATTAACCACATATATCTAGCACCTACAAATATGTAGTTTTATGTATGTGTAATTGTTTGGGAAATATATGGCATGCATAGCCATCTAAACCTGTTAATACTAATAATATATATATATTATATATATATATAAACACAAATATATATAAAACATGTAAGACTTGTGTATATATAATTTATGTTGTAATTAAGTTGCATACATAAATAAAATATATTATTGACATATATTTTATTTATTGTTGTTCAAAAGTAGTTCAACTTTAAAATTGCATCTCAAGACCCTTTTATTGATTGATTGATTGATTGCCAGCTACGTCGTTTTGAATGCAAGAAACTTGATCCTGGTAAGCATCCTGATTTGGTTGATGGGGTTTGATGGAGGCACATTGCATGTAGTTACTGGTCAGCTGGGGTGGCTGTGGACTCGTGGGGCAAAATTATCTTCAATTAATAACATAGATAACTCTTCATTTTAGATAACTAGCATATGCTGATTATCTGATTTACTGCTGGCTATATGGGTGCATGTACGGTATAAATAATTTATAGAACTGCACACGAAAGTTTTTTAGACTAACCATGAACCCACAGCAAAATCATTGTGAACATGCCCATGTAGGTTTAGTTGCAATCTGACCTACAGAGGCATTATATGGAGTGTGGCTCAGTGAGCATGCTCAGATTTAGAGTGGCGCTCTGTGCTGACATCACCTAGAAATTGCTTATCCAAGGTGACATGTCTACCCAGCAAAGGGCAGATAGTGCATCGCCGCAAATATTTCACCTTATTAAATATACATCGATAGGCTCGAGTTTTTAAGGTGGTTCACCTGAGTCAAGGTTATGCTGGCAGATTTTTATTTCTAACATTTCTCGATTGAATGAGAGTTGAAATGCTTCAAACTGAGAGAGAAAAACAGATAGAGAAGGAGAGAAAAAGATACACAGAAAAAGAAAACAAAGACATAAATCACACTGGAATGAGAGCGAGAACAGCAAATATATTCCTAGAAAGCATCCTGAATCTGTCTAAGGCACATGGCTTACACATGTGTCCCAGTGTGTGACGCAGAGTGACACATCCAGTAGAGTCAGCTTGCTGTGGGCATCAGATGTGGCATTGACCCTAGTGCCTGTCAGACTGGGTGGCACTGCTGCAAGAAGACTGATCTCCCGCTGTGATTGTTTTTTTGGGGTTTTTTCTCTGACATTTATACGCTACAAATATGTTTTTATAACTATGTTATACTAACATTTAATAATTTATGTTATTGAGTAGGCTCACCACTGAAAAAATAGTAACACTTATAAGTATGCTTCATGTGGTAATATCCTAAACCTGGTCATTAATATATATATATATATATATATATATTATTATATATATTATATATTGCATTTCAAAAGCGGTTAATACATTTTAAAAGGCGGCTCAACGTTAAGTTAGCTATTTAAATAACTTTAAAAAAATTGATTCCTTTACAAACTTTGACCCTGCTGAAAGTCATGGTGCAATTCACATACTGCCACCTTCTATTTTTAAAAATCAAAAACTAAATCATCCAAATCAAAGTGGACGAAAAGTGTAATGAACTCCACAGTTGGTGATGGAACCACTTTTATTTAAATGAAAAATTTAAGATAGCAAGTAGACTTACATCTTTAATTTTGTGCAAAGTAATGTACTTTCTCCCGTAGTTTCTGAATTCAAAATACATCTCAGATCACTTTTTGATACCAAAAAATATGATTTTAAGGGACCTCTTCCTAAAATACAAAAGGCAGCCACTGTATATTTTCATACATAAAAACCCGTTTAGACTATTGTGTGTAAAATATTTAGTGTGATATTGTAAAGACAACTAAATTAATTAATTGACTTTTATGATGTCACTGTACTAAAGGAAATGTTTTAAACCTGGAAAATGTTTACTGTTTATTAAGTTGACAGCATATCTGTGAGTAACACCTGTAGTATTATAATTATTTTATTTTACAAAACTATATGAAAATGTTCACTGTAACTGTAACTTGTTGACTGTAAAATATTAATAGTCAAAAGAATAAAGTATTGAAATCATGATTTTTGACTTAAAACTGGATTAAATTAAATTATTATTCAGTTTGGCAGAGAAAATCATTATGTTAAACATATTTAATTATAATACTTTTAGTGCACACGTTAACTGTGGCAGCCCTAAAAATGGTTTTGTTGTAAATATTTTACCGACCCCGGACCCTAGTTTGACAACAGCAGTCTTAGATGACATCTGTTGACTGTTTTGAGCAAAAAGTCTTTTGAATCCAGTGAGATGGTTGATTCTTCATCTTGCAAGATTTCCTTAACATCAGCAGATACACTTTCGACTGATGTTGTCCTCAAAATAATGATTAGATGATTAACAATGAATAATGATTCATTAAATCAAGAAGGATTAATTGTTGTTAGTAAGCAACGAGTGTTATTTTGAGCTTTGCTAGTGATCTGTACGTACATGCTTCATGAGACATCTTGTTCAGGTGTAGCATTGTGCTTTAAACGGCCATATGGTGCAATAATCCTCCATCATGCACATACTACATCTGAAAAAGGTCATGAAAAAAGGACACTGGTGATCCAAAGCGACATGTTTGTGTGATGTTCTGATAATGTTCTTTTACGTTTTGTACCGTAATCACAGACCCCTTTGTGCTACAATTCGAACAATAACTCATTAGGATTTATGCATTTTGCTACAGACTAAAAATGTGTTAAATGTAGACACAATGAGAAAAAAAACATAACATAAATTGAGAAGGGCTGGACTGGGCCCTAAAAAAAAATTATGTGGTGCTATATATATATATATAATATATTATATATAAAAAAATCAATACATTTACAAAACAGCAACAAAAGACGACAAAGGCATGTGCCATTTTTTTCCCTCACCCAAAATAAACAAAACAAGAAAATAAATTAACTCATACAAATATGGTGCCCTGTAAATTTTGAAGTATGGATTTACAGGTCTGCATTAGTATTTTTTATATGTGTTTGCTTACTGTCAATATGTGTCTAAGATGTTGCTATCAGCAGTCATTTAGACATTTAGAAGGATGTCTTTAAGATGTTTATGAATCGAATGTTTGTAAAACTGTTATTGATGTTTGTACCCAACTTGACAATGAAAAGGCTCTTCAAAACACACCTCTTGTAGACGTACCGTGTGCCTGAGTTTTTATTAGACAACAGCAAAAGCAATATAAATGTTACTTTTGCTTATTTTATATACATTTATAAAAGGCTATAAAAAGTTGCATCAAAATGGCATTAAGCGATTAATAACTTATAAATAAGAGTAATTCTATAACTTATGCAGAGAAGTAGAGAAGCTAACCAATCAGGCACTGGCGAGCGTAAAAAAAAATGTAATGGAGGGGAGAGAAGAGACATTTGGAAAGCATTTTTGACTAAATTGCATGTTTTTGAGGTTTTCATAAAACTCTCAGGCATACAAGCTTACTTTGTGATATACTAAAATGATTCATATAAGAGTAGGGGAATATATAGCTTTCCTACTGGATTTAGTGGGCCCCTGTAATTGTCACCACCTTTCACACCACTAGTGACGGTCCTGCTCATGTGACTAATATACACAAAGGGGAAAATACAGTTTTACATCAGTGGAGCTGATATTCATCTCTGTAAGACTGATATCCACTCATGCATTTATTAAGGACTGCGACCAAATCCTATTTCCAATTTTAACAATAAACCTGGTTATCAGGTACTTTTTTTATTTCTGGTTGTGAAACCCAGTGGCTCTATCCACGAGTCAAGTACAGTTGAACGTGAGACCGTACACAGGCAGCTGGCTCACATGCTGTGAATTAGATGGCTCGAGTCCAGCGGTGCTCCTTCTCACGGCTATGCTTGTGTGTGGGGGGAGGGGGAAGGTTTCATGTGGTCGTGGTTTCATATGCAGTAATTCTTCACAAGGCACCGGTCATTAACTATGCATGCCATAAACACGCTTGACAGAGAGGTGAGATATAGAAAGATAATACAAGCTTAATCGACAACGTTTCTGGCATAATGGGGTTGAAATACTTTTTTTTAAACTCGCCTATTTGCTTTAAAAAAAGCTTATGCTAAAATCATTCATTTTAGGATTTTAAGAGATAATTCACCCATTTTTCTCTCACCCTCATGTTGTTCCAAACATGTATGATTTACTTTCTTCTGTTAAACATAACAGATATTTGGAGAAATGTCTTGTGTTTTTTTTTCCCCCATCCATATAAATGGAAGTCATTTGTATCTGCCATTCCATTGTTACAGCAACAAAATTGTAAAATTTGGATGTAACTTTACACAGAATAGTTTAGCAAGTGATTTTTTCCACACTAAAATCTTAACACATTATGTCCTGTAGCTATACTTTTGAAACCGTGAGTATTATAACAGTTTGGAACAGATATGGAGACATTTAGCATTACATCACTTCCTCACCAGTGGATCCTCTGTAGTGAATGGGTGCCGTCAGAATGAGAGTCCACGCAGCTGATAAAAGCATCACAATAATCCAAGTAATCCATCAATTAATGGCTTGTTAAGTGAAAAGCAGCATGTTTGATTCAAATCCATCAAGTTGTTTTTGACTTTAAATGGTTTCTACTGACTAAAATATGAGTCCATAATCAATAATAATGGTTCCTTCTGTGAAACAGCTCATGTACCCTGTTGTCTCTCACATTAAAATGCACCCACATATTTGTTTAGAGCTGTTTTGGACGTTTTTTTTGCTTGTAAACGATGCTTGATTGGTTCATATTTCTCTCCTTATTCAGACGAGATGAAATTTTCACTGGAGAAAGCAATATTATCAATATAACACTCATTTTAACCAGAAGCAACAGTTTGACGTTAAAAACATCTTAATGACGGATTTGTTTCTTACAAACACACAGCATTTCACTTGAGATGTTAATTGATGGGCTGGAGTTGTGTGGATTATTGTGATGCTTTAATCAGATACTTGGACTCTCATTCTGACGGCACCCAATCACTGCAAAGGATAAATTTGGAGTAAGGGGGTCATATGATGCGGCTAAAAAGAACAGTATTTTGTGTATTTGGTGTATTGAAATGTGTTTATGCGGTTTAAGTTAAAAAAAAAACATTTTTTTTTCCACATATTGTACATTATTGTTCCTCCTCTATGCCCTGCCTTTCTGAAACACGTCGATTTTTACAAAGTTCATCGGTCTGAAAAGTGAGGTGTACGCTGGATGGCCAGCTATCCAGTGCGTTGTGATTGGCCGAATACCTCAAGCGTGTGACGGAAATGTTAGGCCCCTTACCATAGTGTGATGCCGTGTCCCGGAGCGACGAGACAAAACCATTAAAACCCATTATAAACGAGGCATTTGTTGCATCAGTGGGGACATAATTAATGATTATAATAACTTATACTGTCTTTTTACGCATTGAGTTGCATATTGCGCCGTGTAAACATAAAACCATGTTTGCATTTGTGATCTGAGAAATGACAAATAACAAGCGCTACTCTACACTGCTTAAGACTCGCGTTTGAATCGTCAGTGGAAATTCTTTAAATATAAAAAAACTTAATTCCCTGCTGTGAGTCAGAAGAGCCAGACTGTCCTTGCAAAGTTGGCTTTCCACAATGAAACACATAGGACCCATGACATGGCGGTGGCAGCAACAATACTACAGCGAGAATTAAAGTTACGCCTTCTTTCTTTGCGTGCATATTTGGGCGGCGTTATGCTAATCTTCCCACATAGTGACGTAGACATGTGGGGGCGTGTTAAAACGAGGCGTTTTAGGAGGGCGTGGACAACTCTTAACTTTTATAAAGAATCTCTTTGCATTTGAGACTTTAGTCTTTGCAACTTTAGGGATCTTATCTATGCACGAACAGCTTGTAACACTCCAAAGAGAAAGGAAAACTTGAAATCGCATCATATGACCCTTTAAGTGATGCAACGCTAAATTTCTCCAAATCTGTTGCAATAAAGAAACAAACTCATCTACATCTTGGATGGCCTGAGGGTGAATTAATTTTCAGCTAATTTTCATTTTTCGGGTGAACTATTCCCTTAACTTCTAATTAACCTGGAATATTTCTTAGAGTTAATATGGCAATAGAAGGTGGCTATTTATACTTTTGTATAGGCAGAATTAAACTATGAGGAACGAACATCAAAAGCAGGTGTTAATTAGTTTCTCATTGAACGGCTTGACCTGTCATGTCTGCATAGAATTATACAGTATGTCAGGTGACTCATAACTCAAGCATTCTAATGCACATCTGTTGCTGATAAGGGCTGGTATGATATTTAGATTCTTCTTCCTAGCAGGATCGCAAACTCAACCTCATAACTCAGTCGAAATGTCCACTTGCTGCCCTTGAGCAAGCCTTGTTCAATGAGTGTGTCATTACAGCTGTGTGACATTGGCCTCAGTCTGGACAGTTTACTGTGAGCACGCACAGAATGTCGCACGCCACGCTGTCCAAGTGCAGCTCTGAATTGCCGACCGGCTGTCGGACGACTCCAGAAAAGGCATGGCCCCGTCTGAACTCCATTGTTTAGCAGGAGGCTGTCTCCACGTAATGGAAATAAAGGGAAAAACCCCACAGACCAACAGAACCGATGCCAACGTCCTTAGATGAAGCAAGAGGAGAACGGGGAGGCAATGGACATAGATTGCATGAGAAAAAAGGGCTAAATTCCAAAAACCTGTCAAAACACAACAAAACCCGATCCTCATTTAGAAAAAGCAGACCCGAACAATAATAATAATAATTCACAATATGGTTTTACTATATTTTTGATCAAATAAATGTGGCCTTGGTGAGCCTCAGAGACTTCTTTCAAAAACATGTAAAAACTAAATTTTACTGACCACCAAAGTTGATTTTATACAATGACATCTAATGTGATACTTTATACATCTTCTTTTGGTGTTGTGTAGTAATGTATGATTTTTTGGTATATAGGGCAATACAGTAGGAAGAATTATATATCCGACTGGATTTAAAATACTAGAGTTTTTTTTTTTATTGTGAGTTGTGACTGACTTGGTATAGAGGACCGGCTTGACTCAGCATGTCTCTTACAGGTAAGCTCACACTTCAGGGATTTAGCTTCTTGTTTATCCTAGTCAACATAAACCCAGTCTGGAGGTCATAAGTGAATCAGGGCCACGTCTGTGCCTGAATGAGGCCACCAAACGCAAAGAAGGTGGTCACACTGGATTCAGTGGGAGCAGGCCAATGTGAGTTCACAAGGTCACTCTTGTCATCAACACAAAGGATTTGTGGTATTTTTGCAAAGTTGGCTGTGTATAGGCTTTCAGGAAGGTCTGTTTATATCTCCAGGCTTGCCATAAGCCAGATTAGTGTAAATTCTGTGGCATATCATTCCAAAGGTGCTGAAAACAGGACCTTGTATGGGTTTTAATGCTTGAAAAAAGTGCTACAGGTGGCGTTTGCTGAGGAAAACCCCTAATTAGAGCTTTTTGTGTTTGAGCTAGACCTCCACATTTTTGGAAATCCCTATCCGGATCACACAGAAATTTAATTATTTTAGTACTGTAACATAATCATTGCTTTACATAACACTAGTCTTTTTTACATTTTCTTGAAGTATGGGTCGAAATTATGATTTTTTTTCTTTCTTAAGATCACAGGAAAGCTTGAGGAGCTCAGTTGTGTGTTGATGTATTTCCTTGTATTCCTTTTTTTTGGTTCTCAACCAGGAGGCCTCAGCAAACTTCCAGAGGGGCCTCAATATGACTTAAGATGATTTAAAATATAATAAAACAAGCATTAAAATAAGTTCTCTTTTTTTTCTTTTAGACATTACATTTTTAAAAACCCTTGTCCTTAATTCTTATTCAGTACATTACAAACAATTGGAAAAATCATGGGGCATGATTATTGTTGAGGATAATGGAGGCCTTGGAGTCAAAAAGGTTGAGAACTACTGTATTAGAGCATGCAGCTAACAGACATGGACTGAAAGCCACAAAACTAAATGTTTAATCTTATTTGCATAAAAGATTAAGATCTGTATGGTTGTCTTACAGAATTATACTGATACCAACTTTGCCCATAGTCATAATAGAGATAATGGCAGGCAAGGCTGGCAGCAGAAAACATCATTGCATCATTGTTGATGCTTTCAAACGGTCACATCTGGTGTTGACCACTGGGGTATTATGTGAGATTCTGTCTCCGTGGCTCTGCTAATAGATGGCTGTTCATTCTCTGCCAGGCTTCGACACACCCAGGGAAATAATATTCATGCTGATGAACATCAGTTGATAGGTGAGGTGCATTAGGTGAGAAACACAAGATGATCTTGCCAGAAGTCATTTATTAGGACATTTAAAGCTTTCTTGCTAGAGGGCATTAATAAGCATAAGTGTACAAAACCTGAAAACAGGCACAAAATTAGCTTAACGCAATCACTTTTTCTTACTCATAAATCTACTGTATTATATTGTTTAATTATATAGAACACTCAGTCAAGGATGCAAAACCATTCCATGTCACTGCCTGATGGGATTAAAAAGAATATCAGAAAAGTTATGAAACGGAGTTTGCTCATGCCATCTGCCTAAGGGAAGATATAACCCGTGGCACTGTAAAGTCAACAATTTGTGTATACCCATATTTTCTTCTTTTTTTCAATTGCATCACATGTAACTACATGAGTGCTTGAATAAGTGAAAGCCAAGTGCAACTGTATTAAATTAAGGCTGTCAAATTCATAGTGTACTTGTTTATCAGTCTTGCCATACCTTCAGGGCACACGTTGCTGGACTGCAGTATCTGTCCTTCCTCAACGTTTACATGCTCAACACTGTAACAAAATCAATCTGCATGATTCTGAATGTTTTTCCACTTAAAGTCAGATCCAGCGCTGAATTTCTTACAAACGCAGTGAATATTCACGCCTCAAAATCACTCGCACTGTGCAGTAATACATTAATCCAATCTTTCCAAACATCTTTCACATCATACGCATTCAAGGAATGAAGTTCTTGCACTTGCTTAGTGCTTCACGTGAAGGTGCTAAAGTACCAGCATCTACACTCCTTTCTGTTCTAATTAGGCTCATTGTACTGTAGAACATGAGAGACATTCTAAGTTAGTAAGAATGTTCCTAAATACAATTCTTGAGAAAAACAAAACATTCTCAAATGGTAAATTTTTCTTAAGAACACACTCAGAGGTATAAAAGCTGTCACTGGGTTAGTACCTTTCCAAAAGTTGCTAATATGTACCATTTAGGCACTAATATGTACTCTTAAGGTACTGCCCCAGTCACAGCTTTTGAAACTTTTTTTTTCTGAGAGTAAAGAACATGACAGTATTTGGTGTTATCTGATTGTATGCTGGTTCTAGTCAAAGACTTGCTGATTAACTCAATGAAAAATGGCAAAAATGGCATCTTTTTGTGCTCCCAGATTACTGTAATAATCATTATAAGCATCCACACTGATTTAATTGCAACTGGCTTAACAGGAGTTCAAGTGGTTGTGTTTTAAATGTATTTTAAATGGTTATTTTCAAAGAACCTGTCTCAAGATGAAGCATTCTTTTCCATTCATTTGTGCTTTCTGTAGAATGAATTTGTCCTGTATTTCTGTGTGAGTACAGGCTGCTAAAGTGAATGCACATCCTGTGTATTGGCTCTTTTATATGTGCTGAATGCTGCTGAAAACTGCCATAAAATTTAAAACAAGGTCCTATTTGACTCTTTTTGTAGAGTTGTTACTACATTTTGAATTCAGCAAAAGTCATTATCAGTCATTGGAGTCACCTCAGAGTACTTGTGTACATCTCTAGCAATGGCAGTATGTATTATATGTAGTAAATGCTTAATATATCCTAACTTTAAGAGGTTGTTTATAATCGTAAATAAGAAGAAAATAGTCGTCGTCGTAAGAAGAACTGTATTAATATTTTGTGAATCTGGCCCAATTCATAAACATCTATGCTATTTACTTGCTGTAATTAACACAAATTGCATAATTTCTTTAGTAAAATGGGCAGACAGCGTTTGAAAATGAGCAACATACATAATCATTTTGCGTGCACAAACTAGTAAAGCATACGATAGGTACCGTTTATTTTATTGTTTTCAAAATTGTAATAATTTGCATAAAAATTGATTGCTCTTTTGGATGCCTGAATTCAAATTTTGCGAGCAAAATAGCTTTGACATATATTTCAGAATGGTTTCTCTTTTTTTTACTTCTTCATAATTCACAGCTTCATCATTTACATTTAAAGAGCATTAGGGAGGCAGCCATATTGGGGCACTCACTTCAGATCACCCCCAGTGGATATTAATTCAGGTTTTGGTATATTAAGAGGATGTAAATGTATTTTACACGCACTCACTGACGTTGCAGTTGACCCTTCGGTAGATCCAGGTCCTAATAGCACTCTGGGGACCCATAATTCTCTGCGGGCCGCTCTGCACGGTGCGTGGAGTGGGTGCAGTGATGATGTTTAGACTGTCTCACTTTGGTTACGCAAGCCATTTATCCTCTGCTGTTTGTTTTACCTAATCTACCTTTAGCTTTTGCCGCATTCCAAGTTGTGTTACATAAATACTCTAGACTGGAGAGGAGGTGGCTGTCGGTAAGAGTGGTTGCTGTTTGGTGATCCTCTTGAAGCTGAGCAGGACTCATTTTCTCTGGCTTACTCATTTTCTCTAGCCTTTCACTCTCTGGCTTTGGTTAGCATCCTGTACTGTGAAGTCTGATAACTTTACACCCACCTTAACTGATAGGGAACAGCTCTAAGAGTTTAAATTCAGCGTAACTATCGCTGCATGTTCTAATTCTGCCCATTGCTCTGCACAGAGGCAGGCGAAAGACTGCTGCTTTAGCGCTCTGTTGAGATTGATACGTGACAGTTCCTGTGCAGTGCATTCGAGCAGTTATATGGTTTGTTATTTTTGCATTCCCAATCCATCTGTCAGTCTTCTTTCTCAACCCTGCCAGTATCTTTCTGCAGATCTCAGCTGATGCAGCAGCACGTAAGCAGCAATAAATATTCAATATCCAAATAATATAGCGAATGCCCAAACTCTGCATTCCATTTCCCTTCCTGTAGTTTCCAAGTTGAGCTTGAACATAATGTATTATATGCTTATTTCCATCGATGACCGGTAAGTGATCACTATGGTTTCAATTCGCAATTACTTCCTTTGTACAGAGTTTCGGTTGTGTAATTGCACAGGGAACAATGCGTATTTACGTATTAGGGTGCAGTATCATAAAAAAAATTGCTTCCTGTTTATGTCCATGAAACTTGGTCATTAAACATACTGTATTATGTCTCTTGCACCGACATAAACTCCAGATTCTGCTGAACGAATGCAATTGGGTCATTCCTACGGTGCAGTGTATTTTTAAGCAATCATATGTATTGGACAGAATATAAATTTAGCAAATTTAAAAGAAGGAAATCATGTTAGATTAATCTCTTTTATCATAATATCACAATTAAAGGAACATAATTGCAATACTTTGGTTGAGTGGATGTTGCTATTTTGGTTATTTCCCTGGGGGCTTTGCATTAACTAAGAAATATTCCTTTTTTTCTGCTTTCTTTAATCAGACATTTTTGGGGAATATTGTTTTAGTTGGTAATCAAGACTATTCTGTGCCCTTAATATAACTTACTATTCTGTTGGTCTTCTGTAGTATTCTCAAACAAGCCAGTTTCCAAATGATACCATCGTCCAGGAAATGATATCAATTTTTAATAGCAACACAAACATCAGTAAGTACAGTATTAGCCAGGAATTTTATGAATTCTGTGTTTTGTCTCACTATAGAGCATTCTGTCCTGTCGATTAAAATGAAACAAAGAAATTATATCATCAAAATTTCAAAATATTGTTAAAATAACTTCAAATTAACATCCTCGTGTAAGCCAACTCTCAAACCCTCACTGACCTCTTCAGTTCCCATTTGTGTAAATAATGGTATGTAATAAATTGCCTGATCTTGACTAAAGTAAAATATATCCTTTTATAGAAATTCTCTCCGTATATATTTTATTCGTATGATAAGATCAAGTTTAAAGAATTTAAAAGGCATTGCATAACAGGAATGATGGAATTGTCATATTAATTATCAAAGAGGGCTTCTGCATTCTTGAGTATTTTGAGTAATCTACTTGCTTCGAGGTATTTCTGATTTTTATTTTTTTTATGAAATCTGAAGAGAAAAAGCATATCTAAAAAGAAAGAAAAGAAGAAAAAAAAACAACCCCAAAGCTAGGAACAAATTTATGTTTGATCTGAATGCGTGGTGAGTCCACTCTAATTAGACTGCAATTGTACATAAAATAAATGAGAAATCAAACACCTGTAGATAGTTGCAAGTGTCCTCACCCCACACCTTTTTCTTATTACCTTCCTTATGACCTGTCTGTTCCCAGAGAATCATTTCAAGCATTGCCGAGCGCGTTTATCTTATAATGTGCAAGATGTTTTTATCTTTGTGTTCTTTTATCAAGGAAGGAACACAAATGGTGACAAATACATTTTTGAGACTTTGGCCTATTTGGCATTTCAAAACGTGTCGTTTCAGATTAGTGAAAAGAAAAAAATCCATACACATTTAAGTGTTTATTTTATTGCACTTCATCTGTTTGCATCTGTAGATTTCAATTACAGTACACTGCATATCTTAAAAGGCTGATTTTTCAAAGTAGATTTACTACCAAGTCTTCAAAATGATGATGATGATTATTATTATTATTATTATTAGTATTAAGAAATCGGCCACTTGTGGTTTACAGAGGGGTTTGTTCATAATTGATTGAATTTGCATGTATTGGATATAAAGTTATTCCTAAAAAATGGTGATTTTTTTTCTGTGTGTTGACAGCATTTTCTGATTATTTGTTATACAAGAGCAAACCTTGACTCTAATGTTGACAAAATGATACAAGAATTTTGATTGATTCTGTTTTGGAAATGTATGCAAAATTAGTAGATATGTAATGAGATATGCATCATTTGAAAATTTCTAGTTGTGTATATTAATATTAAGCACGTCACCTAGAGTGACTTGCATTAAATCAATTGTCCTGTTGGTACCAAAAGAAAAGTAAAACTCAAAGATTTGAGTTGTATCTAACGTAAACACAGTACCCATTTCACTTTATTTACACTCGTGAGAAAAAAAAAAAACAATATTTTATATATATATTATTATTATAATCATATTATATCCACCAGCTAATGTTGTAGACGCTAATTAGTGTTTTTCTCTCATGCACAAAACACAACAGCAGCATTCTCGCAGTATGCTGGTCATAAGGGCGATCTGTTTCATAACAGCCAACACTGACCTACTTCCTGCAAAAGCAGTCACCTTGTCAGCCCTTTGCTTTGTCTTATTTTTTTTACTTGGTGGCAAGGAGCGCTCGGTGCAGAACAAGAGAAATGGAGGGGCTCGCTGAACAGTTTAATACAGCCAGACCTCTCCGCATCATGCACAGCGAGCATTGCGGTGCCGCCGGGGTGATTAGCTCACCAGGGCCTGCCAATCGACTCCCTCGCAAGAGACCCCTGCTAACGGGCTAACAAATTGAATGTGTGTTTAGACGGACGAGGGAGAATTAGATCAGCTCTCTCGACTGTGTCAGAAAGATGCAATGAAGTTACTACCAGCACCAGGCCTTGAGAGGGAACATGCCTCTGAGACCCAGAGGCTTGTTAAGACTCAAGGATGTTGTCAGACTGCTAACCAGACAATTACCGTGCACTACTGATTAAAACGAGAGCACACTCGTTATCAAAGCTGGGGTGGGGGAGGTACGTGCGAAGCCTATATTGCCATTAAAGTATTGTTAGAGTCTTACTGTTGGTTTTAAATGAGCTCTGCTGTGTGTAGTATTTCCTGCACACCATAGGTGTCTTTCAAAGGGTGACTTTCACCCGGTCCACAGGGCATCCTTCTAAGAGGCTCTGCCCACTCAGGCTATGTCAGGTTTCACTGGGCAATTTAATCAGATTTCTGCCAACTCAGCCAGACTATTTGGAGCATGTGCTTCGTTTTGAATGTTTCAATTTCATTGTGGAGGGCACGGGATATAAAATTCTCTCTTTTTCAGTTTCCAATATTCTCTCATTTTCTGCCACTTAATGCTGTTCAGTATTTATTTCTGTATGCACTCTGTTTTTTAGGCTCCAGTAGATTAGGTATAAATCAACTGCTTTGAAAGTGGCATGTTTTATACGGGTGTATTCATGTAGATGTTGTATAGTCCGTTTTCTGAGCAGACCATTCTTATGATTCTGGAGCAAAATGGTGAGACATAGGTTATGACATATGCCTTGCCCTTTGGGTGCCCAGTAACAATGTGGGAATTACGTGATTTCTGCAGCGCTATAATCATTGGTCTCAAACGGCCCTGCAGAGCAGGACAAACTTAGCTCAGACCTGGGGTGTTATTTATGGGCATTCCGTTATTTTTGTATTTTTGAATAGTAGGCAGGTCAATTATTTTCTTCTGCATTTATTAATTATAATTATGTGATAATTGATTAATGAGCATTCATTGTTTAATAATAATAATAGTAATAATTGAACAACTTATGTCTGCCCTATCAAATACATGTGCAACCAACCTGCAGAGAAAAAAAAAACTTTGAAATATTATTGAAAGTAAGATCATGTGAAATTTATCACATGACCTTTTTAGAGTTATTCAATTATCATAAATTTTTGTAACCCTGTCTGGGGATATTAAATAAGCAATTTGTGATTAAAGTACTTTATTACTAAATGTACAGGTACATCTCAATAAATTCAGAATGTCGTGGAAAAGTTCATTTAATTGTGATGATTTTGGCTCACATTTAACAAAAAAACACCAATTTACTATCTCAACAAATTAGAATATGGTGACATGGCAATCAACTCAAAACACCTGCAAAGGTTTCCTTAGCCTTCAAAATGGTCTCTCAGTTTGGTTCACTAGGCTGCACAATCATGGGGAAGACTGCTGATCTGACAGTTGTCCAGAAGAATTCCTTCACAAGGAGGGTAAGCCACAAAAGTTCATTGCTAAAGAAGATGGTTGTTTACAGAGTGCTGTATCCAAGCATGTTAGCAGAAAGTTGAGTTGAAGGAAAAAGTGGAAGAAAAAGATGCACAACCAACCGATGAGAACGCAGCCTTAGGAGGATGTCAAGCAAAATCGATTCAAGAATTTGAGTGAACTTCACAAGGAATGGAAGGGTCAAGGCATCAAGAGCCACCACAAACAGACATGTCAAGGAATTTGGCTACAATTGTCATATTCCTCTTAAGCCACTCCTGAACCACAGACAACGTCAGAGGGGTCTTACCTGGGCTAAGGAGAAGAATCACTGGACTGGACTGTTGCCCAGTGGTCCAAAATCCTCTTTTCAGATAAAAGTAAATTTAGCATTTCATTTGGAAATCAAGGTCCCATAGTCTGGAGGAAGGGTTGGAGAAGCTCATAGCCCAAGTTGCTTGAAGTCCAGTTTTAAGTTTCCACAGTCTGTGATGATTTATGGGGCAATGTCATCTGCTGGTGTTGGTCCATTGGTGTTTTTTGAAAACCAACGTCACTGAACCCATTTAAGAAATTTTGGAGCACTTCATGCTTACTTCTACTGACCAGCTTTTTGAAGATACTGATATCATTTTCCAGCAGGATTTGGCACCTACACACACTGTCAAAAGCACCAAAAGCTGGTTAAATGACAATGGTGTTGGTGTACTTGACTGGCCAGCAAACTAACCAGACCTGAACCCCATAGAGAATCTACAGTGGGTACGGGAAAGTATTCAGACCCCTTCAATTTTTCACTCTTTGTTAATCATTGAAAGCCATGTGCTAAAATCATTTAAGTTAATTTTTTTTCCTATTTAAGTAAAACAGCACCCTATGAAGGAAAAACACAGAATTGTTGCATTTGCAGATTTATTAAAAATGAAAAACTGAAATATCACATGGTCCTAGTATTCAGACCCTTTGCTGTGACACTCATGTATCATATATTTAACTCAGGTGCTGTCATTTCTTCTGATCATCCTTGAGATGATTCTACACCTTAATTTGAGTCCAGCTGTGTTTGATTATACTGAGTGGATGGAGTAGCAAAGCCACACACCTGTCTATATAAGGACCTTACAGCTCACAGTGCATGTCACGAGCAAATGAGAAATAATGCTGTGGGGGGGGGTTTCAGCTGCAGGGACAGGACGACTGGTGCAATCGAGGGAAAGATGAATGCGGCCAGTACAGGGATATCCTGGACGAAACCTTCTCTAGAGTGCTCAGGACCTCAGACTGGGCCGAAGGTTTACCTTCCAACAAGACAATGACCCTAAGCACACAGATAAAATAACAAAGGAGTGGCTTCACAACAACACTGTGACTGTTCTTGAATGACCCAGCCAGAACCCTGACTTAAACCCAACTTCTGGAGAGACGTAAAAATGGCTGTCCACCAACGTTTAACATCCAACCTGACAGAACTGGAGAGGATCTGCAAGGAGGAATGGCAGAGAATCCCCAAATCCAGGTGTGAAAAACTGGTTGCATCTTTCCCAAAAAGACTCATGGCTGTATTAGAGCAAAAGGGTGCTTCTACTAAATACTGAGCAAAGTTTCTGAATACTTAGGACCATGTGATATTCAGTTTTTCTTTTTTAATAAATCTGCAAAAATGTCAAACATTCCTGTGTTTTTCTGTCAATATGGGGTGCTGTGTGTTCATTAATGAGGAAAAAAATTAACTTAATGATTTTAGCAAATGGCTGCAATATAACAAAGAGTGAAAAATGTAAGGGGGTCTGAATACTTTCCGTACCCACTGTATGGGGTATTGTCAAGAGGAAAATGAGAAACAAGAGACCAAAAAAATGCAGATGAGCTGAAGGCCAATGTCAAAGAAACCTGGGCTTCCATACAAACCTCAGCAGTGCCACAAACTGATCAAACTGATCACCTCCATGCCACGCCAAACTGAGGCAGCAATTAAAGCAAAAGGAGCCCCTACCAATTATTGAGTACATGTACAGTAAATGAACTTACTTTCCAGAAGGCCAACGATTCACTAAAAAAAAAAATTTATTGGTCTTATGAAGTATTCCAATTAGTTGAGATAGTGAATTGGTGGGTTTTTGTAAATGTGAGCCAAAATCACCACAATTAAAAAAAAACAAAGACTTAAACTACTTCAGTCTGTGTGAATTGAATTTATTTAATACACGAGTTTCACAGTTTGAGTTGAATTACTGAAATAAATGAACTTTTCCATGACATTCTAATTTATTGAGATGCACCTGTATATTGTCCCTGATTTTCCAGCTATTTTCAAATATTAAATGCTTTAAGTTGTTTAATTCCTACAGTTACCCTTGAACTGCCAGTGCAACACAGAACTATTTCTGACCATGCTGAGTTATGTCATTAGTGTGGTTTTTCACCTGCACCTGATGTCTCAAGTACAGTTTACAGGTACAATTTTATTTGCTCTTGTTTCAGTGCATCTTTGAGACACACATCATCAACAGCCAAAGTGTGTCTGGTGTGTGGAGACGAAGCGTCAGGATGTCACTATGGGGTTATTACATGTGGAAGCTGTAAAGTTTTCTTCAAAAGAGCAGTAGAAGGTAAGACTTATCTGTTTTCTCTCTTTCAAGCATGTTCTTTTGAGAAATGTCTTATTAACAGGATTATTCCTTCCTAAAAAAGGCCAGCTTAAAGCAGCATCAATTCCTGCATGGTTTGTGCATTTCATAGAGCTCTAGAGATTGTAATGATTCTGGATGGTGAGACTATGTGTTTTGATTCAATGGGCTCAAAATAAGAGATTAATTCAATTATAGATTATACATGTGGATTATATTATTCTTCAATAGGACAGCTGTATAAACTTTAATATTTGCACAATACTTTGTAGTGCAAAAATGTCATATATTTGGTAAAGTAGTCTCAGGCCTGGATTTTAACGCTCTAAATTTAGGTAACAATGTCCTATGGATAATTCACATCTGATAAGGGGAGTGAAATGTTGTTAATACTTTGAACTTAAGTTGAACTTTCAGTGGGGCATTTGTATTAGCTTTGACACAGACACGTCACTATCACAGCCTCTTTGGAAAGGTGCAGTTTGCTGATTAATTATGCAGTGTATAACAGCCGGGGATTGGGGGGAGTGATCGTTTGAGGCTATTCAAAGAAACACCTGTTTGTACTCTAGGAATTGTTGCTGTTGTTGTACCCTGAAGAAAACATGTCAAAACTTTGAGCTTTTATTTATAAAAGAAATAAAAAATGTAGATACAAAGATTTTTTTTCTTCCAATTTAATGTCTATGGAAAGCATCTGTGGTTAAGTTGAAAATTACCTTGGATATTCGTAGTCTGTTTCTCATATACTGGACTAGTATGCTATACTAGTAAATGGTATCTAGCGGTTAGTTTGGGCTGTATGTCAAATGGTTAAATAGTCCATCAAAAATGTACAATTCTGTCATCAGTTACTCATTTACCTCATAAGATGTTAATCTTCAAAACCAAAAATAAGATGTTTTTAATAAAACCTGAGAGATTTCTGTCCTTCCATTTATAGTCTAACAATTAAATTCCACAAGAACCAGTGAGTTTTGTTCTTGCACGTCAAGCAAGTATGGTTGAGCTTCCATTTACCATATTTGATGTGTTCCATGTATGTCTGTTGATCAGCATTTATACATGAATAAAAGCCTGAATTAAATCTGTTCATCATATAAAGTGTCTCTTTAGAAGAGCTGGATTAAACCGCTTTGTTCATATGAATTACTTTTACAATGTCTTTATGAACTTATGAAGTGTCAAAGTTTTGGTTGTATGAACTTTCAATGGAAGGACAGAAATCTCTCAGGTTTCATTAAAATATCTTCATTTGTATTTCAAAGAAGAACTAAAGTCTAATGGGTTTGAAACCACATGAGGGTGAGTAAATGATGACTGAATTCTCACTTGTGTGTGTGAACTCTCCCTTTAACTCATTGCTCTCTGGAATTCTTGATTCTGATGGGTCGATTTTTTTTGTATAATGACCTAGTTTCATGTTTCTTGTAACACACATTTCATGTCCATTTATTTATTATTTGCTAATCAGCAAGATAATGTACAGTCAGCTAGTCATTTTCGGAAAATAAACCATTTCAGGATGATACAGGACCCCTACTCCTCATGTCATGAGGGTTTATTATGTGACAATGACCAGCTGACTGCACGTTATCCTTTAACATTTAATATAAAATTAATTTAGTAAGTTATATGAATATATGAAGTTATTAAATGTTTGACAAATGTGTTTATATAAAGCATTCTCTTAGGTTGTGATTGTTTTTTAGAGCCCTGAATGAGGTCACACCTCAAGGGCATTCAGAAGTGCAGCCGCTTTACACCACACCGCAGCAGAGGTAGTGCTGTGTAAGAGAGTGCGCTCCATTACCTTACCTGACCTCAGCCTAGTTACCAGCTGAGAGAGAGCGAGAGGAAAGGAGGGAGGAGACAGAGAGAGAGATTGTAAAGAGTGAGCTAGGGGAAGAGGGAGGGTGAGCAGTAAGATTGGAAAAGGATAAAATTATAGTCAGAGTGAGGGAATAGACAGAGAGAGTTCTGTTTCAAAATCTAACCTTGCTGCCTGCTGCTTACATAGGCAGCTGCTTTCTAAGGTAGCATCTTACATCCTAACTGTTTTGGAAGCTCATATGAGATTTATTTGGAATTCTTTACATAGGCAGCAACTCAGATAGCGGGCAGCACAAGTGAGATTTGACAGGCAATTGTTTTCAGTGGAATTTGTCATTAGCATGTTGCTAAGCTAACAACACAATACTCTAATACAGTGTTTCCCAACACTGTTCCTGGAGGCACGCCAACAGTACACATTTTGGAGGTCTCGTCTATCTGACCCATTTCAGGTTTTGGAGTCTTTACTAATGAGTGATGAGTTGAATAAGGTCCCAACCCTGTTTGTGATGTGCCTTCACAAATAGGGTTGGGAAACACTGCCCTAATATGCATACAGATACTCAGCAAACCCAAATATTGGTCAAAATCTAATCTATTTTTTAACAATGCTTTTTAGTATTGAACAAATTTTGTCTTGCCTCATCCGTCATCTTGGACAGATTTTGGTAAACATAGCGAATTTGAATGAACAATCTGAACCCGATACGAAATCTGCATGGGTAAATCTTTTGCCCTCACACAAATTTCCCAGTTGTGTGGACTGATCCAATGAGTGGATTCTGCTGACAAAAAATTCAGCAAACAATGGTAAATAAATACGAACACTGTTTAAAAACAGTTAAAAGGTATCAGCATATGTAAGATATCTACCTTTTACGATAGCCTTCCTGTTGGGAGCACAGTTTTTATGATGACTTAAAATGCAGCCTCCGTAGGCATTTCAGGTGGTTTTGGAACCGAGCAAAAGACAGCCAGAAGACTGATATTTAAAGATGTAAGAAGGGAAGTAAAGAGGCCATTTTTTTTTCAACCTTCACAATGTTTTTTGAATAGCATAAAAGTCTGGAATGCTCTTTCTGATATGAATGAAAACTGCTAAACTCAGGCATAGATGCGAGAAATTCTGAAAGGAAAATATTGCAGTCAATACTTAACCTCTGTTGTGTAGTTCCTCAGCTGCTTGAATAATAACTAATAGAAGCACAAACACTTGTTTCTGTGGGAATAGTGTGAAGTGGCCATATGGTACCAGCTAATACTCAACAGACTTTTATTAGTTGCTCTACAGCTGTTCAGTCTGAGGACTTAAATATTTGTTCCTTCATTATGAGAATCTGTTGTTACATTTGGCACTAGGGATAGACCGGTTTCATTGTGTTGGTTTAGCTGTAGGGTTTGGGACCTCGGGGATGGAGAGGGACAAACGCTAAATGATAGGAATTCACATTTAACGTTTATAGTATTTTAGCTGTTCCTGGAGTTAGATGTCTTTATAAAAAGGTATGTATTCACCCATTTTCGACAGTGCTGGTGCCAGAGCCAGTGCCCAATTGGAAGTGCATTCCAAAAAAAGAAAACTCTCAACTGGCCCCTTAAAATGTCTGGAACCAGGAACCAGTAACATTTTTGCTGTGTTGCACAGCTTTATTTATTTTTTTCTTTATGTCTAAAATTAAAATGCTTTTATATACCATATATACAGTATATATATATCTATATATATATCTATATATATATATATATATATATATATATAATATACTATACACACCCACACACCCCACCACACACACACACAAATACTATAACACAAATTGATCAGGATTAATTAAATAATATATTTTTCATTCTATAATTTAAATCACTTTGGATGTTAAAATATGTTCTCAGTATGCAGGCTGGAGATATGTTTGCACATCCCCCTGCTGAGCTCTGGCACAACACTATTTTAGAAAAAGGTTCATTTTGACATTGGCTATGTTTACATTCACACTTATGTGAGTAAGGCAGTCCTGAAATTATGTTAATGTGATTATACTCAGAGTAACCATAATTGCAGTATATATGCATACTGTATATACGCTTTCACCACATTTCTTCCTCTCTTCCACTGACCAAAGTGCACATGCTTTTGCTGCAGAGGGAAAATGTGTTACGCTCACACACAGCTTAGAAAACTCAGGTGCTCAGTAAGTAGAGTTTATGCATACAGATTTCCTGGACATGGCTATCATGCATAACATTGATGGTCAAAAATACTGGAATGGAGGCATTTTTTAATGGCGAGTTCACACACAAATGAAAACTCAGAAATAATTGTTTGTTCCAAACCTTTATTTCTTCTGCTGAAGACAAAGGAATATATTATGAAAATGTTGGTAACCACACATTTGCTGGTAGCCATTGACTTCCATAGTATATTTTTCTATAATATAGAAGTCAATGGCTACCGCTGACTGTTTGGTTATCAACATTTTCATAATATCTTCCTTTGTGTTCAACAGAATGCATAAACGAAAGAATCAGCCCAACAGATTTCAGGTCTGATTTGTGTCTGTGTTTGGGTGGTGAGGCAGAGGAGGTCTTCGTTGTGTTTCCTGTGTCGCAGTTTACTGTTTTTTTAGAGCAAGAAAAATGGGCTTATGTAAGGGGTCATGTGATTTAGCCAGAAATAGTGGCAAGGCTACAGCTGCTGCTGCTCCGTGAGCAGATCCTGGGCTTTTTTGGCAGCCTCTAGACAGACTCGCTGCACATTTTCCCCTCCACAGAAAACACTCATTGTGCCTGTCTGCAGCCACACGGTCCATAAGCACTAGAGGAAAGCACCCTCATGTAATGTAAGTAGCACCAGTGCCGTGCAGATTAGCAGAGAAGTCCTTCCCATAATGCACAAGTGAAAGAGGGGGTGGAATATGGGTAAGAGAAAGAAAGAGAGCGATGCACACGGCCGCAGTGCCTGGATGTGGCCCTGCGGCGTTGTGCTCTGGCCTGTGGAGCGCGTGGGTGTGTGGCGAGTCAGTGGAGCGGAATGGTGCTCCGAAACGAGAGCTCGTTCCACAAGCTGTGGCCTTGGCCAAGGAAAGCAGTGCATGCGGGATTCTCAGGCTGTTACGTTCTCTATCATAGTGTCCCACGCCAAGACATCAGCCAACCCATGACACACTCAGAAACACTATTTGGGATGGCTCATTTGTCCTCTATGATAATAGTGCAGGGACACTTGGCGTAAAGTGCAAGACAGCTGTCTCCTTTGCATCGCATACTCACAAAGGGATGACTGTGCACGAGGACCAGAATGCATTACAGTGTCCTTGTGAAGGTCACATTTTTGCTAATGCACGTAATAGATCACTCTGCCTTTTTTTGTATTACATAATAAATTAGGGCAGTAAATCAAAAAGTAAAATTTTTCACTGAATGATTTACATTATAATCTAATTAATATTTTTTAATTAACCAAAACACATCAACATGTCTTAGAAAAGCCCTCACAGAAAAAGCTAATATTATGTCATTTTTAATAAATAATTATACTAAAATAATAGGTTACATTAATAGTCCTATAAACAAACCATTGTCCATGTGAACCATGGAAGAACTAATTCCTAATTTCTGTAACAAAAAGAAAGATACAGACAGAGTTTTATAGAGATCTTGGACACTCTCTCTCTTCTTGCAGGTCAGCACAACTACCTTTGTGCTGGGAGGAATGACTGTATCATTGACAAGATACGGCGGAAAAACTGTCCAGCCTGCAGAGTACGGACGTGTCTACAAGCTGGGATGAATCTTGGGGGTAACTGAATTTACTTACTGTGGGACTAAAACTGTTGTGAAATGATATGAAACAATTAAACTGGCACACCTGAGATCACTAATCTTAAAATATAAAAAACATATCCAGAATATATATAAAAAAAACACTAAATGTTATTGTGAATGTTATAATATGAGGGATTGCCTTTTTGGTGAAGCTTTACAATGTTACAAAGAAATCTCTTTTTCTCTCTCTTTTATTTATCAAAGGTAAGTGACTTAAAAGAACATATTGAAATATGCTTCACATACATCTGTGCTTTCAATATAATTGCAGCACAATTTGATCAGTACTCTGTGAGCTGTAAAAAATGACCAAGGTGTTAAAAACTCTGGTTGATTTAAAAAACCCAACAAGTAAAATACAGATTGTGGACACATTATTATATTGAAGATATATAAATATTGATGACAAACGTGAGAAATCCAGGATAGCCTCAAACATTTGTGTTCCTGTGTACATTACTACAGCCATGCAAACTCTTGAAAACAACACATTAGGCAAACTTTAATATTAGACACATTAGGAATGGAAATAAATAAATACTAAACGCATTTTTAAGTGACTAGTTTTAACAAATGTATGTGTCATATAAAGTTTATTTTAAACCAGTGTATAGCTTTAGTGCAGTAAACATGATTTACTGTATCAATGTTTTTTTCTTCTGTTCTCTCTTTTAAAACCATCTTGAGAACAATATCACCTAATATCAAATTAGATATTACATTATTATTAATACTGAATTCCAGTGTAGAATGAAAAATGTGTGTGTGTGGGGGGGGGGGGTTAATTGAAGGCACTGCAGGACGTTAGCAAGGAAGATATATAACATATAGGGTTTAATAACATTTATTATTCTACAACTTTTAATTGAAATTCTCCCTGAATCTGTAAAGGTTCAAAACCGCCATCTTTTTATGTGAACATTTTTAGGTTACAAATCATATGCATGTATAAGGGGAAGTGTACAATTTTGGTTCTGCTGATAGACTATACTAATAATTTTTCATCAAGAGAGATATAGTAGTTATATTTGATTAAAAATTACAAATGAACATGCATTTAAAGCATCACAAAGTCTCCAGTTGCTTCACAAAGTTGTCGAGAGTATCAAATCTAAGCATTTACTGGGACTAGCACATATGCCACCTTCAGTCTCACTTACTGGTGTGACATAAAATCTGCTGGCACAGGAATCTTGCAGTTAATATCAAATTGGAACACTCACACAGCCAATTAACAGCATCCCCCTGACACACATAAGAGGTCACATCTATACAGCAGGGATTTAAACTGTGATCCCTGCTATAAGATCCATCTCTATTTGAATAATTACTTCTATCAGCTCCAGCTCGTTTCAGATATGAAAAACTGTAGGAACACTGCTTCCAGACTACACCGGGGGTCTTTTCATTAATATCTTGTTCATTTCAAATTATTTATCACTCTTATAAATCACTGTAAGACCTTCAATGTTTAACATAAATTGTAATTATTCATAAAATGGATCAGGCTGCTCAAGCGAACAGTTTTAATAATATATGTTTGTTATTTCTCAGCACGGAAGTCGAAGAAATTGGGGAAGATGAAGAGTGTTAGCGAGGATTCTTCCCTGCAGAACTCAAAGGACAGGCCTCCGTTTCTGACCTCGGAGAAAGAGTTGAGCTCTGCCAGTGCTCTTGTCCCCCACGTCCCCACGGTAGCACCGTTTCTGTCACCGTCTGTGTGTAGCGTCCTGGAGCTCATAGAGCCTGAAGTGGTGTTCGCTGGCTATGACAGTACACAGCCTGACACAACCGACCACCTGCTCACCAGCCTCAACCAACTCGCCGGCAAACAGATGATCCGAGTGGTCAAGTGGGCCAAAGTACTTCCAGGTACGATTCCAAGGCAAATTTGTTTATCAGGTTCCATCTTCTGCATATTCAAATGATGGATTTTTTTTCCTGATTTGGACTGATTTTAGTTTAAAGTATTAGTTGAGCTGATTGGTTGGTCTCTGAAATGTACTTAGTAAATATGCTGTCATAGTAGCTATGTTTCCATTCAAAGTTGCGAATTTAACTTATGCACAAAATTGGAATATTGCATAAAACATTTGCAAATAAAGTGCCGTTTCCATCCAATGAGGCAAAGAGAACAATATCATCACTTACTGATAAACTGGCACTAAATATCACTAAGAAAAGTAGGAGAAGCCACTCAATATAATAATTTTCATATATAATAAAGGACTTGCGCCTCAGAGCGAGCAGATGAAACACAATAAATGCGGTCATTGCTTTTGGAGGCGGATGCCTGCTGTTTGGGAACTCAGTCATGGAAGACATTTCTGGGAGGCAATTATACAGAAATACATTGACGACAGACTTTGTTCAGGGATTTCAGAATGACCATAACATTTCAGATGCTGTGCAACGAGATCGGTCCGCTGGCTTGTCAAGTTATGCCGTCCCATCCTGCAAAGTCACATGCTTTTTTGATGCGTACGGAGGAATTTATCCGCAAAATGCATTTCCATCTCCCATTATTCGCATTAACACTTCGCACACTCTTTCCCTGTGTCTTCAGCTCATGCCTAATTATTTATGCTTTTACAAGCATTTATATATTTATGTTAATTACATTAACATTATATCTTTTATGCTCAACAAGGCTGCATTTATTTGATCAAAACAGTAAAAACAGTAATATTGTAAAATATTATTACAATTTAAAATGACTGTTTTCTATTTTTAAATATTTTAAAATGCAATTTATTTTTGTAATGGCAAAGCTGAATTTTTAGCATCATTACTCCAGTGTCACTTGATCCTTCAGAGATCATTCTAATACGCTGATCTGCTGCTCAAGAAATATTTCTGATTATTATCAATGTTGAAAACCGTTGTGCTGCTTAATAAACCACGGAAATCATGATAGGATGATCAGACAGTTTTTAATTATAATTTTGGAAAAATCCGTTTTTGTCATTCCAAATTAAGTTTTTAAGGTACCTTGCTATGAGACGGTCATTTGCTGTATTGCAAGTATTTGATACCAGGGTGTCTCCTTGCTATATCCAGATATAAATATAGAAGGCTGAAAACACACCAGGGCAAACTGGCTCACCGACTTTCAAATACTTTCCAGGCAGTCAATGTATTACATGCTCAGCCAATCTACAAGTGATGACTTGCAGATGTTCAATTATTAGTTATTTTGTTTTGTTTGTCCACATTGTTCTGTGTTTGTCATGCGATTTTAAACCATTTTAGGAGTCAAAACTCTGATATGATTTAGATGAGTATTTGATGGAAAAAGAGGATGTATTTTAACACTTTAAGTTTTGTAATTCTTTTATTTTAAGATCTGTAAGTTTGTGCAAGTTACAATCATTTCCCTAGTTTCACCAACATGTTGGCAAGTTTCTAAAGGGATAATGTGGGGAAATTATTTTTATTAAAAAAAAAAGAGAGAGAGAGAGAGACAGAACACAAGGGACACTCAGAGATTGCCTGGAAGTGATAAAGCTATTGTACAAAATACATTTTAAGTTAACGCTGCGACACATTATAGTCAATACTGAATTTGCGTTTTGCAGACAAGCCAAAAATAGCCTCTGCTTCACCAATAAGTTTATAGTGTGTCCTCATGTGGCTTATATTATAGCTTGTGGGTGACTTTATAGCTCTCAATGTGAGTTTTGGCAAGAATCCAGTCTGCTATTTTGCTAACTCTCTCTGACAACAGGACAATGAGTGGAAACCTTCAGTGATTCATGTAAACCTGATTGTGCCGACTACACTGCAAGACATTTTCATTTGTGAACAAATGTGTGTCATTCTAGGAATCAACCTCAAACTGTTAGATTGACAATTTAATAATGGTATGGAGATTCTATCATGATTTACTCACCTTTATTACATATATATTTTCAGTGGAACACAAAATTAGATTTTTTTTTTTTTGAAGAATCATAATGGAGCTCTTTCCATATAGCAAATACATCTTCATAGTGACAAGGGGCTGTCAAGCTCCAAAATGCATGCACACATACGCACACACACATAGATCCTATTTTATTTCTTAGAGCCTACAGCTCTGGCTTAATATTAGCTCTGCTTCAGGGCAAGTCATGCCCTCGAGTATCCCATATGTCTCTTTGCTCTGTGTTAACTTGCCCTTTATTTATTTTTTTCTGCAGGTTTCCGCAGTCTACCCATTGAGGACCAAATCACGCTGATCCAGTATTCCTGGATGTGTCTCTCCTCCTTCTCCCTCAGCTGGAGATCCTACAAACACACCAACGCCCAAATGCTCTACTTCGCCCCTGACCTCGTCTTCAACGAGTAAGATTACTCACACAACACTGCATATTTACTTCCTATAGATATCTGTTGATTTACTCCATCCAAGCATTTTAAGTAAATGAAAAAAAAAAAACTTCCTTTTTCCATAAACTACAACATACAGACAATCCTTGGCCTTAGGTTAACCCTGTCTAAAGAATTTGGTGCTTCAAGTTAAGATAATGCAAAACGATAAGTTTAAAAGGCATGTTCCCAGCAGGCGCACGACTGTGACCTCAAAACTGTCCCTTCAATTGCTCCGCTAGGAAATACACTTTCCCTATAAATGCTTCTTGATAGCGTTGATCAAGGACGAGCATTAGGTAAGTGGGGCACATAATCAGCACAATCGACGAGAAGTGTTGAGTGGAAAGAGTGTGATTGTGTGCTTTTTAAGCTAAATGTCCATTTATTGAGCATAGTGGGAGAAGCGTAACAATAGAGCACAGTGACCCCTGCAGGAGAACTGGAGCACTTCATTGTATTTGCCAAATGACTTGGAAAGATCTTGAGAAAAAAGTACAGAATTAACTGGCTTGTTTACATATGAATATATTCTCAGCACCTTATACTCGACATCCACACACCCTGATGGCAAACTGTCGTGCAGGTTTCTGGCACACATTTCCAAACAAGCTTTGTCTCTTGATTTCCTAAACAATTAGCAGTCCTTCAGCACAGTCACAAAGTCTTGCTCTCTAACTCCTGACAATCTGTTTCATATGAGACTGCGACAACAGTCCAAGGTTTGTCTCCAGGTAATTTAAGCTATGTGATACAGTACACATACAGGCAGCAGAGTGTTGTCATCCACAATATTTGTGAGATAAACACATCGACATTAAACAGTATATATAAAAATATATCTATATATATAATATATATATATCTATAGATATAATATATATTCATATATATAAGCTATATTAAAGGATATTATATATATATATATTAAAGATATTTTTGTCGCCAAATGTCCACGTGAATTCTAGAAGCAATACCAGCTGAGAAGCACTGCAGGACTAGTGCAGAAGTGCCCTTAAAAGATATTGATTGAAACCATTGTACGTCTGCCTTGAAGAGGAGCAAAACAAAAGTTTCCAGTCTGACACTTTTCAGTGTCCTCTAAAAGTATGTCAAAGAGAGTCAGAAAGATAAGTTCACATGTGTATGGATGGGTGTGGGTGATCTTTGACAGACTGCTGTACATGTACTGTATGTACTTCCAACTTTTACACCTCTCATACAATTCATTAACATCACATACAGAAGCACCTCTCCAGCAACTGAACGAGGAGCCACAACAAAAGTAATTTCCTTCTGTCTTTCCCAAATCTATTGTTTATGACAGAGTGTAAATGGTATAAAAAGAATCATTAGAAAAGTTACTGTAAGGACACCACCATAAGGCTGAGATTCTTACAGGCACTGAGATGAGGAATTTAACTCTTTTCTCATTCCATCTGAAAACAGATTGAAGTTTGGGATATTAAATAAAGATCTGTCAGACTGGAAAAGACATAACCAGTTCTGGCAGGCAAACATGAGCACAGAATGACAGCAGGTCAGACAGCTTTGGAAGACAGATATGCATGCCTGTATTCACCTAGTCAGGTATGCAGAAAGACACGCAGCTATAGCCAAACAAAGTGGCAGATCAGAAAAGCTATCTAGTAAATTAATAACCAGCCAAGAAAGTGTCAAGATGAAACCAAAAGTGGTGAATAAGAAATCTTGTAAATGATTAATAATGTGATCTATTGAATCATTTGTGAACATTGGCTTTTATATTTCATGACACAAAGCCAGAATTCATTACATTTACACATTCTATTTAAAATAACTGTTTTATATTATAATAATATTTTAAAATGTAATTTAATCCTGTGATGTCAAAGGTGTATTTTCAGCAGCCATAACGCCAGTCTTCAGTGTCACATGATCTTTCAGAAACCATTCTAATATGAATGATTGAAAAACAGTTGTGCTGCTTCATATTTTTGTGGATACCGATAACAAATATTTTTTTCAGGATACTTTGATCGATAGAAAGTTCAAACGAACAGTTTTTGCCATCACAGGAATAAATTGCATTTTAAAATATAGTCAAACAGAAAACAGTTATTTTAAATTGTAATAATATTTCACAAAATTCCTGTTTTTACTGTATTTTTGACCAAATAAATGCAGCCTTGGTGAGCATCAGAGACTTCTTTCAAATGATTCCAAACCTTTGACTGAGTGTTTATTTCTGTTTTCATTAGTAGCCGGTTAAATCGCTTATGTTACAGTTATACAAATAATGTTATAGTTCCCAATACAGTTACTGGCCATTTGGCAAGTCTTATTTATTTTTCATTTATATGCCCAAGCCTATTTTTATTTGAATTTGGCAGTAGATGAGGGTTAATTCTGGACTGTAGAGGTTCTCTAAACAGCTCTGCCAATGTGGTAATCTAATAAACCCCAAATGGTGCCTCAAGTATACCTTTTAATTGTTTCAATATTCTTTTTTCACAGCAATTTGAGATTCAACAAAAGTGTACCAGTAACAATGACATTGTTTACTACAGATCCTCTCAATTTCTCCACTAGGGAACGTATGCAGCAGTCAGCCATGTACGACCTGTGTGTGGGCATGCGGCAGGTGAGCCAGGAGTTTGTCCGTCTACAGCTAACTTATGAGGAGTTCCTTGCCATGAAGGTCCTGTTGCTGCTCAGTACAGGTGAGATTGTGAGCCACTATAGACAAAGAATTGTTGACTATAGTGTACTATGTACACTATAGTCAACAACAGAGGAAAATAAGCAAATGCATTAATGAATGGATGTCTTCATTCGCTAAGTTTGCCTTTAGCACCCAAGCTGAGTATGTGGGTGTGTGAGATCAGAGAAATTTCCATGAGCTTTGAAGTATTTAAATAATGACACCTGTGATTTGACCTAGTGTCTTAGTGAGAAGGGATTTCAACAGAAAGGTTACATTCTCATAATAGAAACTTGTGAGTTATGGCCATAAACTGGTAAATCAGGTTCCTGTACCTAGAGCCTTATACAGCTGAGGTCAATGAAGGTCAATTACGTTTGTTGTGGGATGTGCTCATGCTTTGGATAAATAAGTTGTTGGCTCTCTAGGAACTAGGTTAGAGTGTCTTGATCCCTTTCCCTTTGTCACACCCCTACTTTCCTGTTTGTGCTGTACTTTGCAATAATTAAGGCAAAAAAAAAACATTCAGATCTACAGTTTATTTATTTACTGGTCCATCTGGTTCTTTTAATTCATTAAGAGAATTAACATAAAATCTATTTAATTGAAGGGTTTAAATCATGGGTGAGAAGCGAACTCAATTTATTTTGGGCAAGTTCTCAAGCTTTGTGCACTTAGTCTAATGCTAAGACACTAAGGCCCGGTTTCACAGACAGGGCTTAGACTAAGCCAGGATTAGGCCATATAGTTCAATTAGGACACTTAAGTATATTTTATTAACATGCCTTAGAAAAAACATTACTGGTGAGCATCTTGAGACAAAACAAAGGCACTGATATATTTTAAGATCAGTCAGTGACGTGAAGGTAATAGTGACGTGACGTGACATGTGGCCAAGTATGGTGACCCATACTCGGAATTAGTGCTCTGCATTTATCCCATCCAAAGTGCACACACACACATACACAGCCATTGACCACAGCACCCGGAGTCAGGTGTGCAGCCATTTTGCTGCGGGCGCCCTGGACATTGGTGGTTTTGGTCCTTTGCTAAGGCACCTCAGTCGTGGTATTGACGGTGGGAGAGAGAGAGAGAGAGAGGAGATTCTTGCAAGTTTCTTTCAGTTGAAACAGCTCAGACATGCATTTTAGTCTTGGACTAGGCTTTAGCCTTGTCTGTGAAACTGGGGGTAAGAATTGCAATTGAATCCGAGTCTGGAGGCTATATTTATATATTCTATATGTCTTCTTAATGAAAACATTGAAATTAAAAAGGTTCCTTAATCACCTCCACAACCTTAAGGTGTACCACTAAGTAATTGCTTTTTAGAAGATATTGGTTTTATTAATTGTATTCATTAATTAAGACAACAAACAGAAAAGAAAAAGCTTTTCTTTTCGTACACAGTTAAATCATTCTTGGCATTGCCATTATAATTCATACAAATTGTCCCCATATATATATATAATATATGAATACGTATTTGACAATACTGTACTGTAATTTTCGTATAATTATTATTCATTAGCATAATAATAATCCTCATACTATTATATTATTAATCATTATTATTGTCATTATTTCTGATATTATTGCTAATTATTTAATCAGAAAAAAAATAAAGGAATGTAATAGAGTAGGGTACAATCTATTACAGATTAGCATAGCATAACATATAGCATAACATATAATTTTGGATGCTACTGTAGATCAGTTTAGCTCTCATATACAAGAGCAGTACATACACTGAGTACAGGCAGACAGGCACAGCCAACGCACCCCTGGGCTTACAGCATATGAGACTAAAGTTTGAGTTCTGAATTCTCATACAGGATAGATTTTAGGATCCACAACCACTTGCTGATCCTCTGGAGCCTTTCCAAAGAGCCCTGCTGTACTTAATAAAATCCAGTCAGGAGATGGGCACAGCTCCAAACGCTGGTGTTTTCTCTCCAAAAAGAGAGCTTCATGGAAGGAGAAAGAACAGGGGAAGTGTAGGCCCAGTAGTCAGGGATGGTACATTTTTTGAAGAGTTGAAGGTTTTGATAGAGCGATTCTTTAAAAAAGTAAACATAAATAAAAATGTGATGTCTTTCGCTGACTACAAGCTGGGAAGAGCTGTTTTGTTGCATAAATAAACCGGTTTCTGTTTTTCATGGGTAAACCAAACTATTACAAAGATACTACAGCACTTTATGATCTACTTTATATGCAAATGTTGCATATCTTTGTATCAATGCTGTTGTGCTGGCATGTTATATTATGGTACAGTTACTGCTTGATGTTTTTATAATGTAGCTTTTTCAGAATGCTTTTTTTGGGGGGGTTAATTTTGATGTGTTATCAGCCTTTTCTGCTTTGCTAAAGCTATTGAGAGAGAGAGAGAGAGAGAGAGAGAGAGAGAGAGAGAGAGAGAGAGAGGGTGTTATTTATCTTTGACCTTGGCTAAGGTCTCAGAAGCCCTGCAGGCTCTCACATGACCTTATTTGCGATGGTAGTGTTGACCTGCTAAAGAGTGAGTCACTAAACTAAATCCCCTCTCGTTTTTTTTTACTTTTTGAAAAATCCATTTATTAAAAGGTTTTTCTTTTTTTGCTTGTTGTAAACTCAGACACTAGGAAAGAAATATTCCCACAGACACTGCTATTGTGCAAAAATAAATGTGTGTACAATTCAAGGTATCAGTGTGACAGTATTTTGTTATTAGTGTTAATTATGGTGGACAGATATCTTTTGATGAGTAAGTCTTATATTTATTTTCATAAAAGTATTTGGATACCTACTTTTGTTATGAAATGTCTTTGCATTATATAACAAAATATCAAATTAAGTGGCATTAATTTTAAAGCGATAGGACAGGCAAAATGTTTAAGATTTTAAATGACTAAATTACAGTTTTAAGAGGGGCTTAAAAGGAACACTCCACTATTTTCGAAAATAGGCTCATTTTCCAACTCCCCTAGAGTTAAACAGTTCAGTTTTACCGTTTTCGAATCCATTCAGCCGATCTCCGGGTCTGGCGGTAGCACTTTTAGCTGTAGCTTAGCATAGATCATTGATTCTGATTAGACCGTTAGCGTCTCGCTCAAAAATGACCAAAGAGTTTAGATATTTTTCCTATTTAAAACTTGACTCTTCTGTAATTACATCGTGTACTAAGACCGATGGAAAATGAAAAGTTGAGATTTTCTAGGGCGATATGGCTAGGAACTATACTCTCATTCCGGCGTAATAATCAAGGAACTTTGCTGCCGTACCATGGGTGCAGCAGGCGCAATGATATTACGCAGCGCCTGAAAATAGGCTAACTTCCGTCAACATAACCAATGTGACCACCTGCTTGCACAGGGAGCGTGCCTTCCATTGGAAGTTACCTAGCTGGGGACTATTTTCAGGCGCTGCGTAATATCAGTGAGATCGGCTGAATGGATTCGAAAACGGTAAAACTCAACTGTTTAACTCTAGGGGAGTTGGAAAATGAGCCTGTTTTCAAAAACAGTGGAGTGTTCCCTTAAAGGAATATTCCAGGTTCAGTAGATGTTAAGCTCAGTCAACAGCACTTGTGGCATACATGTTGATTACCACAAATATTTATGAAGAATGTAAAACAAACAAAAAAAAAAAAAACTCCAAAACCATAAACATTACAACACCAATGGAGTAGTATTTCAATACTGTATATTAACAAGATGCATTATGCATGTAATTTTCAGTGGTGGACAGTAACGGAGTAGTTTTACTTAAGTACATTTTTCAAGTATCTGTACTTTACTGGAGTAGTTTTATTTTGAGTAACTTTTACTTTTACTTCACTACATTCCAAAGCATAAGATCGTACTTTTTACTTCACTACATTTCATAAAACATATCGTTACTCCTTATAATATATCACGTGCTCCGACACGCAGAAGCGGTGTCTGTTCATGAACGAACTGATTCTGTTCAATGAACCCGTTAAATCGGTACGCAAATTGCACCAAACGATTCATTCACGAATTAGAATGATCTGATTGCAGCTGTTCTCGAATCGACAACTCACTGATTCAAATTAACCGTTTAGTGCGAGTCTCCAGTGAACTGAATTCACAAGTAAGAACTGGGAGATCTTGTGTGAGCGCGCGCACGTGCACGACTGATGCTGCTAAAAGTAAGTTACTAATGTCGAATTTTAGGATTAATTATTGTAACTGAAAATCATATTTAGGTCAAAACGGTCAGTTGTTTGTGAACTAAATCTGCTGTAAAGGGTGATCTATTTAAGCCCACTGAAATGCTTGAATGCAGACACATCAACATCAGTGTCTCTGTTTTAGGTAAAAAAAACACGAAACATTAAAATAACACAGATTAAATAAAATAACTCATGCACGTTCATATTCCCCGCTGCCGTAACGTTAACAGTTTTATTAAAATGCTACGCATTTATCCCTATGTGGCGTCTGTTTTTGTATTGATTAGTATACATTTTTATATTGTTTGGATTAACTAGCGGAGTAGACAGATATATACCATACTGAAAATAAGTCAATATTGTTAGCTGATGCTAACGGTCTAGCTAACAAGCTTGCTGGTGCTAAGTTGGGGTAATTTTTAAAAAAAAAAAAAAAAAAAAAAAAAAGGATAACCGTCCAAATATTTTTATTCAACCCACCTAGATGATTACAACGCCGGGAAAAGAAAGGTGTGATGTTTCAGAACATGGTAACTACAGTAATTATCAAAGTGGTAAGTGATGCCCTCTGGGGGCATTTGGCCAGGGGTGTTTTTACACCACAGACAAGGTTTGAGAAGAAAAAAAATCATTATGAAAATTTAATTATATTTTCCTTAAAATGTTCTTCCTAACTTCAGGCCTTATTCTCATGTCATATACAACTGTGATGTTCTGCAAAACAACAAGCTTTACAACACTTTTTTCTTACTGGTGAAAATCAGATGGTCACATCTGTTTTCTCTCAGGTACTTACTTCACAGTGTAAGCTTCACAGTGAACATTACTACATCACTCTCGTCAACGTAGTCCACATCAACAACAAAAATATATCTTGACTCATATAGTGGTTATTTTGGGAAAATCACAGGTATTTTGAGCAGTAGGATTATAAAAAATATGTGCTAATATAAAATTAAATTAAGTAGCCTATATAAAAAGGCAAAATAAATCTATCTATCAGTACATTTTTACTTAAGTACATAAAAAAATCTAGTACTTTTGTACTTTCACTCGAGTAAAATTGGAAAAAGAGTACTTTTACTTTTACTGGAGTAATATTTTATTATACGTATCTGTACTTTTACTCAAGTACTTGATTTGTGTACTTCGTCCACCACTGGAATTTATGCATGGAACATTTTTTCCTAATGTTTCTATGTAAACATATATCCAGTACAGGAGAATTAATATAAATAGTGCTTTTATAAAAAGTTTAACATTTCTATTTTTAAAATCTCCAAAAATTGCTTCATTAAATTCCATTTTAAGTGCATCACTATGACCCTGATTTTTGCTCTGAGGGAAAGATTATGAGAACAACTTAAGTACCTCACCATAACCTTAATTTCTTAATTTTGAATACTTGAATGAGTCAAAATCTTTTCTTTTCTTTGTGGTAATCAACATTATGCCATGATTGCTGTTGATTGAGCTTAATTTTACTAAATAGCTCTTTAACCGAGTCTTCCTGTCAAATATGTTAACACCATGACAGGTTCTACAGGCAGAAGAATCTATTTTTTATGACAAGACACGATTAGCGTGGCATAATCACCCCACTTTTTATTCACTGGGGCTCTAAATGGCAGCCTGTGGCTAATGAGGCTGAATTTGGGTCAGTGGGAGAGAAGAAAACAGGGGCAAGTGACCGCGGGTTTAACACACACCTGCCAATGAAGAACTGCTTTTCATTCAACACACAGTTGAGAGCTCCTGAAGGACATGTTGTTGTAATTTGGTAATGTTAACAAAATGTCTAATCACTTTAGTAAGTTCTATGCTAAGAATTGGAGTTTGTTGAAACTTGTTTGTGTCTGAAGGCTACACTCAGCATTATTAAATGATATTGGTTCTTTTTAATTTTTTTAATTAAAAGGTTTACATAATTATCACTACAGCCTGAAAGTGCACCGCTGTGTAAATGCTGTGCAAATGCATTGCTTTGTTTGCAAAAATTAACATCAAAATCACATTGAGACAAACAGAAATGAAAACAATTCAATTAGCCAGTCTGTGGGATGCATCGAAATTACTAATTTCATCAGAATAGATGAGCAATGGATAGAACGAGCATGAGAATGAGCTGTTTCTTATTCAGCTGTCCAGAAGCTGAATGCCATTTCACGAGGCTGGCTGTAGGCCATGAGTGCACTTGTCCTACAGGATAGGAGAGAATTACTCCTTCAACCTGAATGAGATTTTATCTCTCATCTGCCAAAAGTGAAAGTAGTTTGCAGTACTTTGAGTTCATCCTGAATACCTTCACACAAGGGAACATTAATCACCTGAGAAGGTAGACTGTGAGGCAGACAGATTAGATGGAAGGATGAATAAACAGACAGACAGACAGATAGATAGAAAGACAGACGTAGATAGACTACTAGTACTAGCTACTGTAACAGTGACATCTTATTTGTTGACAGTGCCCAAAGATGGTCTGAAAAATCAAGGGGCATTTGAGGAGATGCGGGTGAATTACATCAAGGAGCTCCGCCGCTCAGTTGGGAAAGCCACTAACAATTCCGGCCAGACGTGGCAGCGCTTTTTCCAGCTCACCAAGCTTTTGGACGCAATGCATGAAGTAAGTCGAAACATTCCTGTTATTGACCTCAGTTGATAGATCAAAGACAGATACAGTTCTGCTCTAATTATACAGAGAGTGTTCATTCAGTTTATTGGTCTCTCGAAAATCAAGAGGCACCTATACATCTAGATATTCTAAGTATACTTCCCTAAACTAATCCCCGTCATGTAAGAAATACTTCTTCTCTATAGTTCTTTTACAACAGTGTCTGTGTAGTCAAGTCAACAATATTGCCAGAAATTGTGTCCCCAACTAAGCAATCCAAATATTAAGCATATTTAATATCTTAGGTTAACACCCTTGGGCAGGGGTGGACTTACCCATTAGGCAAAGGTAGGCGACCGCCTTGGCCCCCCTAAAAGCCAAGGGCCCCCTAAAATGCTTTTCATATAGGAGATGCACATTAAGCGCTGACACGCGAACGGTTGCTGTTTACGGTGTTGTTTATTACCACAACAACCATCCGAACTGAACGTGCTTTTTGTGTATCCTGCTTTAAGGAGATGAAAATATTATGCATCTGAAGCTGTAAATAAATATTGAGAAACAACATGTATTATATGTTTAGAATAGTTTTAAATGCCGCTTACTCATTTATGAGAAGGAACCAAGTAGAGGACACATACGCAGTTACTTTTTTGGTTGATATAATCCTTAGGTGTGTACATGTATAATTGCCTTTTCATAATTTTTTCAGTTTTATTTTGTAGTTAAAATAACTAAAAATAAATGTATTTTAAAGTTTAGAATTAGACAGCCTTTGCACACAGGCTTACGCTGGTAACTCATCAGTGGACTTTCCTCGTCAATATAGGCTATATTTTTCACACTTTTCTCATTCTATATTTCTACCGCTCTCAAAGCGCCTCCTGCTGGCAGATAATGAATTAGCATTTTCAATAATCATTCTGTAGTTTTGTTCATGCGAATCCACCCACCTAACCCTGTTTATAAATTAATATAATAATGTATACTTCTGGCTCACCCCTGGTTTAATCGCTAAATTGTGAGGTTTATCATTTTATAATTTATTTTGTTTTTGTGAAAACCTGTATCTCAACTGTAAATCAGTTGCTATTTCTTGGTCTACAACATGAAAGAAAGCCATTATAACATGTACATGAAAAATGTAGAAACATTGGACACAACTATGGGGCACCATTGTGCAGCAGCAAGCATCACAAAAAAAAAAGGAACCTCAAGGTTGATCTAGAAAAATGTGTGCAAATGTATAGTGCCCCATTCATATATTTTGCCTGGGGCCCCCAATTCACTAAATCCGCCTCTGCACTTGGGGTCGCTGGACATCCGTTTGATATAATTAACAGGGACAGGAGTAACAGGAGTTTATAGTGTTTGTTTCATAGAGTCCTCTGCTTTATTTCTATAGTATCTGTAATAAGTGCAAGCACTTTTCTGACTAAAAAATGAACACCTACATATCTAAATGTATTCTGGTTTAAATCATGTAGCTCAAATATTTGTCTAAAAACAAATCAGAATGAGCTGATATTTATTTAATACATATTTAATATTCATTCATTAGAAGTAGCTCACAATTTCTCATGTGGTTAGTAGCTGAAAGCCATTAATATTTAAAATCAGTGGATGTTAAAATAATTACAGCTGTAGATTATTACGGAGTTATAATATCAAGTGTGCATTCAAATGAAAAACTGCCACCCTTCATGTTGCCACTGAGTGATTAGAGCCTCAGTTCATTGCTAATCACTTTTTGCATTGCTGCCATCTCAGCATTTTTTAATAGCACACAAAAGTCTTGGAAAATATGTTTTTGAATTGCACTTGAGGGTGAAGTACACTTGACAGCAGTGTTGATTTATTAATTTGCAAGATGAAGAGAAACAAGTTCAAGTCCTGCCTAAAAGCTTTTCCGCTTTGGTCAGTGAGCCGGCACATCCATAAATGAGCTCGGCTGCTCTGCAGTCTTTTCTTTGCTAATTCATCAATACATGTTTACCCAGACTCATGTTTCACCAGAACATCTCTTTAATGATAAGCACTGTCAGTTTGAATTAAATCTGACAGTTCCCTTGACAGAAGTGTGTTCTCTCTCTTTACAGCTCGTGGGGAGCCTGTTGGACTTTTGTTTCTACACTTTCCGTGAATCCCAGGCTCTGAAGGTCGAGTTCCCTGAGATGTTGGTGGAAATTATCAGCGACCAGATACCAAAGGTGGAGTCGGGCCTAACACACACCCTCTACTTTCATAAGAAATGACTGAAAGCTCACAAAAGGAGGGAAAAATGAAGGATCAAATGGAAACGCAGAGGACACCCAGCCCTCAGAGAGCGAACAAGAGCAAGCCCGCTATGCACAAAGCAAGGCGTAACAAGAGGCTTGGTTTAAAGCCGTATAAGGCTTGTGTAGTGAGGGAAGGCAAAGAGCGATCTCTGTACCCGGCCAACAGAGAAGAACTCCTATTTCATGTGACAGTGCGTTCCTTAACCCCAAAGACAATGCTGACAGTGTTCTGTGTGGATATGAAGCCATATTCTTTGGTAAAGCTATAGTGCATAGTCACATGTGAATACATGACACACACAGAAATATGGGCCCACATACTAGACATATCCTTGAATCCCAGACCTGTCAGTCTGCCAGTAAACACCACTGCATTTGTATGTAACTATCATACATTCTGGCATTTATAAAATTACAGGCAAGATTCAGTAATAAAACTGCTTTTTATTGCTGATTAAGACAGAAAAATGTCCTGCATCACTTTCATGAAAAAGTCGATTAAATTAGGGTGTTTGCAAAGAGGAAATAAGATACATTACAAGGGCTACAATATGTTAGATATAGCTAAATTGTGACTAATTGGTGCACAGAAGTGATTGTAGAAAGAATCAAATTGAAATCTATCTGCAAAAATGTGTTTTTTGTTGACTTGACGTTTTTACATAGTGAGTACTGGCCACGCTGATGCAGTGCTGTGGTGGCCTGATGATTGAAAGCTGAAAAATGGCAGCTCAAAAAAAAATGCTATTGAACTGGACATAGAAAAAAAACTGCAACTATAACAAACATTATGGCTCGTCTTGGAAAAAAATGAGCTCATGCAGACACACATGCCACATTTTGTGTGCGAGCTTGGACTGTAGCAAATTTAGTAAATCATACCTAAGCTGTTACTAAACCGGCTCCCTTTTGACGCTAAGGAAAATACAGTACTAATTTACAATTCCAGAAAAGAAAGGCATTTTATATGATTGTGAAGTTTTTGTGTTTCAAAGAATCAATCCAGCTAGAAGCCATTTTCTAACAAGGTGCTTCTGTTTTCTTAACATAAATAATAATAATTTTCAGTAGCAGCACATGTACAGTTAGATACCGTATGGGGAAAATCATACAGCTTTCATATTAGCAAACAACAATAACAGCTATAGTCCACGTAGTAGTCTACTGTAAGAAAGAGACATGGTTACACAGACTAATAACAACAGTATCCTGCTCATAAACACACAATATATGTGTATCATATGATTATAATTGTTGCTTGTAGGAAGATTTTTCAAACGTTGTACATAGGAAGTTTTTGATTTAAACCACCTTGCAATTAAAACCTGGCTATTTGGGCAAATACCAGTCGACTTGCGAGTACTTTAGTGAATTGTTCCTTAAAAAAGGAATTTGGACCACTGTTTCATGTTTCATAACCCCACTGTGCTGCTGATGGAATAAAAAGAGGTACCGCTGGTTCTGAAGTGCTGTGAGTCAGAGGACAATGAAGGTTTGAGTGTGTTTCGTGCGTTTGTGTGCATGTATTTGTTTGTCTGTTTTTCTCTCAAATGACTTAAAGGCACAGGAAAGCTGAATGATTTTTGAGAGGGCATTGTTGGCTTTCTCTGATGGGATTAGAATGATCCTATTAGCTGATTTTGATTTGCACAGGCACAATAATGTGATCATTGGGATATTAGATGTTCTGCTATTGTGTTGGTCATGTAATGTGCTTTGGGGGGTGGGGGTCAGGTTGGGACATTTGTGAACTGGAAAGGTCAGAGAACTTTTGATGTTTGCCTTTTTGATGTAGCTGGTTGGTGGTAAAAAACTGTTGGGGTACAAAAAAAATCATAATTCTAATCATTTAAATAAGAACAATCAAATCAATCCGTGGTACCCAGGCATAACCCATTTCACCGACCTGTCAATACACTGTACGTTGAACGTGTTTGATGGACCTAAAACTAGATGTTGCAAAATTATTTTCAGTAGTCTCTTTTTTTCCCAACCTTTCCCTTTTTTAAATACACCGATATATAAATGAGAATAAATGTTAAAAGGTTCATAGGATGTATGTGAAGTATTTTTTGAGAGATTCTATTTTGCCGGACTCAATATATTAGTAATTTGTCTAAAAAGAATATATGAGATCTTTTGTAAAGTGAAACGTTTATGCATGCTTTTTGAAAAGATGTTTAGTGTATTAAAGAAGGGAAACTTGTGCCTTTTTTCTCAAAAGTTACCATTTTACAGTATCTATTGTAAATAAATCAGTGAATTACGATGTTGCGTTGTATGGAACATTTCTATATTAAATATTTGTCAGAGGCTGGGATGAAGTTCACATATTTCCCTGACCTTAGTCAATCAGAATCCAGAGCAAGACCCAGAGAGCATGATGGATTCATTTACATTTAATTTATATTTTCTTTTCACAACAAGAGAGACTTGTTTACTCCCGAATGTCACTAACTTAAAACTTGTCATTTTGATCTGTAGTAATGTGAACTAATTGTATGTTTTTGTGTTTTCCTCTTCGCTTCGCCTACAAATCTAACAACAACAAAAAAACACAACGCAGTGCTCTCATCAGAAGTTAGCTATATTATGCTGAAAGGAAAAGTGCTTGTGGTTGCCAAATACTTTTATCCCAGATTTTAAAAAATAAATAAATATATAAATAAAAATCAAACCAAGAAAAGAATTAAAAAAAAACATTCACACTGCATTTCTTAGTTTTGCACTCTTACATTTTTTTTGTGTGTGTGTTTCACAAGTTATTGTCTAGTGAACCAACAATGCTCTATATTATTATTATTGTTGTTGTTTATACAGTATATGAAAAATGTATGGGATTTTTTTAAATAGTATAAAACAAATTCAACCTTTATGTAAGAAAACCTAAATAAAGAACTAGGACAGGGAGCAAAATTGAACCTGAACAGTCTGATATGAATTCAGATGTCCATCGGCAACTTAAGAATAGATTGCCATGCTTGTTGCAGCATGTTTGCAATTTGTGTTTCTCCATCACCAAATGATAAAGCTTGAAATATTGAAAGTTGGTGTGGATCCACGCTTTCGAGTTGCTTGTTACTTCAGCTTTGACAGTCTGCACATTACTTTTTTGGGGCGTCTAATAACATGTAAAACTATGCATTTGTACAAATCACATTACCACCAAGCAGCACCTTTGTGCAAAATAAGGGCAAAGCACGATCAAGGTAACCAGTATGTTGAATCAGAATAAAATACAGTTTATTAGTGAAAACCCACAGATCACATGTTGTGTTTGCACATTAACACTCGTGTTAATGGATCTTGATTTTTCTTCTCTTTTTTGGGGGGATACATCTGAATGTGTGTGCTCTACATTGTTTAAAATGACAAAGCCATATCTCTTTTGTGCCAAAAGAGCATTTCCTTTTTGTTTTTTTTTTTTAATCATCGCTTTGTACAATACTTGTTTAGCAATTCCTCAGTACAGAAATATACAACATGAGCAAAAGACAGATGCAACTAGTTCCTCTAAACTGTATATCTTGATGCAGATTTTGCCATAACTGTGTTTGCAGAAACATCAAGCGATTCTAATAAACCTGTTAACAATTAATTACTGTGCACTCTTTCTTTTGCCACTAAAGAATCTCTTAAACCTCTTCACATTTTTAAATCTCGCCTTAAAATGTATTTCTTTAGGGGGCTTTTATTTAAATTTTTATATAGTTTTTTTTTTTATTTCTAATGTGGTTTGAATGTGTTTTTGCTGATTTTCATACATTTTTATATGGTGTATTTTGATGTTTTATTTGTTATGTAAAGCGCTTTGAGAAGTAACATTTAAAAGCGTTGTAGAAAAATAAAGATTATTATTATTATTATTAAAGACAATTCATAAATTCATAAAATAGACCATATTATTAAAGAGCTTCACAATTCATACTATACAATTTATTCGATTTTTGGCCGGAGAACATCTACTAATGTTCATAGAGTTAAGTATTTCAAGTACATTAGAAAGTGTATTTGAATTTAGTGATGAAATACAGTTTCCTTTGTTTCTTAATATATTGTTTAATATATAATTTGGTGATCTGTTCCAGGTGAACTTAAGGGCAGTTCAGAAAGTACACGCTCTTGTATTGCTTTTGTGATCTGCAGCTCCCACCGATACTTTCAAATAGAGTGTTTTTTGTCAGATGATCTGCACGACCATTAACTCAACACCGACTTCTTTCTTGAACAACTATATAAATTAAATGTCAAAAAATAAATAAATATCATCTCGTGGGCCACGCTTATTGTGAGTGTTTTTTACAACTCAATGTTCAACTTTTGTTCACTGAAACTAAGAATACCTTAATTTTACAAGCATTCATTAATGTAGGGAATGTCAATTGTTGGGTTAGGTTAGTACTTACTTTTTCCTTACTTTCACAGCATCATTAAAGGGGTCATATGATGCAATTTCAAGTTTTCCTTTCTCTTTGGAGTGTTACAAGCTGATTTGTATAGATAAGATCCCTGAAGTTGTCACAGAATCTCAAAAAACCAAGGAGATTCTTTATCAAAGTTAGACTCGGGCCACGCCACCCCCCTAAACGGCTCGGTAGGTTCTAACAACGCCCCCACATATCTACCCACTATGTGGAAATATGCATAATGCCTGCCCAAATGTTCCGGGCACAAAAGAAGGCGTGGTTTCAGTAACCGCAGTTATTGTTGAAGCAGCATGTGGCGAGACGCTGTGTGTTTTCTAGGCGAAAGCAAAGCACTTTATTTGGCCTTCTGAAAGTAGATGCATTTAGGAATCTTTAAGATTACTTACAACAGAACAGCAATGCATTTTATGGACGACTGTTTCGTGAACCTAGGAGAGGAGGTCATTCTGATTTTTGCTATGACAATCTGGTGCTTCTGATTCAGCTACTGTTTTGTTATTAGTTTTTAGTTATTAGTATTTGCTATTGACTGTTCAAATTCAGAGTTTTGCGCATTGTGTGTGTGTGTGACAGAGAGTGAGAGAGAGATCACAGTGGAGTCAGCTGTCTTAACCGTGTCTTGTGTACTGCAAACACATATTCATCATTGTGTCTGTCACGAGACTCTGTTTCCCTTTCGGGCTCTGTCTTTACATTTATTTTGAAAGATGAAGCTCGCGATTATGGTAAGAGGCGAGGCATATAGGACCTACAATAATGTACATTATTTGAAAAATAATGTTTTTTTTTTTCATTAAAGCATGTCAACATATTCTGTCACAGCAAATACACAAAGTAATGATCTTTAAAAAGCATCATATGACCCTTTTAATGTAGGGTAATTTTAATTTCTATACTAAAAGATTATTAGTTGCTGTATAAATTAATTTGTTTTGTATTTTGAATGAACATGAATTAACAATGAAGCGAAAATATCTTTTTTAAACTACATCACATTTGGCATAAAACTGAAGCAACCGCTCTTTTTCTCTCCATATCATTCTATTTTTCTATATATGTGACAGAAGAGAAAAAATGGTGCTGAAGTTCTATTCTTGGTTTTGGTTTGATGTGTCATGCAGATATGATATGATTTTGCAGGGACAACTCGGACTAAAGTCAGCCTGTTGTCCCAGATAGAGTCAGTCATTTCACTCGAATAGCGATGGCACATTCTGATTAGTAATATACGAGATGAATGGAAAGGAATGTAAAAAAAGAAATATGCATGGATGAATTGTTCACAATAAGTGTTTAGAAGCAAGGTAAGGTGATTTTTTTTTTATTTCATGTGGTCTGTACCCTAGATTAATAAATTAAAGTATTGTTCATTGTTAATTCATTATACCCAACCTACCTACTTATGTTAATAAACTGCACCTTATTTTAAAGCGTTACTGCTCATACTGTAGATGTTTTAGAGATTCTGGGGTCAACTGTAGTGGATAACAGTAGGAAGACTGTGGATTGGATCATAGGATGCTGCAGACATCTGAGCGGGTGTTGAGTGAGTGGAAAGAAACAGCAGCAGTAGGAAAAAAAAGGAATGGATGAGGGGGAAAAAAAAAACCTGGATAAGATGTGGCAAAGCCCAATGGAAAACAGAAAGAGAGAGAGAAGAACGCACACTTAAAGAAAAGTGGAGAGTAAGTTTGAGCGACAAAGTCATAATTCATACCTCTGGCAGATTTTAGTATTAGCAAATTATATATCTCCAGGGGAAATGAGCATGAATGAGGAAGTAAGTGATTATGGTAATATGTGAAGAAAACTGCAAGTCTCGTCTGCATTTACTGGTCTAGCAGTGACGGAAAAATCCTCGGAAAACAGCACGAGAGAGCGAGATCTTCTGACAAAGAACATAAGCATTAACAATGTAACACCTCCACGTCCCCAGAGAGAAAATTCGCCATTAACCTCGTTAGAAGCCCGATCTAAAAAATGGGCTTGTTTGCCAGACTGTGAGAGCAGACAGTATTACTTTTGCGCGAATCCGCAGCCCACTCCAAATCTCTCCTAGATTGCCAATAGCACAAGCTGTGTAGTCCTGCCAGATAAACAGAATCTATTGGATCAGGCAGATTTCAGGGCTGTGGCTTCACACATGGCGGCTTCTGTGCCCCAGATTCTCTGCTTGCAGACACTCAATCCTTTTCTGTTTTGTTTTTCACTGTCCCACCTTCCCCGTCTCATTCATCTGAGATATAATACATAACAGTTTGATTATATTTTATACATACGCAGCATGAAGTATTCTTACAAAAAAAAGAAAATGTAAATAATAGATACTACCATACTTCTCCAGTTGATCGATAAACATTAAGAATTGCAATTTCTTTTGTATTACACATTTTTAAATTAACTAATTATATATGCACTAATTTGCATACATTTCCAGAACAGAAATCTGTACATTGGATAAAGCCAGGTTTGTTTTACATATTAGATTCAAAGTTTTTGGGGGTTTCTCTTTTTATCACTTTATAAATCAGAAAATTCAACAGTAAGAAAAAAAAAATCACTATAATTTAGGAATAAAATGTTTAAACTAGCCTAAAACAACGCATACTTATCTCAAAATTGACCAATGCATAAAACAATGCTGTGTTTTTGCCTGTGGTGTCTTGCCTTAAGGAGCACAAAGAAGGTGTAGTATCTTCACTGTACTGTACAAAACAAGGAGGAGGGACATCTTCATCTGAGATCGGATGCAGTGCTACATCTCACTCTTTCAGGCAGAGAGTCAGAGGAATAGGAAACATGGCGCAAATAGTGATTTGGTCTTAACTCAGGACCATGGAAAGAAAAGAAAAAAACAGATGGGAACTTTGAGGTTATACTGCATCCAAGGAAACAGAAGTGAAAGGGAGACACAGAGGGAGAGAAAAGGAAAGCCAGAGGGCGAGAAAGTGAGATGAAGCGGACATGGATGGTGGGAGGGTGAGTTTGCCCATCTCATTAGGTCAGGCTCGTTTAATTATGTAAGCACCCGGCTTTTCGACACGTTGCCTATTTTTAGCCCGCTCCCATGTCTCGTCCTATCATCTGCTCTATTAGTTATTGGAAGTCTGTGACTCTACCATGTCATGATAATTATGTAATACGTGGCACTCAAACACACACATTCGGGAACACACATCTCAGACATTTGCACGCTAATGATGTGTACAGTGAACTGAAGTGTGATATAACGCACACACGAGTGCAGCAAAGTCTGGAGGTGCTTTGTAAGCTAATTAGACAGAGGCTGTGACTTCAGTTGTCAAGAAATCAAAATTCAAGAAATTACCCTGTTTACTATTTATGCATTCCTGGTTTTATTTTGAGCGACTGTTAAAGACATGAATTGAGTTGGTAATCTTTCATGAAAATTCCTGATCCTAATGACCTGCCCTTTTGTTTTGGGGGGATGCTAGAAAAAATTTTTTTTTTGACCCCTCCCCTCTAACTACCAGGCATAATGACACCACTTTTCAGAATTCAATCAGTTCCTGAAGTCACTTTCTCAGTAAAGGGAGGGTTCAGCCAAAAACAAAACGTGCGGAACTCATTTTAATTCAGTAGTATGATATATTTCTCAATAGCTACATTTACATGCACTTAAATAATCAGTTTATAATCCGATTGATGGCTTAATCAGACTGAAAAGCATTCACGTAAACACCTCAATCTATCTAATCCATCTGAGCTCAGTCTAAATGAATTTGTTTAAAAGCTTGAATCCGACTATTTTCTTAATCATATTCAAAAATTCTTTGCACACATGCGCAGTACCGTGATGCCTGTTTACATGTGCAATATTTGCTAAAAAGCCCTTCTGACACAAATGTCAGCTTTACTTTTAGATATGCACATGTAAATGAATATGTGAATCAGAATTAGGGTTCATATAAACAGAATTCCAAATCTGAAATCAGATTGGGTTCATTCCAGTTGGCGAGAATTAGTACATGTAAACATACCCAACAAAACAGGATGTTTAAATAAATAAAATTAAGAAGTCATCGCTCCACTGCACTAGTGTCACGGTTGCACTACTGAGTGGAGTGAGGAGCAAGAAACGGAGGGCGACGAGGAGTACATCAATCCAGAGCGATTTAATGATAACAAGGAAACACGGAAAACTCACATAGCACATGTAGACATGAACAACACCGGACGCAGAACTTTAAAAACAGGGAACACTATTTAAACACATGACAAGACGAGGGGATGACGAGACACACCTGGGATCAATGGAAATAAATGGGGAACACCTGGAATTAAATCAACATAATCAGGACAGGAACAGGAAACTAACCAAATAAGGGCAAGGAGGGCACATGGGGAGCAAAACACACACACACAAAACACTGAACAAAGTCTGACAACTAGCAGCCAGAGGCTCTGGTCTCACAAAAACCTGAAACTCATGCTAAATTAACTTAAAATATACACTTTTTAATGCTGTTTGAGTGCAAGAAACAATATTTATCAGACAGTTCATGGCAAATGTTATTGTTGATTTGAAATATTCTTTAAATATGAGCTTAAATAGGCCACCAGACTTTGAGGTTTCAGTATTTCCCCATTCAAATAGATAGGATTTAATCTTGCATGCCAAAATAGCTGTTTGAATTTTTGCAAATATGGCCAGCAAGTCAACTGACTTTCCTTGAAAGTGACTTTGTAGTTTATCCCAAAATTAATATTCTTTCATCATTTACTTACCTGAACAGAAAACAGGAAATAACCTAAACCAGACCCAGTTGCTCCAAACGCAGTGCGTGTGTGCTAACCGCTGCACTGTGGGTCCAACAAAATGGTCTATTTTGATGCAAATGGATTGTTTTTTTAAGCACCCAATCCAGTGTATGGTAAGGACCTACACTGCTGTGTGCTCCAACTCAAGTCCAATATATAAGGCAACAGTCCAAATCTGCTAGGAAATGAAGATTTAATCCACTTAAAGGGGGAGAGGTTCAATGTAAAAGCTGCAAAGCAGCTCCAGGGGTAGAAGTGTGTGGGAGAGAATAAGCCAGTATGCTCTAAATGCAATGTATGCAATAGACAACAGTTAATTGACATACAACAGAAATTCGTGAACATATTTCAAAATTCTCACACTTGACAGGTGGCAGTAACAAAATGCTGCGTATTCGGACAATAAAATTACAATAAACCATCAAAATGTTTACTATGAGTTTGAGCCAATCAAAAAGCTCTAAAGAATCTAATTCAGGAGTCAAACATCAGAAGTCAAAAATCATTGTTGTTTACATTGTGGAAAGAAATGTCATTAAATGGGACAGAAACTAAAATGAATGTGATAACGAAACATAACGAACCTTAACTGAAATAAAAGAGCTTGTTTTTTGAATGGATTTCTAGAAAATGGCATCAGCAAGTTTTTAAATGACATTTTGGTGCGGATGTATGAATGCAATACGGATAAATAACGGAAAGCCATTGCATGTGTGGTACATTTACTAGAAAAGATAGCCAGCAATTGTACTGCAATTTAACGGGTTTCATGTGTGAAAGTGGCTATTGTATAGGAGTTAATCTAATCTGGTAATTACGTTTTGAATTTATTAGACAAGCTAAAGTTCTTCAGCAGAAGCCTTAAAGAATAGTCTCTTTTTGACCTTGATGGGAGCACATCCACACAATTAAGTTAATTGACATTAAGAAAATTACACACAATCTTATTTTATTTTTCATTAAACAACAGTCATATCACAAATGTTTTAGTTTATTTCCCAGTAAGCACATTAGGGGGTCTACAGAGCCCTGCAGCATGTGACTTCCATTAATTATAGACATTTAGTTTGGCATATAAATAAAAATGAAAAACAAGATATAAGAATAAAATACTTTATTTAACATTGATCAACAAGTTCAACATGGGGAAAAAAAAATGATATCAATGCCAAGACCATTGCAGAGGTCATAAATGACCGTCTTAAATCACCGCAGAAACGCTCAGTCACAAATATGAACCTGTGGAACAAGGGCTCTTAGAAAAATGAAACATTAATAAGTCCTGCCATTTTTCAGGGTTTCTGCAAAAAGAATGTGATAAACTTTTAACCACTTAAAGAGGGAAAGCTCTTGGCTTTTAAGTTTCTTTGCACAAAAATAATGCTTTAGTCTCCAACCCGATGTAAGACTTGGCAATATTTAATTTTACGTCATTGCATGGGCTACTTTTTATTTATCGGTCTCTGTTCTTCAACATAACATTAAAACCTATATACAGAATAGCAAAAAAAAAAAAAAAAAAAAAATGCTCTGTTCGAGTTACTGAACAGCGTCTCGCATGACATGCGTAATAAATTTAAGGCACTGCATCAGTTTTAATCAATGCAAAATATTGAATAATCGCATACCAATTTCAATATCAATAACCGACAAGCACTACATTTCTAAGCAATCTAGTGTTCCAATGAACCAAGACACAAAACTTTGTTTTTTTTCCCCTCCAAATTGACAACGTTTACTGCACTGTCATATTGTTACACGTTTCCTCATGTTTACCATTATACATCATCATCATGCCCAATTAAATGCAACTTGATCACATTTAATGCAAAGATACTCAAGGCATCTTTGAGTATACTAATGCTAAACAACTCAAACTACTTGGCTAAAATTACGAGGCATGCGATTTAAAAAGCAAACAAAAACAAAACAAAAGAGGACAACAAAGTCACAATGACGGATGCATATTTTCCCACACATATTTACATTTCCAAACTCTAAAAAGTGCAGTCTCTTGTATGTATACAGCACATTTTAGCTTATACTTGAACTTAATTCCTGTGCTAGCAACATCTGTGTCTCAATATATTTAGTGTGGAGAAGGAAGGAGGAACGACAAGCAGTGCCACTGTGAAAGAGCCGCCGAGACCATGGATACCATGTATATAAAGAGAAGTGTGAGGATAGTTCTTTTCGGAGTTACAGTATATCCACATAGTTTTTAGGGATGAGTCCTCGCTTTCCCTCCAGCACGCCCTCCAGCCATCCGGGCTCCCTGGAGAGTGTCACTGCAGAGCAAAACCACGGACACACAGTTAAAAGTCTTACTGCAGCTCTTCTGTCACACTGCATTTCAGACAAGCAAGAATTCCTCATCGGACGGAAGATATTATATATATCTTCTATATAACAATATTTAGGGGATAGTGACATGGCTGATGAATGTAAATTACACCACAATGGGTATGAGTTAGGAATGTTTTAAGAACTATAGCCAATCCTTGATAAAGTCTGCTGACTTTTTCTGCATTTTCTGTGTTCATTTTGGGAGAAAAATAAGCAGAATGGGTTCAAAATGTGTTGAACAGAGCTGAAATAATTATTAAATTAGCCAAAGTGTTTAACAAGCACACACAAGAGGTGGGAGATTTGTGAATAACGGGTGGAAAGTAATTTTTTTAGATGAGAGCAGAAATGATTTAATGCAAGAGCAGCACTGAGGAATTACGTACGTTAGGGTTTATGTCTATACTGAGGATACTAATAGCTGTGAATGTTAATTATCACTGAATACTGAGGATGCTGAACAATGTATTAGACATAAGCCAGGAATGGCAGAGAAATACTGAACCAGCGATCAGTAACGTGTGCAGGCCTGCATGAGCAAACAGTGGGATGTCTGTATAGGTAGTTACTATGATTTTGTTGAATGATAGAGGACAACCTGTCATTTAACAAATGTAATGCATTGGAACACCCCGATGAAAGGTGAGTGATGTCCAAGTGAAAGACAGAAAAATTGTGAAAAACACACAAATAATGAACAAAAGTGCCAAAAGATTCATATCACATTTACAATAATAAATAATACAAACTGACTAGATGCAGAAAAATATACAACATTTTAAATTCCATCTGATTTTCATTCTCATTTTGTAGCAAACATGCATATAAATGCCTAGCAATATTTTACATTAAAAAAAAGTGCCTTTCATGGCCTTAGTATTTAATGCACATACTTTTAAAGTTGCCTTCCCATCAATTTTTGTTATTTATATATTTATTTTTGTAAATTAACATTTTTTCATGTCAGCATTTCATGCCAGGTGATGCTTTTGCTGGTTTAGATCATTTCATAGAACTGAGTTTGGTTATTCTTGTATATTGATTTTTTACAAGCACATTTTCCATACTCAAAGTAAAATGACTTATTATTTGGGGTGCCAATAAACAAAAAATTCACTTTTAAGTTAAAATGATTGGCTCAAAATCATTTTTTCCCCAAGACAAACTCAGCAAGAGTTCTGAAAGGTTTTGTCTGAAGTTGATGAGATAAAGGCTTCAGAAAACAAGAGCTCTGATAGTGGCCCCTCATTTCCTTGTGTTATTCTATCTCAGTCTCATTCTTTGTGAATTGATTTTAGGGGATGTTACACTCTTGCCCCACTTTCCTCCCTCCACCTATGCTGATATGAGATCAGATTTATTTATTTTTTTATTTTTGTGCTTGTAGGACCCGCCAAATCCAATATGTCTGTGGATTCGGGTGAGTGCCTGTGGCAGTGATAACGTTAACACTTACCGTCATGGAAGATTGCGCCAACCTGGAAAGAGAGTTCGGAATCGTGTTCAGCCTCACAGGGATACACAGCCTTTGCTTTCATGAAGGTGACACTGAAAAATGGAGGCAATCGGTTAGTGGGCCTCTCGCTATTCGGAAGGGTGGGGATTAGGACACGACTTTCCATCTAGCTGTACAGTGGACTCAGCTGAAGTTATCAATGGAAGCAGTCTGCGTGATTAGTGCCTGTCCGTAAAAATTCCAGAGCAGAGTGTTACAGTAGAAGAGAAAGAAGATAGCCGTCAAAGAGTAGATATGATTAAAAAAAAGAGAGACATTTTCAAGTAAGCTTCGACAGCATCCAGGCGTATCCTGCCATTTATTACTCAAAGTTCCTCTGGAGTGGATTTGGAGTACGTTTGCAAAGCACAAAACCGTTTCCACACTTTTTGACCAATTAATTTCAATGGCTTTTTCCATGACTTATCCACACATTTATACTTATTGCATACATATTTGAATAATCTTACAAAATACAGATTGTATTGTACTAACAAAGCACAATTTCAAGTCAAAATTGCATACTTTCCAATGACTTTAAGATTTTATAAATTTTCATGATTTTGATGAATTTTTAAAGATTTGTATTAATTTCCATGACTAGAAGTCAGTGTACCATAGAATGATTTTAAAACTGATATTTCAAGGTAAATAATAATAATAATAAATAGAACTTACATATAGTTGTCTTAAATATTTTAATTTGTGACTTCAAAATGTATTAAAAAGTCATTGTAATTAATGAAACCTTTAAAATGAATTGGAAATCAAAGGAATCAATAAAATCCTTGAAATTCACATGACTTTTTATTACCTTTTAAAGATTTTATTAATTCCCATGACCAATTATTTTAAATCAATAATTCTGTGACGTCAAAATTAATCAAATTAACTCACAATCAGTAAAATCGTTCATCTTTAATCGTTGATTTCAATGACTTCTCAATGATTTCATTAATTTGCATGATTTTAACAGAACCAGTGTGTGGATACTGAGGATATAGCAACAATGTACTCTAGACTCTCTTCACTAATACTTAACACCATTCAACACCTGACCGTCTGCTGAATGTTTTATATATTGCCTCATATCAATGTCTCCTAAAGATAATACACGACCCAGGCAGACACCCAGAAAGTTACTGCAGGAGTTCTAACGAAAATGTGCTCTTTACAACTGCAACATAAGAAAGACGTCATTCCCGAAGGTCAGTCATTTTTTGCCAACAGCTTTTTAACAGATTGAAAGACTTTAAATTGAATGAGTCTGATCACCTGCCACTGGGCATCACTCATTTTATAGAATGGAAAGTTAATGCATCTTTGTGTCTGGATCAGAACTATAGATCATTGCAATGGCCCCTGCCTGGAAAGTGTGAGACTGAGAGGAAATGTGTGTGTGTGTGTGTGTGTGTGTATACAGGTGTATGTAGAGTCGGAAATAAAGCTGAGAAAGTAGAGATCACAGAGAGAGAGCGAGAGAGAGAGCGCAGAGTTGCGTCGGCGTGTAGGAGGGAAGAAAAAGTTGGTGAGTGTGTGAGTCGGAGGCTAAACAATGACAGATGGAGACTTTTGCGAGTGAGTGAATGCATGTGTGATTGAGTTAATAGCCTGAGGCTGAGAGCTTAAGTGAGGCTTGGAGTGCGAAGAATCAATGAAACGGTGAGAGAGTGTTTGTGGAAAAGGTTGAGCCAAAACCGGCCAAACTCACTTAAACTAACAGATTGGAACAAATTAATTACATGCTAAAGGTGGTGTGCATAAGTGTATAATACATGTTCTTCAGGGACAAGAGTGTTTACATCTTACCTTTCCTCAGGTTTATTCTTCTCAGTTCCTACAGATCCAGGTTTCACCGGTGTAACTGAGGCAGGGGAGGCAGAATTCATCCATGAAGCTATGGCAGTACATATCCTGCGGAACAAAAAAATGCCACAAAGTATTTATACTGTACCATCCTCATAAAGTAAAAGACAGTAACTCTAGAAACACTGTCAGTAAGTGGGAAAGAAAAATTGCAGCTCAGGTAGTGACCCAGGTTTGGACTGATACATTTTGTTGCATTCCACAAATCGCATAATTTTAAGCTTCAATGCTACTTTTTGACCATAAAACACATAAATACACAACAAACAGCTGAGCGTCATAGACAACAAAGAATAGTTAAAAGACAGACACAATCTGCAGCCTTCCTGACACACAAACCCCTTCATCATTATTCCTCTTAGAGAGGCTGCGCTGCTCAGACAGTCTCACAATCTCAGATAGGGAGAGAGAAGTGAAGGTTATGAGGAAAACTGCCCAAAGTCCCTCAGAATCTGAAGCATTTAGAAAATGCAAATAATGCAAATGAGCACTTTAGATCAGAAATAGCCGACAACAGGATCAGGCAATGCAGGAGAGGAATTGCAGAAGTCAACATTAAATGATAATACTGCCACTCATAAAAATGAATCATGCCATAAACTAGTATTTGCATCAATTTATTAAAATAATATTTTCAAAACATATTTATTCATATTCCTTAGAATCAGTCTAAATCAGTTATTTCAGTAATTTAATCAGTTAAAATGTTTGAAACTGGTTCAAATACGGCTAACTGTGGAACAATCAAGATTCAATTAATTAAAATGTATTCGATTTGTTTACTTATAATAAACCTGATTTATTCATGATAAATATATAAACCTGCTTAGTGTTTATTTAAAACGCGTTTGCTTTGTAAGTAAATCTCATTCTTAAAACGGTGTAATCCAAATGGATGGATATTTTATATTTTATATATGAAATTAAAATAAGTCTTGAATGTACTGTTACAATTCAAAATAACTCTGTTCTATTTTATTTTATTTTTAAAGTTTTATTTATTCCTGTATGGCAAAAGTCATTTTTCATGAGTCTCATGATTTTTTCTTGTTCAAAGAACAAAATTTATTTTATAATTTCTGCCCACATTAAAAACATCTTACTGTCACTTTTGAAAAATGTAATGTGTCCTTGCAAGATATATAAATGTTCAATAGCATTCAGTAACATGTACAGAAAACTGTGCATAATAGTTCAAACAAAGTCATACTCTTAATTCGATTTGGAAACTCAAGAGAATGAAGACTCAATAGAAATGTGTGTGTGCTGAAGGTGAGGGGAGTGAAGGACTTGCAGGTACAGGAATAGTGGCAGCACAGGGGCAAATGAGGAGCAGTGTAGTCCAGCAGGAGAGATAGAAAGAGATATACAGTGTATATATATAATATAATATATTATATAGTATGTATCGAAAAGAGAGAGAGAGAGAGAGAGTAGAAGAGCGGCGAGAGAGATGCAGTGATTTATGACTCTGCAGTGGGTCAGTGAGTCCTCAGCTGCTGCACATCAGCATGAGACTCCAGCAGCGCTGCAGTGCAGCAAATCCACTCATTAACCTCACACCAGCCGTGTGAATTTCCAGCTAATACACCACACTCCGTTCCATACACAACGTTCACGCTCACACAAATTTATAATCAAGGTTATGCCAATGGTGTTACATCAAACATCAGATGTCACCAGGGTAACGAGTCACTCCAGAAAAAAAAGCGTTTACACATTCTTATCTGAATCGTCAAAATCTAGAGAAAAGTTAAATGAAGTAGGGAAAAAAAGATAAATTCATAAGGTTGCCCTGGCAACCGGCAGAACCACAGGAAAATGGTTTCACCCCCCAAAAATGCTTTTACAATTACAACTAAGCCAAACCAAGAAAATTGTATTCACTTTGAACTATTAAAAATAGAACTAGGCACAGAATTGCATATTACATCTTATTTTTTTGATCCACATAAGCGTCTGACTTTAATTAAAAAGGGCACAAACCGATTTTAAAACAAAAGAAAAAAAAAAAAAACTGCTTTTAACAAATCAATGCAGCTCTTAAGTTTTACTTACTGATAAACAGTCTGTAAATGCAGTAAGTACATGCAACATTGGATATACTGTATAGTGACATGCTGCATGATGTAGCCTATGGAAATGCAGTTATATTCCCGAAAATTCAAGATATGTGGGCAAAAATGCCCTTGTATGGGTTTTTGTCTTACATTTGTATCATGTGACATAGTTTAGCAATATCACAGGAGCAAGAGTGTTATTTTTCCTGAATATCTGCTTTTCTGTTACTAATCGAGTGAGCATGATTCACTAGGTGCGTTTCCATTACAGATTTGCGCAAAAATTTGGCGATATTTTCTGAATGTAGATAAAAAAGTATTGCGAAATTACGGCTTTTCCATTAACCAATGTTATGCGACTATAACGTAACCTTTTGCCTCTCGCGATAAGTCATGGCAACGGATTTTGGTGGGATTTTGGCTATATTTATTCAAAGGAGGCTTATGCGTGTATCTTTACAGAAGCAGCAAAGAGAGCCGCTTCAGAAACGTGCGGGGCGCAGCTGCAATAACCATAGACTGTTAAAAACATAAACACAAGCATTGAGTGGCCGTAATCAGCTTCAGTGACCGTATCAGAGCCACACTGCACCGCAGACGTGTGCAGTGTAAATTGTCCAAGTATTAATAGTAGGGAAAGCCCCTTGGAGGTTATAGTACATTGAAGAATGATCATATGACTTTTTACATACGCTATGTGGCCTGTAAATGCGAAAAAGCCGTTTCCATTGCAGTTTTGCGAATTAATCATTTTTCGCATTGCATGAAAAACCACCTCATGCGAGCGTAAAAACTTTTTTTGCGATATATGGGCGTTTTTGCGAAATTGACGCGTTTCCATTAGGCGTATTTTCAATTCGCAATTTCAATTTGCGCAATTTGAAGGGTAATGGAAACGCGCCTACTGACCCACTCAATGATTTAGTGACCCAGTCACTTGCTTCAGACATTTGAATGAACTGATTGAATTAATGACTCAATTATTAATATAGCGACTTGCAGCCACCTATGGCACTTAGTTTTATATTTAGAATATCAATTATTTTTTCTTCATATCATAAATATTTCAATATTCATAAAAATTATATTATTTATGCAATGTTGAGTCAAAAATATTTATTTCTAACATTACCTAAAAATGTGTATTTAATGCTTGTCTCATTCAAAACAATAACAACTTTGATCTTTTGAGGGGTAATTTCTTAGCCAAAATTGATGTAAATATGCATAAACATATACATTATGATATTAAATACATAATTAAATTATTACATGAATCCTTTAAGATTGCTGTAAGTGTTACCATTTTAAGTTTGAAAGAAACAAATTTTCAACACGCTCGATATATTGCAATAATTATTATTATTAATATCTATTATTTAATATATAATAATATAATATATTATAATCTATTGTATATATACCCATATATTAGCAGAATAATTAACTTCTTATTGTATTATTTTTTTTTTACAATGTATAATATATATATCTTATATATATATACCACACACATACAGTGGGGTGAACAAGTGTGTGGCCCCCTTCCTGATTTCTTTTTTTTTTGCATGTTTGTCCCACTTTAATGTTTCAGATCATCAAACAAATTTTAAATATTAGTCAAAGATAACACATGTAAACACAACATGCAGTTTTTAAATTACGGTTTTTATTATTAAGGGAAAACTAAATCCAAAATTACATGGCCCTGTGTGAAGAAGTGTTTTGCCCCCTGTTAAAACTGTGGTTTATCAAACCTGAGTTCAATTTCTCTAGCCACACCCAGGCCTGATTACTGCCGCACCTGTTCGCAATCAAGAAATCTCTTAAATAGGACCCGCCTGACAAAGTGAAGTAGACCAAAAATCCTCGAAAGCTCGACATCATGCCGAGATCCAAAGAAATTCAGAAACAAATGAGAAAGAAAGTAATTGAGATCTATCAGTCTGGAAAAGGTTATAAAGCCATTTCTAAAGCTTTGGGACTCCAGCAAACCACAGTGAGAGTAATTTATTCACAAATGGCAAAAACATGGAAGATTGGAGAACCTTCCCAGGAGTGGCCGGGCGACCAAAATTACCCCAAAAGCACAGCGATGACTCTTCCAAGAGGTCACAAAAGACCCCACACCAACATCCAAAGAACTGCAGGCCTCAGTTAAGGTCAGTGTTCATGACTCCACCATAAAAAAAGAGACTGGGCAAAAATGGTCAGCATGGCAGAGTTCCAAGACGAAAACAAAAAGAACATAAAGGCTCGTCTCAATTTTGCCAGAAAACATCTTGATGATCACCAAGACTTTTGGGAAAATAAAAACTTTTTTTGGAAGGTTTTGTCCATTACGTCTTTCTTAAAAGTAACACTGCATTTCGAAAAAGGAACATCATACCAACCTGTAAAATGGTGGTGTTAGTGTGATGGTCTGGGGCTGTTTTGTTGCTTCAGGACCTGGAAGACTTGCTGTTATAAATGGAACTATGAATTCTGCTGTTTATCAAAAAATCCTGAATGAGAATGTCCGGCCATCTGTTCGTGACCTCAAGCTGAAGTGAACTTGGGTTCTGCAGCAGGACAATGATCCAAAACACACCAGCAAGTCCACCTCTGAATGGCTGAAGAAGACAAAATGAAGACTTTGGAGTGGCCTAGTCAAAGTTCTGACCTGAATCCTATTGAGATGCTGTGGCATGACCTTAAAAAGGCGGTTCAATGCCGAAAAAAAACCTCCAATGTTGCTTAATTACACAATTCTCATAGATGAGTGACCAAAAGCCTCCACAGCGCGTACAACTCCTTGCCAGTTATCGAAACGAATTTATTGCTGTTGTTGCGGCTAAGGGTGGCCAACCGTTTAGTAGGTTTAGGGTCAACACTTTTTTCACACAGGGCCATGTTGTTTTCCCTTAAAAACCTTCATTTAAAAACTGCATGTTGTTGTTCAACTTGTTTATCTTTTACTAATATTTACATTGTTTGATTATCTGAACCCTTACAATGACAAAACTGCAAAAAAAAATAATAATCAGACCACTTGTATATACACAAATACATTACACACACACACATATATATATATAACACACACACACACTACAGACATATATATATATATATAGATATATAGATATATATATAAATATATATATATATATATATATATATCATAATATCAGTGCTGTGAAAAGGTTTTTGCCCCTTCCTGTTTTTTTTATTTTTTGCATTTTTGTCACACTTAAAAGATTCAGATCAAATTAATTTTAATATTACACAAAGATAATGCAAGGAACTTACCAATGCAGTTTTTAAAGATGATTTCTTTTATTAAGGGAAAAACGCTGTCCAAACCTGCCTGGCCCTACGTGTAAAAGTAATTGCCCCCTAAATCTAATAACTGGTGTGCCACGATTTGCAGCAACAACTGCAATCAAGCGCTTGCAATAACTTGCAATGAGTCTGTTACAGCACTGTGGAGGAATTTTGGCCCACTCGTCTTTGCAGAATTGTTTTAATTCAGCCACATTGGAGGGTTGTTTTCGGCTGAAGGACTGTTTAAGCATCTCAATGGTATTTAAGTCCGGACTTTGATTTGGCCCCTCCAAAACCTTAATTTAGTTTTTCTTGAGCCTTCAGAGGTGGACTTTCTGGTGTGTTTTGGATCATTGTCCTGCTACATAAACCAAGTGCGCTTGAGCTTGAGGTCACAACTGATGGCCGGACATTCTCCTTCAGGATTTTCTGATCGAGTGCAGAATTCATGGTTCCGTCAATTATGCAAGTTTTCCAGGTCCTGAAGCTGCAAAGCAGCCCCTGATCTTCACACTACCACCACCATGTTTGACTTTTGGTATGATGTTCTTTTTATGAAATTATGTGTTGGTTTTACGCCAGATGTAATGTGACACACACCTTCCAAAAAGTTCAACATTTGCCCCAAGGTTTTGGGGATAATCAAGATATTTTTTTGCAAATGAGAGACGAGCCTTTGTGTTTTTTTTTGGTCAGCAGTGGCTTTTGCCTTGAGACTCTCCCATGGATGCTGTTTTTTGCCCAGTCTCTTTCTTATTTTTGAATCATGAACACTGACCTTAATTGAGGCCAGTGAGGCCTGCAGTTCTTTAGATGTAGTTCTGGGTTCTTTTATGACCTCTTGAATGAGTCGTCGTTGCACTCTTGGAGTAATTTTGGTAGGCAGGCCACTCCTGGGAAGGTTCACCAAGTTTTCTCAATTTGTGGATAATAGCTCTAACCGTGGTTCGCTGGAGTCCCAAAACCTTAGAAATGGCTTCATAACCCTTTCCAGACTGATACATGTCAACTGCTTTGATTCTCATCTGTTCTTGAATTTTTTTTAGATCGCGGCATGATGTGTTGCTCTTAAGCATGCTTCACTTTGTCAGACAGGTTCTATTTAAGTGCTTTCTTGATTCAACAGGTCTGGCAGTAAACAGGCCTGAGTGTGGCTAGTGAAATTTAACTCATCTTTCTAAAATAATGTGGTTAATCACAATTCTTTCATGATTTAACAGGAGGGGGCATTCATTTTTCATGTAGGGCCACGTATGTAAATGACATAAATGAATCATCATTTAAAAACTGCATTTTTGTATTTACTTGCATTATCTTTGTGTAATATTAAAAAATCTTTTTTGATGATCGAATCTTTTATGTGTGACAAATATGCAAACAATTAAAAAACAGGAAGGGTGCAAAAACCTTTTCACAGCACTGTATATAATATAATATAATATATTAATATTATATATGATATATATAGATATATTATATATATATATATATATGTATATAATGTATATGTGTGTGTGTGTGTGTATATATATATAATATATATATATATATATATAATCTTATATTTATATAGACATAATCTCACAGAAGTGAGTACACCCTCACATTTTTGTAAATATTTTATTATATTTTTTTCATGTGACAACACTGAAGAAATAACACTTTTGATACAATGTAAAGTAGTGAGTGTACAGATTGTATAACAGTGTAAATTTGCTGTACCCTCAAAATAACACACAGCCATTAATGTCTAAACCGCTGTCCACAAAAGTGAGTACACCCTTAGTGAAAATGTTCAAATTGGGCCCAAAGTGTCATTATTTTGTGTGGCCACCATTATTTTCCCGCACTGCCTTAACCCTCTTGGGCATGGAGTTCACCATAGCTTCACAGGTTGCCACTGGAGTCCTCTTCCAGTCCTCCATGACGACATCACGTAGCTGGTGGATGTTAGAGACCTTGCGTTCCTCCACCTTCCGTTTGAGGATGCCATGCTTGGCCAATCCATCACCTTTACCCTCAGCTTCTTTAGGAAGGCAGTGGTCGTCTTGGAGGTGTGTTTTGGGTCGTTATCATGTTGGAATACTGCGCTGCGGACCAGTCTCAGAAGGGATGGGATCATGCTCTGCTTCAGTATGTCACAGTACATGTTGTCATTCATGGTTCCCTCAATGAACTGTAGCTCCCCAGTTGCCGGCAGCACTCATGCAGCCCCAGTCCATGATGCTACCACCACCATGCTTGATTGTAGGCAAGACACACTTGTCTTTGTCCTCCTCACCTGGTTGCCGCCACATCCCGCTGCCACCACAAGACATGGTTCCAGTAATCCATGTCCTTAGTCTGCTTGTCTTCGGCAAACTGTTTGTGGGCTTTCTTGTGCATTATCTTTTGAAGAGGCTTCCTTCTGGGATGACAGTCATGCAGACCAATTTGATGCAGTGTGTGTCGTATGGTCTGAGCACTGAGAGGCTGACCCCCCACCCCTTCAACCTATGCAGCAATGCTGGCAGCACTCATACAAATATTTCCCAAACACAACCTCTGGATATGACGCTGAGCACGTGCACTCAATTTCTTTGGTCGACCATAGCGAGGCCTGTTCGAGTGTCAACCTGTCCTGGTTAAACCTTGGCTACCGTGCTGCAGCTCAGTTTCAGGGTTTTGGCAATCTTCTTACAGCCTACGCCATCTTTATGTAGAGCACAATTCTTTGCCATGAGGTGCCTGTTGAACTTTCCAGTTACCGTATTAGAGCGTGATAGCGATAACACCAAATTTAACACACCTGCTCCCCATTCACACCCGAGATCCTGTAACACTAATGAGTCACATGACACCGGGGAGAGAACATTTGCTAATTGGGCCCAATTTTGACATTTTCACTTAGGGGTGTACTCAATTTTGTGGCCAGCGGTTTAGGCATTATTGGCTGTGTGTTGAGTTATTTTGAGGGACAGCAAATTTACACTGTTATACATGCTGTACACTCACTACTTTACATTGTAGCAAAGTGTAATTTTTTCAGTGTTGTCACATGAAAAGATATATTAAAATATTTACAAAAATGTGAGGGGTATACTCACTTCTGTGAGATAGTAAACTGTGTGTATTATAATAAATTATATATATTATAAAAGATATATATATAATATATATAGGGTATATAGTGAGTAAATTATATATAATATATAGTAGTATAACACACAACCGACACACACATGGGAAAGGGGAAGGGGGGGGTGGTATTTCTTAAGGTGGGCCCGGCGGTGGGGGGGGGGTAGTCCAAAAGGTGTGCCGGGATAACGTTCCAAGGAGGGGGGTGTGTTACCCCTTGACCCGTGTTTGCTTACGCCCGTTGTCGACCCGCTGGGGATGGCATTGATCATTACGGTAGGGTGGTGAGAACGGACGCACAACGGGGCGGGGGGGGCCGCGACGGGAGAGAGAAACACGCAGAACAACAACGAAAAAAAACGGGCGGGGGAGCCCGCGCCCACGAAATCAGGCCTTGCCCAGCTATATACGATATATATGTTAGTCAGAGACAATTCCAGGCATCAATACGTAGTACGACTTATGTTACCATGACGACGGACATGTCATTACTGTCGTCTACCGTACATGGCTCTCTGCATCTGTCCGTGACACAGGCGAAGTTTCCGCGCACGATGACTGCTAGACAGAACACACAAGTAGAGCACACTGTCCCACTCACATAGTAGTTCGTAAATATAAGCCGCAAAACGGACTAATATTAATATTAATTAAATGTGTTTCTATGTGATGTGCAAAATAGAATGGCGCAGACGCACGGTTTGGGTGTGTTTACTGATTCGTCTGCGAGCGCGCGTTTGCGGGTGGCGGCGGTGAATGTAACATCTGCCCCCGCTAACCCTATATATCGCAGCAGGCATACAGGAATGAGGTGAAAAATTGTTGGCCCCCTTCACCCTAGATATCTGTATTTGGTGGTCCCTGTTGCATGTTTTTCACGACTTTTATTTCAATCAGCAACTATTTAAATATTTAGTAAAGATGATACACATGAACATCCCCTTCCTTATATATATAAATAGAAGTTTTTTATCTATTAAGGGAAATACAAAAATACTACAGAACTACATGCCATGTGTGATAAAGTGAGGTATTTGTACCCCGCTAAACCTATACCTGAGTTGGTGCCATACCTATATCTCAACATACTGCCAATCAAGTGATTGCGATAATTTGCATGATCTTTACAGCGCTGTGGAGGAATTTTCTGGTCACCTCACTCTAGTGTCAGAATTGTCATTGTAATCATCAGCACACCGTTGGAGGGTTTTCCAGAGCATGAACCACCATTTATTAAGGTCACCCGCCACAGCATCTCATATTATTCAGCTCGTCCTGGTTACTTGTGAACTAAAGCCACTCCAAAGTCTTCAATTTTTTGTTAGGATTTCTTCATGCCATGTCGACAGTGGGGACTTAACTGGTAGTCTCGGTGGGGATCATATGTCCTGGCAAATGTCAGAACGGCCTAACAGTTACGTCTGCGGTGCTATGAGGATCACTAAAAGGCAGATGGCCGGACCATTTCTTCAGGATTTTTTTGTAAACAGTAGAATTCATGGTTCCATTTATCACAGAAAGTCGTCCAGGTCCTGAAGCAGCAAAACAGCCCAACCGGTGTCAAGGCACTACGCACCGGCGCATACCATAATTTTAGCATATGATTGGTATGCAATGTTCCGGTTTTCTGAAAGTCAAGTGTTACTTTTACGCCAGACTCGTAATGGGAACACGCACCTTTCCCCAAAAGTGGTGAAACTTTTGTCGCTCGTCCGTCCCACAGAGTATGGTTCCCTCTCTGGGGATCATCAAGATTTTTTCTGGCCAAACAATAACGAAAAACAATGAACGCCTCCAGTTTATGTCTATTTATATGGTCTCAGCAGCGTTTATCGTCTATGCCAGTCGTCCATGAGGCTGCACCAGTACAGGTAACCAGATCGTGACACGACTACACCCAAACAAAGAAATAAAAAGAATTTTTGCATTATGAATTTAACACGCATCCAAATTATTCATCTCGATTACACAGATACAGCTCATAGTAGATTCTCGGAATACCCACGATAAGAATAAAAAAAAAAACATAAAAAAGCATGACATCAGTCCCTCTCACTCGTCAATACCTGGATGCCAGGATGTGTACTGCCTACAGGTCCCCCCTGGTTACCATGGCAACCCTGACACCAGATACATTTACGACCTCCTGGAATTTAGGTGGAGAAAATCACTGCCTTGTCCATAAGGAAAATCCACAAGGGATGGACTTTTCTTTGCTAATTATTTAATAGGAAAACCTTTCTTTGAATGAAACACATGATCCTTCAGCCCATTGGGTATATTATTGTCATCGTGTAATTTGTCTTTGAAATTGTATACTGTTATGCAGGCTTATAATCTAAACACACTCCTGTCATCCTTTCACTATATGTAATCTTACCTTGTTTAGTATCTATGAATTAGTATTCGGATGATCTAATTGAGAGTGTATATTGTATGTCTATACCTATGCAACATATTAGTGTTCTAAGAATCTTTATTAGTTTGTGCATCCACACCCCAAGCGAATTACATTTGCAAATTACCATGCCCTCGAACAAAGGGTCGTAAAACCCTCCAGCAATTGCAAACTCCCGCTTGGAATTTCTGTCTTTTTCATTGGACAAACCCACCTTGAGAGGCTTGACACTTCAGAGACCTTAAAGGCCCCCAAGCCACCCCACCCCCCACCCTCCCCCCCCCTTCCAGGGACCCGCCCAGGGTCGGTGGTTTGGTTAGATTCTAAGATGAAGACATGAGCTAGAACGCTTCTGCAACCCCCCTAAGTTCGTGCCAGGCTTCGGCCTCGACTTTTCCATTCATCAAGATTCTCTGACTCAAAACTGGTTCTTTTTCATCAACCAACTTCAGCAAAGATCAACTGGAACTTTCAGATTACATCAAACCTCTCTTTCAGACAGATGAGACTTGCAAGTATTCAAACTTAGTCTTATTAATTGATACATTAGGTATCATTTGCACCTTTTTACAAAGGTGTGTTTGAACGAAGAATCTGATGTTTCCCTCAGGTGTAGATCTGCTGAATATCAAATGGTTCCATAACTTAATATTTTTATTTCTCTGCTCTTTACTGTTTAAGTTTTAACCCTTTCCTATACAAACTGTGTGTGTGTGTGTATGTGTATGTTAGACCAGTTTATGTGTTTATGTAGAATGTTAGACTAGTTTAAGTGTTTATGTAGTTAATAAAACCTTACTTGTATCACACTTGACGTGGTTCATTGTTTGCCCATAACTGGAGTCACTTAATCATGCCGATTTAGGCTACAAGCTCTTTGTAGACTTGTACAGAAATTAACCAGGAAATTCACGTTCTTAGAATTGACAAGACAGTTGACCCTGAGAGGTCAGCTCAATATCTACAGCGGATCTAAAATATTAATAATTAACTATAACTAATTATGGTTAATTATTAATATTTCCCATGAGCTGATTCATTACACCGGCCATGCATACCATTTTTGCCCAGATCGCTTTCTTATGGTGGAGTCACGAACACTGACCTTAACTGAGGCAAGTGAGGCCTGCTGTTCTTTAGATGTTGTTCTGGGTTCTTTTTTGACCTCTTGGATGAGTCGTCGCTGTGATCTTGGGGTAATTTTGGTTGGCCGGCCTCTCCTGGGAAGGTTCTCCACTGTTCCCTGTTTTTGCCATTTGTGAATAATGGCACTCACTGTGGTTCACTGGAGTCCCAAATTTTTAGAAATGGCTTTATAACCTTTTCAGACTGATAGATCTCAATTACTTTCTTCTCATTTGTTTCTGAATTTCTTTGGATCTCGGCTTGATGTCTAGCTTTTGAGGATCTTTTTGTCTACTTCACTTTGTCAGGCAGGTCTTTTTTAAGAGATTTCTTGATTGCGAACAGGTGTGTCAGTAATCAGGCCTGGGTGTGGCTAGAGAAATTGATCTTTGGTGTGATAAACCACAGTTTTAACAGTGGGCAAACACTTCTTCCACAGGTCCATGTAGTTTTGGATTTTGTTTTCCCTTAATAATAAAACCTTCATTTAAAAACCGCATGTTGTTTACTTGTGTTATCTTTGACTAATATATTTAAATTTGTTTGATGATCTGAATATTTTAAGTGTGACAAACATGCAAAAAATAAATAAAAATCAGGAAGGGGGCCAACACTTTTTTCACACCACTGTAACTACATGAAACACATCCTCCAGAACTGCTCTGAGATCCTTCATGCGCATTTGACCGTTGCATTTGAGTAAAACTACTGAATAAAGGTGTTCACGGCACCCCGTCAAAATAAAAGTTCGGTTTAACTTGAGGGCATTGGCAGAAGTATATTACTGTTGTTGAGTAGAATGTATGTAACAGACTGCTACTACTACTACTACAATTATTAAAACCTTATTTTTAAGGAATAAACACAATATTTCTTCAATGTTTTAATTGTACCTTTATTTTCCAAAAAATAAAATTTGTTTAATTTTCATTACTTAAGATAGATTAAATTAATGTTTTATGCCTTAAAAATTTTAATACACAACACAGAATTTCTGAGGAAAAAATCATAAGGCTATTGTAAGAATAAATTAATCTTGTTTTTATGCTTTCAAATAATTAGACATGTTAAAACAGAATTTAGTAACAATAAAACATAAGGTTGGAAAAAATAAACATTTCACAGGGCTTTAAACATGTAATTTGTGTTAAACTTTTAATAAAATTGTTAAATTGTTTAAGTTTCATGATTTAAATTAATTAGACATGCTTTTTGATTAATAAAATTTAATATAACCATTAAAAAGGAGTCAAAAAAGGAGAAAAATTAAAATGGAAAAAACAATAGGGAAACCCCGAAGCCGTAAACCTAGGGGGAACATATACATATATACTATATCTTATATATATATAACATAATATAATATTATAATATATATAATATATATATATATGTGTTTTGTGGTGTGTGTGTGGTTGTGTGTAGGATATGTGTGTGTGTTTCTTTAATCTGCATATCCATAACGGCTAATTTGTAAAATTGTTATCCCTAGATCAATCTGTATTTGCATTATAGCATGTCACAGGACACTACTGTCAGTTTTGTTTGTATATATGCAAATACAGATTGATCTAGGGATAAGAATTTTCCACATTATGCCAGTTATGGATATGCTGGATTAAAGAAACAGTCTGTGCTGCAACACATTACCTCTCTAACAAGGCAAGACTACAATGAATGTCTCATCAGTTGCACAGTGATCATCACCTGTCAACATCTAAAACTTCATTAAGTGTGACAAAGCACAATTCAGCATTTATCTTGACTCGATATCTAGTACAGCAACCCCTATGATCTGTGCTCTTTTGCTTCAAGGCCAGAGGCAGAGAGATTTACAGATAATCAGGTGACAACCTCATGACATATGGACAGGAGTAGCTCTGTAAGTGACAGCACCCCGTAGAAGGGTAAACAAGGCAAACATCTATCTGTGTTTATGGGGTAGGGCCATGGCCACCTGTCCCTTGGACAAACAGCAGGCAGGATTTACAGGCGCACAGGAAGCCACTTCCTCTGATGGCAGAGAGTGGGAAATGGCAGGGAGAGAAGCAGAGGGTTACATAAGACCAGCGCCGTCTGCGCACAGGACACCAGGCCAAGAAGAGAGAGCAGCGTGTGCTCAAAGAGTAAGAGTAACTCTAATGTATAGGGGGAAAGGGGAAAGTGAATGGGGAATAGAGTGATGAAGGGGGTGCAGGATCGAATGGTGGTTTTGGTTTGTGGAAATTAGTCAGAACAAAATCTATCCAAATTTGGAGTGGACTGGTAGAAACAGTGAACAGATGTGTGGACACAAAGTTTATTTCCAGGTAACTCTGCAGAATGTGGTGGGCCCCTATTAGGATTCAACACAAAAGCCCCAGACAAACACTCAGCATCTAAGAAGGGCTGTGAAAGAGCTGAGAAACCAGAGGCAAAACATAAGAACTAACTCAAGTTGACAAGCACAGGCTTGAGCTCAGAAACAGAACAAATACCCAACACACACACACACACACACCACCCCACCCCTCTGGAAATGAATAAGGTAGAGCTGAAGGGATGGCCAGGTTTCAACATAGCTTCAATATAGATCGGCTTTCTGGTAGTTTTCTACAATCAAATTCAAATTATTATTTTAAACATAAAAACGTAAAATGGATTAAAACATGATACACCTTCCTGGCCTGCTTTTTTCTGACCAGTGTTATTTTTAGTAATTATTTATATCCTATTCGAGTTTTTATAATATTTAGCAATTTTTTTAGTTGTATTTTGTTTTTTTTATATTACTATTGATTTTATTTTTTTTATTTTAAATTTCAGTTTATATTATATATGCAACACATGAGAAATGCATATAATGACATATGTTTTGGAGAGAGGAGAGTCTTTGCTACATACCCAGTGGTCTCTGGCAGGGATGAGCTAATGGTGGCGTGATGATTTTTAGATTTCTTGGGAGGCGTTCCAGAGGCGTTTGAAAACTGGGAGGAGACCGACTCATTACTGCCCACTGATGTCTCATCATTAACCAGGGCTGGACTCTCAGAGGATGGAGAGACTGTCAGAGCAAGGGAGCAAGCAGCAAAAGACAGAAAGAATGGTAAGGAAAACAAATAATGTACAAAAGACACACAAGAAAGACAATATAGGATGAAAATACAGAATACATATACCGAAGGAGAGAGAGAGAGAGGAGAGGAGAGAGAGAGAGAGAGAGAGAGAGAGAGAGAGAGAGAGAGAGAGAAAGAGAGAGCCAAGTTCAGAACCATTCTTGACATTAATTCACACTATCCATGAATATGTTATGTGAATACTCCATAAAAATGAGCTTGGTAAGTCTGTGTGTGCGCATGTGTCCGGTAGTATACTGTATGTGGTCTGGGAAAACTAAAGACTCCGTATTACTTCATGATCCAACTAGTAAAACATTTTTAATGATTATTTTTTGTCCTCATACTGTCATCATATTAGTTCATCACATTCAAGAGTTTCAAACTAAGTTTTTTCAAGAAAAAAAAAATATGAGTTTAAGGATTCAAACTGCACCTTCTTTCAAAATATGTGATATTTTGATTATTTTCTCACCCTTTCTCATTCTTAATGCCTTTGTAGAAATGAATTGACATGTCTTATTTTGAAACGGACAGTTTGTTATTGGTTTTAACACTCTTGTGTAGCAAAGTGACTGCTACCATATACATTTAAACAAAAACACTAAGTGTAAGAGGTAATATAAACACTTATTGTGTTCTAACAACAGATACATACTTCTATCCTGTTCTGTCCTATATCCTAGTATTTTACCAATATAAATTGTATAAAGTATAGTATTTGGCTGGTCATGCGTTTACATTAAGGGTGGCCATACTTTTCACCCAAAGTTTCACATATCCTGCACAAAACTAAAATGCACAGAGGTCCTTTAAACCTGAAAATGCTGATTTCATGAATCCATTATAAATGCACAAATTTACAGTTTTCCACCTTAGTGTGTTTATGTTGGCAGTGGCCACATCCCCTTTCTATAGTAACATTCCAAAGCAGAGAGATTTCTACTAACCAAATAACCAGTGTTTACAATCTTGTGTGGAAAAGTGTGGTTAGTCTGACTCTGAAAACTGCAGCACTTTCAAACCCCACACACTTCTTGGAAAGCTTTGCAACAATGTGCTAATTCACTTTGTGAAAAAAAGTTAATACTAATTTGAGTACACATGCACAGCTGCAGAGTAAAACAAGTTAAAAATAAATAAATAAAAACTCATAACTGTTTAACTGAAAAGTGAAACTTAAGATATGGTCTGCTTTGTTCTGTACTAAAAATAAAAATCCTTTGTTCAAAACCAAAGGATAATCCTGCATTGATCCCAGTCTGAAATCATTCCTGTTGGGTGGTGTATCAAACCCAAATAGAAAATTTAACACTGGGAGACACATTTCTAAGCAGTCCAGGGTCACTAAGGCATCAGTTGTCCACCTAAATATGGACTGGCATACTACATCCTGTAGCCCAGAGTGACAATGGGTAATCAGCATGTTTCAGCAGAACATCACATCTGATTGCTCAGTGTGCAGTAGTCTTACATAGTCATGAACCCTCACGGAGACAAAAGGTCAAACTCCACATGGGAATAAACTGCAAAAGGACTGCATAAGTACTGTACAAATGGTGATTTTACCACTAGGATTATCCAACTGAACATTTACATCTATGAATTGCTGCACGTCTTTAAAGTGGTAGCTTAACAGTTTATATATTATATATTGTATCTTCAGGCTCAGACGGAATCTGCAGACTTTTTTCCCCAGTATTTTCTGTAATTTTGGTGCAATACATATGAGAGTCTGTGTGGGTCTGCTTATCTTTATTTTTCCTTATATTATGCAGATGCAGGCTCTATATTATGTATTTGATAGCAGACATATGTGACAACTATAATTCCTTGTGGTGGTTTGCTTAACCTTACTGTGCTTAAAGCCGATTAGTCTCTCGTACCTGTTTGAATATCCAGCACCTGCGGGTTGTATACAGCCAGCGGGCGATTCTGCCGGCTGAGCCTCTTGGACTGTCTGGTTGATGCTGTAGTTGCTAAGGATGGAGAGCTGCTCGGAGCATGCCCGAATATCTAAAAGAACAAAAAGTTAGTGGGATTTGCTGGCTAGACTGCGTTGTTGTGTGTGTTTGTGTGTGTGTGTGTGTGTGTGTGTGTGAAAATCAAAGCAAACAGTCTGTTTAGAGCGATGCCTGCGAAGAAATTATGATTATGTATGCAAGTGCAAATGCGTGGTGGTAAAAGCAAATAAAGATTCTGGATGTGCTCAAGACCTGTATCTTAAAGGAACAGTCAATCCACGCTCAAGTATTTCAAAACCTGTAGGACCTTCTGTCTTACATGAATCACAAAATAAGATATTTATAGTAGATTGTTCAAACTGCTCTTTTCTATATAGTAAATGATGATTATAACTGTTAAACAAGACTTTTAATCCAAGATTTTCAGGGAATAAGGATTTAATTTCACTCTGTTCCTCACTCAAAAGTAATGAAGCACCAAACTGAGCTTCTTTTCCTCCCAAAACACCAAAATGTTAAACTTAATTAAACCCAAATTTATTAAATGAATAAATACACATTTTCCATTTAGACGAAAACCAAAACTGAAAATAAAGTTTATTAATTTTGGACAATTGTTTATGCTGTTTAGAGTGTCGTGTTCTCAGGTGATAAATTAGACCAGTCGTATATTCTTTGGCGACAAGCCTCTTGATTTTTTTTAAGATGAACAAACTTTATATATTGTTACTTCAGCATTATTTATGGTCACAGTAAAGTTGGTCACTTTTACTGACGAAAAAGATTCTGACACAATCAAAACTCATCATTGGAGAACTTCTAATTAAATGTAATTGTTTTGATCAATTTTAGCCCACCAAAACTTTCTGCCATTTTGGGCAGAATATTTTCAGTTGACAAAATTTTGTTTGGTGCATCGCTATTCAAAATAAATAATTTTACTTCAGAATACTTATATAGCTCACAACTCATATGCACCTTTTTATTATACATTTTGTGCTTTTTAGAGCTTGACAGCCGTGATGCAACAAGCCGGCGGTTAGGCAATGTAAGGCCAGCATCTTTTGGCCTAGCTTTTGCCGTGTTTTCTGCACCACTGGCACTAATTGGACCGCTGTCAGCAGCTTTTTAGCCGATTGAGAATGTTGAATCGCTGATGGAGCCTGACAGCAAGCAAGATCATTCTTATTTGCTGTTCAGATTCGTGAACCAGCGCACAAGACAAAAAGGAATGAGAAAAAAAGTGACGAAAGCAAGCAAACAATGAAGCTGCTGCTTTATTTACAATTTGTATATTCACAGTCCTAGCTCTTCCAGTTTCCCTTTTTTGAATGACAAATACAGACTACTGCCACCTGCTGGTATGGAGAGTTATATCCTCTCACGCAAGCTCAGAGCATATATACTAGTTTGCTGATGGTTGTAGTCTTTGCGATGTGTTAAAGCGCAACTTTTTGGCCTAGGTGTTGCAAGGCAATAACAGACGGCTTTTGGTGCCGCTAGTTCTTTGATGTCAGTTTGGTGATCCCCTTTTACTTGCATTGCATGAAAGCAGTGGCAGAGCCAGGATGTTTTCATAGGGGTGGCCAGGAAGGCTATTTGTGTTTGACTATAAAGCACTGGGCTGTTTTAGTGTCTAAAACACAACTGAATACTAATTGAGATAGTTGTGAATTAGATCAAGTAATACTGAGTGAATATGACAATTTTTGTATTATTCCTCACCTCCAGGTATTTTAAAGGGGTCATATGATGCTTTTTTAAAGATCATTATTTTGTGTATTTGGTGTAACAGAATATGTTGACATGCTTTAATGTTCAAAAAACATTATTTTTCAAATACTGTACATTATTGTAGGTCCTCTATGCCCCGCCTCTCTCAAACGATTAGTTTTCTACAAAGTCCCTCCTTCAGACAAGCGCATCTGCTCTGATTGGCCAGCTGACCCAGTGCATTGTGATTGGCCGAACACCGCAAGCACTCGTCGGAAATGTAATGCCCCTTACCATAATCACGAGCTTCATCTTTCAAAATAAATGTAAAGACAGAGCCCGAAAGAGGAAAAGAGTCGCGTGACATACACAGTGATGAATGTGTGTTTGCAGTACACAGCCACGGTTAAGACAGCTGACTCTACTGTGATGGACCCCCCCCCCCCTCCCTTCTCCTTCCCCCTCTCTCTCCTCTCACCACGTGCTCTCTCTTTTTCTCTCGTCTCTCTCCTCTCAATCAATTCAAAAATTGCTTTATTGCATGACGGTAATGATTGAAATTGCCAAAGCTTATACCAGTACAAAAAATAAAACAAATAATAATATAATACACTAATAATAGTAATGAACATAACAGTATAATATAATGGAATTTATAAACATCTTAGAAGGATTAAACGTAACAAATTAACAATGGGAACAGTTGATCTTAGAAGATAAACTGTAACAATTATAAACGTGAACTTTGAATACCACTCCTTAGTAGTCTCTCTCTCTCTCTCTCTCTCCCGCGCTCTCTCTCTCCCTCTCTCGCTCTCTCCCTCTCTCCCTCTCCCTCTCTTCCCCCTCATCCTTCGCTCTCTCTCTCTCCTCTCTCGCGGGGGCGCTCTCTCTCTCACTCTCGCGCTCTCCCTCTCCCTCTCTCGCGCTCTCTCTCTCCCTCTTCGCTCTCCTCCCTCTCCCCGCGCTCCTCTCCCGCTCTCTCCCCTCTCGCGCCTCTCGTCTCTCACCACACGCCTGGCCGCACACACCACACACACACGACCACGATGCGAAAACTAACTCCGCATTTGAACAGTCAATAGCAAATACTTAAACTAATACAAAACAGTAGCTGATTCAGAATCACAATTGTCATAGCCAAGTCCGATACCACCTCCTCTCCTCGGGTCCCGAAACGGTCTTCCATAAAATGCATTGCTGTTCTGTTTGTAAGTGATCTTAAAGATTCCTAAATGCATCTACTTTCGTAGGGCCAAATAAAGTGCTTTTGCTTTCTCCTAGAAACACACAGCGTCTCCCTGACATGCTGCTTCAACACTAACTGCGGTTACTGAAACCACGCCTTCTTTCTTTGCGTGCACATTTGGGCCGCATTATGCAAATATTTCCCACATAGTGAGGTAGATATGTGGGGGCTTGTTAGAACGAGCCGTTTTAGGTGGGTGTGGCAGAGTCTTAACTTTGATCAAGAGTATTTCTTTGGTTTTGAGACTTTAGTCTTTGCAACTTCAGGGTTCTTATCTATGCACAATCAGCTTGTAACACTCCAAAGAGAAAGGAAAACTTGAAATTGCATCATATGACCCCTTTAATAAAGTGGCTCACTATAGCTTTATTGCTCAGTGAGCCTGATTCTGGTTCTCAACACCCCCAAAAGCTTGTTCTCCATCACTGCATATTCGTGGATGAGACATGCAGATAACTACATAGTTCAAAGTTTAGTCAACTTTCACTGAATTTTATATAATCAATGAACTCAGTCAGTTGTCAGTCAGTGTTTAACATTCTATTAGTTGTCAAAATAAAATTAATTGCAACAGTTCTGTCATACCTAAATTGAACTTAGTACAAAGTAAAAGGAAAGGGAAAAAAAAGTTATCTTTTGAATCCCCATGTGCAAGAATGTGAAAAGGGGCAGAACGGAAGTCAACAGCACATATATGCCAGAATGTAAAATTAGTTATTTAATGCATTTGAATATGGTTTAATTTTCATACTTTACAAATTATCGAAAAATGTGTGCATATTTTCTATTACAAGTGCACTGTGCTCACATTTACTTGTACATTAAATTACAAAAAAAGAAATTACATATCAGCTTGCGCCTTATATTGTGATCTCGAATTGCAGAATAATTTAGTGCATGCATTTGAGAGACTTTCGTAAATGTGATGCATACATACATGCATGCACAGTTTTGCAGCTTTAATCACCTTTTTGGTAATTTCACGACTTAACGGACGACAGAACTATGACGTTGTATGCTCATAGTTTCTTGGGTGCTTAATTTATGATGAAGTGATAAAGAGCGTGCGCCGCATATTCACGTACAGTTGAAGAGTGTGTGCCTTGAGCACAGTAAAACGGCTGACAGGACAGGAACGTTTGTTTTACTGACATATAGCCTAACAACTTCTCATCAGACTGTTCACTGTTGTTCTACATTTAGCACCTGTGCCTTTTCCGCACTTGTCTGACTTGCGCCTGGCGCTGAGGCAAAGTATAAATGCGTGTTTGAAAAGTCTCCTGTTTGTTGTGGTTGTAAAGAGATACGGCGGTTCCGCATCTTTATAAACCAAATTCTTGTCAAGAAAAAAAGAGACAAAAACTGCAATTGTGAGTAGGGTAGCCAAAGGGGTGGCCACCACCTAGCTCCGCCCCTGCATGAAATAGAGCAATGTGAAAATTCTTCAAAACTTCTCCTTTAGTGTTCCATGGAAAAAGGAGAGTAAAACAGTTCGGGAACAACAAGAAAATGAATAAATGCTAAAAAAAAAAATCTAAATTTTTTGGTGAACTATCCCTATGTAAGAGGTGTCTGCAAGCTTCATTAACAGCATGTTGTTAAAATAGACATCATAAGAGCTCTCATGAGAGTTAAGCCTAAATAAGAGACCCCCAGGCATGTTGCCCAGTTCATTGTGAAACGCTCAAACTGACGTGCACCTGAACGAGTGGCAGCCATTCAGTGACAACACGGGAAACATGTTTTCATAATAGCTTCGGCTTCATTATAGTCACACAGTATTTATATTTGAACCCCAGACGGCCAGTGTGAGTGACAGAGGTTAGCAGAAGTGTGGAAGTCTCGACAGGGTTGAACAAAGGAATGAGAGAGCTGGAAGAAGGGATAGAAATCTGATACTGCTGTGAAATTCTGCAGACGACAGCAAAGCCTCCTCTCTCTTTATCTCTTTTTCCATCTCAGTCTTTGCCCATTCCTCTCTCTCACTCTCTCAGACTCTCCATCCAGCCCTGCCTCTCTCTTGTTACCCTCTCACCCCTCTCTCTCTCTTTGCCCTCGGTCTACACACTTTTCCCCCCTCGTTTCTTCTTTGTCTCGCAACTTTTCCAACTTCTCTCTCTCTCTCTCTCTCCTCGTCTCTCTCTGCAGTGGACCTGATGCAAAACTTGCTGTGATGCATCTGGGGGTACCCATTCTGAGAGGAGCTAATCAGTCTGCTGCCTGCCGAGTCATTCTTCTCCTGAATCTCACCGCTTCGCTCACTTATTTCACTTACAATCAAAAACCACATCAAGTTCAATAGATTTGGCTAGGAAGGCTTATATTAAACATCTGCTGCCCATCTATTTAATGTGTATGCTGCTTCAAGTGCTTTTCATAGACAAATATATTGAGAATGTTTGCATAATGTACATCTACTACACATACTCTAGTCGTTCTATGCGGTACTGGTAAAATAAACGACCATAATTCTGACATTTTTTGCTTTGCGTATGCCCGTGTAATACTTTGTATGATAAATACAACTGCATCAAATCACAGTTTGTACGGTCTACATTTTTATTCAAATTAAATTTCTAGCAGTCTCCTCTAATTAAGTTTTTGATTTAATACTACACTTAATATAATAACTATTATTATTAAGTTTCTATTTCGTAAACACCTTTCCTATAGCCCTAGGTCATTTTGCAAAAGATAATATCAAATAGTAAAAAAATCTAATCAATTAATGAATCCCAGTGTTTATTTTTAATTACTGAACTGAAATATGATCTTTGGGCACAACATTGTGCATAGTATGAAAGCAATTAATCAGCCTGTTTCAAATGTAGGCTAAATAATTTAGAGATTATGAAATAATCTCACTCTTTCTCCCTTTGTCCCTCAGAATGAACCCCATTTTAGGATTAACCAGATTACTGTCATCTAAAGCTGATTAAATCAGCATTTTAACCTGCATTTTAGCCAAATGAGTACGGCGGTCCAACTGTATTTGAGCCATCAGAAAGAAAAGCTAACAGAGGAGTGGTCAGTCAAAACACGCATGGCTCCCCCTCCTGGCTGTAGAGAGAAGTACACCAAGCTCAGCATAGCAAGACCTTATACAACAATTCAAAATCAAATAAACTCACTATCACTCTCTATAACTCACTATCTGCTCTTTATAATATGATACTCTCTAAGGTACTAGTGGTGACTTTAAACCTTATGAGCTGCCAACCTTAGACAACTTTTTTTGGCAGCTCACCAGGTGTTGCGATGTGGCCACTCATTCTCCAGTGAGAAGTCTCACCTTTTCATGCTGTTCTATGAGAATCTCCACCACAATGTTCTGGAACTTGAGGTCCATAATGGCTGCCACCGTTTCTTCCTGCGGTCTCATGAGCGTGGGGCCAAACACTACCCCAAGGTTCGCCACTGTCATCAGGTTCTGTTTGCTGTTGGCAGCAACACTACACACATAGAAAAAAAAGAAGTTATGATTAAATTACTTGAAAGATTGAAAAAAGATTGACATTATTGCACATTATTTGTTTTGATGAAAGATAGCAAGAACGGTTTGCAATGTTTTTGCATTTGATTGTGAAACTATATGCAGTTAACCTTCTATTAGAAAGTGTCTTCAGTCTCACTGCAATATATCTCAGAAGAATTGAAAACACGATATTTTGAATTAATTAATTAGTAACTTAAAGATCACAGGGGTGAACATTAAAACCTGCATGCTGAATGACTCTTTTGGTTATCAGCCTCACAGATGGAGAATTTTTAGTCAAACTTCATTACGCATATTGTCCATGCAGGTCAATTTGTAAAATATCTAAACAGAGTAAACTTTACCATCCTCTGAACAAATGGGTTCATTTGGATCATTTGACTAGGAATCTGGTGTGTTTTTCCCTTTAGTTTGGTTCATGTAGGCATATACTGTATGAATTACATTAGCTCAAACAAAGACATTTTGAGAGAGTGCCCTTCGATAAAATAAATACAATACAGTTTAAAAGTCAGTACGTTTTTTTTTTTTTTTAAAGAAAATAATACTTTTAATCAACAAGGACACATGACACTGATCAAAAGTTACATTAAAGACATTTAGAATGTAACAAAATATGTATACTTCAAAGGATACTGAAAAAAATGCATCACAGTTTCCACAAAAATATTAAGCAGCACAGCTGTTTTCAACAGCAAATTAGCATAAGAAGGATCATGTGACACTGAAAACTGGAGTAATGGGTGCTGAAAAATACATTATTATTAAATGTATTAAAGGGGTCATATGATGATTTTTTAAAGATCATTATTTTGTGTATTTGGTGTAACAGAATATGTTGACATGCTTTATTGTTAAAAAAAAACATTATTTTTTCAAATACTGTACATTATTGTTGGTCCTCTATGCCCCGCCTCTCTCAAACGCTTCGTTTTCTACAAATCCCTCCTTCCGACAAGCGCAGTCTGCTCTGAATGGCCAGCTGAACGCAGTGCATTTTGATTGGCCGAACACCACAAGCACTCGTGGGAAATGTAACGCCCCTTACCATAATCACGAGCTTCATCTTTCAAATAAATGTAAAGACAGAAATCATGTCATAGTTTGCCCATCATTCAGGGCCCCGAAAGGGGAACAGAGCGCATGACAGTGAATAAGCTGTCTGTGTTTGCAGTACCCAAGCCACGAGTTAAGACAGCTGAACCGCCACGGTGATGTGATGTGAACCTGTCTGTCTCGTTCCCCCTCTCTTCTCTCCTCTCTCTCTCTCGCGCACGCCAGCACGCACGCACGACACACACCCCACACACACACGATGTGCAAACTCCGCATTTGAACAGTCAGTAGTAAATACTTAAACTAATAACAAAACAGTAGTTGATTCAGAAGTGCCAGATTGTCATAGAAAAGTCAGAATTACCTCATCTCCTAGGTTCATGAAACGGTCGTCCATAAAATGCATTGTTGTTCTGTTGTAAGTAGTCTTAAAGATTCCTAAATTCATCTACTTCTGGAAGGCCAAATAAAGTGCTTTTGCTTTTGCCTAGAAACATACAGCGTCTCCCTGACATGCTGCTTCTACACTAACTGCGGTTACTGAAACCACGCCTTCTTTCTTTGCGTATCCATTTGGGTGGTATTTTGCAAATATTTCCACATAGTGACATAGATATGTGGGGGTGTGTTAGAACGAGCTGTTTTAGGGGGGGGGCGTGGCAGAGTCTTTAACTTTGATAAAGAATATCTCTTTTTGGTTTTGAGACTTTAGTCTTTGCAACTTCAGCTATCTTGTCTATGCACAATCAGCTTGTAACACTCCAAAGAGAAAGGAAAACTTGAAATCGCATCATATGACCCCTTTAAAATAGAAGACAATTACATAAATGTTTATATTTCCCATAGTATGTTTGTTTTTTTACTGTATTTTTGGTCAAATAAATACAGCCTTGAAGACCTCAACCGACCCTCAAAACGTTTGAACATACTGTAAACCAGATCTTTTGCGCTTTGGGGAGGAACAACTAAAAAATATGTAGACTGTCAGTATGTCACTATATTTCAAAACCAAAATGCGCTTCTTCCGCTGCAAACAGCTATAAATGCCTATTCTGCGAAACAGGTGACACTTCTTTGAAAATTCTGAAATGGGGGGGAAAAAAAACCTCATTAACATTCTAAGCAATAGGGAGACAATTTGCTATTATGTAACTTTAATAACAAATTTTGGTCTGGACACGTTTGTCCCTGTTTCAGAATAATGCAAACAAACTACAGGTATCAAAATGTCAGTTTACCACTTTCACAGGGTCCACTTTGAAAATAAATACGCCACACACAGATAACAACAATTAATCACCTCTCTAATTCCAATTCAGATAAAATGGCAACATTACGCTTGTTCCTCTCCATCTCTGATGGGTCTGCAACTGTGCCAACTCCTAAAGCATTTTGCGAGGGCTGGAGAGGATGGAAGAGGAATTTAGTGGTGGATAACCTGAATTTAATTTCCAATTGCACATTCTTAGCTGCCAGCAAATCCCACTCTGTATTTTGAGGAGACACGTCTGCCCAGTCACTGATTGCTGGAGGTTAGGGAGATTATGTGCTTATCTTCAATTTGCTTACATTCACATTATATAAAATGTGAGGCCTGAGGTAAAGGTAATGATAGTTAACATTATTTGGAAATCTCTAACCCGATCTAATCTCTTACAGAAGCTGCTGCATAACTCTCTCTCTAAGTGGGCAGTTGCTGGTTGGAATGGAGAGGGACAGGACTTGTTTTCTCTAGAAAAAAAGTTGTGATCTAGATAACAGCATGGACCGAATGAAAGTCCATGTGGAGATTTCTCTTTGCTCAGTCTCTCTTCTCTGCAGAGTGCTGTTTGTCTGTTTGCTCAGTTGCTCAGCAACAGAGGTAGCCTACATATGTTTCTACGGGTGCTGCCTGTAGGAAGGTGTGTTTTTGTGTACAGACGCTAAGAACGGAATGAGGGAGAAAGTTGGAAATAATGATAGAAAATAGTGGCTGACAGCCGAGAGAAGTAAAAAGGTTGGATAAAGAAAACAGAGAAGGTGCACACACACACACACACACACACACACACACACAAAATAATAATAAAAAATTGTGTATACAGACCAGAGAAAAACCAGTTTCCACTCACTTGGCAAGATGCTTGGTAACCAGACTGAGCACTAATCTGTTCCTCTCTGGCAGTTTATGAACCAGACAGTGAATGGCCTGAACTCTAGATTCTGGAGTAGCGCTCTCTGTGTAGACAAAAAAAAATTAAAAAGACAAAAAAGGGGAGGGGTTTGGTTTAGAAGACGGCATGTAATATGCAGTTTTACAATTTATACCTATTAAACCTACATGTACACGCTTAAATATGTATAATTAGATTTATAGACAAATATATATTGCTCCTATGTAGAATACTTTCAATAAAAATGTCAATTACAATATATTTTCAATAAATAATAATATTTAATATATATATATCTATCTATATATATATATAGATATATATATAATATATTAGATCTATATTAAGTAAATTAGTAGACAAATAGTATAGAAAAGTAAGCCAGCAAATGCACAGCATATATGACAACTCCTTAAAAAACGGTTTAAAGAAGCATCCCAAGATACACCTCAAAGTTGGTTCAGGAAATAAGTTCTTTTGGTTTCCACATAATTCCCATACTTCCATTCCTTTCAGTTTTGAAGTTTTTACTATTAAAATGCAAATAGTAATTGGCTGGTGTAACCAATCTTTAATACTTCAAATTAAACTTATTTCAGTTACTGTAGTTGCCAAAGTTTTTATCTAATATTTATCATTTATTTAATTTCAGCTTGATTTCAGTTAAGTCATTTTCTTAATGGTTTTAGTTGACAATAACATCACTGGGTCTAACTGTATAGGCCGGTGAGGTGTAGTGACTAAAGCTCAGGGATGGTCAACCCCATGTTGCTCCAGAACCTGAATAAAATAAGTTTCTGTACACGTGCCCCTCATAAAAGCTAAATAACTAATTAGTACAAATTCTGCCTTTGTACATTTAGTGTTATTAGGCTTGCCACTATTGACTTATAGCACCTCCGAGACCTAAGACAACGACACATCTCTGCTGATGTCATTTTCCTATTTTGAAAATCCTTCACTGAAATTTAATTCAGTGATACTTTCAGCAAGCATTAAATCCCACCTTATAGTTTCACAAATCATAAGCTCTTCTCTCACAGACATGCACATACTCTAAGTTTATGGCATTTGTCAAGTAATTGGCTGGGTATTGCTTGATTATTGTCTAAGCAAGGACAAAGACCTTACTTGCAGGGACGATGAACTCCTTATAAAGCTTGTATGTCATTAGTGGCTCTGGAAGGCTCCTTGAGAGAGAGAGAGGGAGAGATTTATCGGCTTTATTTGGGCATTATTATATACACAACACTATGATTAATGTGGCCGATCACTGCAAGAAATTAGATGAGCACACAAACACACACATACACGGTGATAACCAAGTTCAACTGAAGGTACTTTCGCTCAGGCTCTGGCACACGTCCCAGCACTGTTAACCCAAAATGAGCCCAGCACATCAATATCATTCATACACACATACAGCTCTGCTGCTGCTGCGTTACAAAAGCTGCCTTGTGCTATTCTATTGTGACAAATCAACTACAGAAATGAATTAAAAGCAATATTAATTAAATGTTGAATAAAACAGCATACAATTATATTTTGTCACTGAAAGGAATGTCCCACTGTGAATCTGACAAATCATAAAAAAACTGACATATTTCACATGAACTCATTTATCCTTGATACTTTTATTTGAGATTCAATGTCATTCATAAATGAAGAGGCCCATAAGTTTCTTTCTGAGGGTTCACACGTGAATTTAGCTTTACACTGAAGTTTCTTTTGAAACAAGCAAATGGGTTGAAGATGAATGGGCACGGCGTATTGTGTCAAATTACAATCAGTACATTTAGTGAAAGGAACATTTACTCACTCACTCACTCACTCACTCACTATGCTGTTTATTATATGCAAGTAGGAACAGAATGCAGAAAGTTTAAACTCACCTCAGGTAAAGTTTTAAAGCACTGGTGATGGTTTTGACATCCCAGTCCTCACTGGCTGCTAAATCTATTTCACTACTCTTCTCATCTACAGATCACAAAACAATAAAGAATTAAAGTTCAAATAATCTTAAAAAACTATAGCAAAAACTATGGTTGTGGTATAAATAACGCCACAATTGTGTCGGTCATCATCTAAATATTTTTTGCATTAATATTAGAAATGGCTTACGATTACTTTAAATTGTAATAATAAACACATCTGTTCAAAAGTTTTGGGCTGGTATTTATTTATTTTTCCAAAGAAGTCTCTTATGCTCAATAAGGCTGCATTTATTTGATCAAAATACAGTAAAAACAGTAATATTGTTAAAATGTAAATTAACTGTTTTCTATTATATATATTAACATGTAATCTTATTGACCCCAAACTTTTAAACATCTGGGACAACAGAAAAAAATTACAAACAAAATAAGCACACAACACATTTGAAAGGTGCAGAAATAAATGATGAATAAATAAACTTATGGTAAAACTTTTCTAAGACAGTTATAATGTCACCTTATTAGGGACCTGATTAGGACTCTCAATATAGATCAAGTCCAGTGAGAAAGACATAAAAAAAGCAAGATGGATAAAAAGGTCTGAGGTCAGGGTGTGGACGATATGAGGGGCAGACATTTTATTTCTCATCCTCACGTTCATGTTGAACCACTGCTCACGAATGGGTTTGTGGATCTGTAAATACTTTCCTGATAGGAGGATGGACAGAGTAGGCAAATGTGTAATGTGCAAAACAATCTGCTTTGAGTTGAGTTTGTAAATCAAGTTTGTAACGGGCTTTGACACGTTTGAAGAATTCAACCAAAGCACTGACATTCACCTCTCTGTCTGGCTAGCTGTTACCATGGTAATGTCTGAGTGAGTTTTTTTAGAACACAGTAGACAATCAGAAAAGTCTAAGGCCACATATGTACTGTACAAAATTTTAGCCTTTTAAGTCAATTCATTCTAAATCAAAACAGAGGCAGTTTGAACCGTTTTGTGCCATTTGCAAAAGCATGAAAATATGCCCTGTCTTAAACCTCAAGTCCAATGGTATTCAGCCACGTAGATGAATTCAGCCTGCTGGCCAACACGAGGATGGGACCGCAGTATTTAAAGGGGTCATATGATGTTGCTAAAAAGAACATTATTTTGTGTATTTGGTGTAATGAAATGTGTTTATGCGGTTTAAGGTTCAAAAAACATTATTTTCCACTTACTGTACATTATTGTTTCTCTATGCCTCGCCTTTCTGAAACACATCGATTTTTGCAAAGCTCAGATTTCTAAAAAAGCGAGGTGTGCTCTGATTTGTCAGCTATCCAGTGCGTTGTGATTGGCCGAATACCTCAAGCGTGTGACGGAAATGCTACGCCCTTACCATACTGTGATGCCATGTCCCGGAGCGATGAGACAAAACCAGTAAAACCCATTATAAACGAGGCATTTGTTGCATCAAGTGGGGACATAATTACTGATTATAATGACTTATACTGTCTTTTTACGTGTTGCATGTTGCATTAGTCTTTGCAACTTTAGGGATCTTATCTATTCACAATCAGCTTGTAACACTCCAAAGAGAAAGGAAAACTTAAAATTAAAAGCGCATCAATTACCCCTTTAATACTCCGATGAGAAAATACTGTGTATTTACATTTTATAATGGAGTCCACTGATGACGGCATAAACAGCAGCGAGGAAATTGAGAGAGATACTAACATTCCCTCTTTCACAGTTCTGCTCTCTTTTAAAACACTGATGCTCAATACCCTAACCTCAAGCCCCAGACAGCTGGGAATACACATGTCCACACACTACTGTTAATAAGGTTAGGAGTAAGTTTTGCAGAAGTCTGCCTTTATTTGATTAAAAATATAGTAAAAAAAATAGTAATATTGTGAAATAACATTACATTTTAAAATAACTGTTTACCCAGTTGAATATATCGTACAATGTAATTTATTTTCTGTGATGTAAAAGCGGAATTCAGCATTATTACTCCAGTCTTCAGTGTCACATGATCATTCAGAAATCATTCTAATATGCTGATTTGATGCACAAGAAACATTTCTTCTCATTACTGCTTAATATTTTTTTTTTATGTATTGAGGGTTTAAAAACTATATTTATTTTAACTAGAAATCTTTTGTAAATAAGTAATAATTTGCAGCATAATTTTTCCCCCCTCCCCAAGTTCATGAGGCTACTTTTCCCCTAACTTCCTCTGGTTAATGTTACATTCTATATTCATGCTACAGGCAAGCAATAGTACGGTGGCCGAGAGAGCTCAAGGCACTGCAAATAGAAAAAAATACATGCAAATAGAAAAAGCACCAGCAATTTAAGAAAACATCTTCATCAGTTTGACACGTGTAGTAAATACTCACAATGCGACCTAATACAGAAACACGCTGCAAAAAAAAATCAATAGCTGCTCTGATAGGTGGGATTTTTGTTTATTTTAACACCCTGATCATATGATTCCTTAGCTTTTTTGGATATTATTAGCCTAATAAGCTGACGAAATACACAAATACTGTAACTGTGAAACGTTATGTAAGCTGGCTAACTTACTTTTACAACTTCCCTTCTAAAACGTAACCATGGTTTCACTACCAAAAGAAAAAAAAAAAAAAACTTTTTACGATAGTTAAACCACGACGTCCCACATTACCCATGGTTTTTTGGCTAACATAACCATGCATTTGTACAACTGTGGTTATACCAATGGTAATTCAATACACCAAAAAACATGGTTACTACACTTTTATTTTAATAAACCCATTGTTAATTTTCATAAGGGTTGTTGGGGTCCCTTTGAAACATTTCCGTTGTGGTCTGTGCTACTTGAAATGCTTTTCTGTATTTGGTTGTGTTGCAAGTATTTGCAGACCATTTCTGTATTTGGTTGTGTTGTGAGTATTTGCAGCGCGTTTGCAGATAACATTTGCAGTGTTATCAAAGTGATAATGATGTTTTCTTAATTTGCTGGTGCTTTTTCTATTTGCATGCGTTTTCCTAAGATGCAGCGCGTTGAGCTCTCTCGACCACCCTACAATAGAGTGGTTTGAAATTAGAAATTATTATAAGCCTGATCATGTTCTGTAAATGATAAATGGCAACAGTCGCATGGCCTCTCATTGCTTATTGCTTGATTAAAATGACATGACAACTACCTGAATCTTCAACCAGTGTCCCTGTGAGCACAATAGTTACTCAAGACATATTAGCACTCATCTTAACACTCAATTTGCATTCTACTGACATCTCAATGCAACATAATGTACAGTATGCTCATCCTCCTGAGTCATTTTGGTGAGAAAAAGTCTGTCATGAAAACAAATATAGCAACTGGAATTGGCATACAGACATTTAATTTAGCACTATGATTATATCGCTGTGGCACTGACTTATCTGGATATTAACATATGGAATTTTGTTTGGTCATTCTGATGTAAAGGTTTACTTACACAATTCTTTACATAATAACCGTATAGACTTTAAATATAGAGAATGTCTGGATATAATCCAACAACTGCAGCACCTGTGAATGAGTGCTCTGAATTTGAAAATGAGATGGATAGTTGGTTGTGCTCTGGATATTTGGCAGGTTTTAAGTTCATGAGCCAACTACAAGGGCTCAGGCTGTTCTCAGATGAGGACAGTGGAACCGTATAGAGTGTTAATGGCTATTAGTCTCTAGAGTGGCGGAGTTCATGTAGCAGCAGGGGCTCAGGCAGCCTGCCGATTCGACACAGCGTTTAGCATTCAGAGCAGAGGGATACCAGCTCATGCTACGACTGCAGGAGAGCAAGCGAAATAGACACGGAAAGAAAGAAAGCCAGGTATGGGACAGGATGATAATAGAGCATGAGATGGTGATCAGCGTGTGCTGGGTTTTTGGAAGAAGCGAAATAGGATCAAGGAAAAGTGAGAGAGAGTGACAGAAAGAGAGAGAGAGAGAGAGAGAGAGAGAGAGGATAAGAGAGGAGGAGATGAGATAGAGAGAGAGTATCACTAGGAACAGGCAAGGACGTACAGACAGACACCAGACAAGATGAATGTCTGAATGCCAATGAGACTCAACAGGACACTGGCTATTGATACAATTATAGGGCTTCCAAGTAAATTACATAAATCTGAGGAACAATTACAGAGCAATCAAATAAGGCTCAACTTACCAATCATCGAACTGAGAAGCTTCTGTACTTTTGAACTGACCCCGACCACTCTGTACAGACCCTGATCATTAATACCTGTGAAAATAAAAACATGTTTTGTAAAAGAGGTACTTTATTCAAATCCCAGCTGATATGGGAAACTAAACACCAGCACACTAAGCTTCTCCTGTATTATCCTGAACAAAGCACAACAGGTTGTTGGTGTGTGCTGAGAAAAACTGCTAGATCATTCTGACCTCTAGTGTTCAGAAGTTGTTACTACACTATGTGAACTATTGAAGGTTGAGCAGATGGTTGACTTTTTTTTTTCTTAAAAAACTATATAATTCCTGCCTGATACATTTTGCGTTCCTTTATTTTGTATATGATTTTCATATATTAAAACATGGAGAGTTACCTCTGGTTTCAATGGCATTTGTTGAATTTTTCACAAAGGTTATCCCCACATCATCCAACTGGGCATCAACTATGGAAATACACAAATATCATAAATATCACAATTTATGCATCAGCAATAAATACAAAAATACAAATAATAATTTTTTGTTCATAAGCACTACAACTAAAGGCAAACTTGAAGCTCTGATATTAATTTGAGTTCACTCACTTCCTCTTTCTCTTGAATGTGTCCGGTTGAGATACAGCATCTGTGTGTGAGAGATAAACATCAGAAAACACAAACCAGACCAGCATAAAACACACCACACCAAACAGAACAGAACTAATATACCAAACAAGGCACCATTGATGATCATTAAAACACTTTGAAGTATACACTACTGTTCAAAAGTTTGAAGTCGGCAAGGTTTTTTAAGTCTCATGCAAAAACACAGTAATTTTGAAATTTTATTACAATTTAAAATAACAGTTTTTTTATTTAAATATATTTTACATGTAATTTATTCCCGTCAAGGCAAAGCTGAATTTTCAGCAGCCATTACTCCAGTATTGAGTGCCACATGATCCTTCAGAAATCATTCTAATATTCTTTTTTTTGCTAAAACAACACCACACATCTACATGATTCTATGTTGGTAAATAGAAAAACAAAAGACGCCATTATTTGAAATAGTTTCTGAAACATGTACCAGTTTAACTGCAACACGTTTTATAATGCTTGGCTGAATTAAATTTAATTTCTTTTATTTTTTAAATGTGCCGACTGCAAACTTTTGAACACTAGTGCAGCTCTAAAAGCTATCTTTCCAAGCTATCTTCCCAAAAGTTATTTAGGTTTTGTCAACTGAGAAACAGAGAATTGTCTTTTTTGAATATAGCTGTTGTCCTGTTCTTTATTTATTTTCTCCATTTGAAAACATTAGACATTCTACACTTATTTTGCTTGTTGTTAATATTAGTGTTGTTGCTGTTGCTTTAAATAAAATGTTTTTTTTATTGTTGTAATACGAAGATTAAATTTAACATGAAAGACTGCTAATTTTCAACACTTGAAAAAAAAAAGATGACTGAAAAGAGGAAAAATCAAAGTGAAGTATGTTCTTACTTCACTCAGTCATTTATTTACTTTATAACAGTAAATAAATATTGGTTCTACATATCGGTTATCGTGCACATAAACATGCAAATAATTAGTATCGGTAATAAAATATCAATATCGGCCGATCACTAGTTAGAAGCTGAAGTGAGGGTTTGACACACCGACTCCTTTCCACCCATCGCATGCATCCAGAATCTGTAGTCATCTTCTGAGAGTGCCTGGACCGTCAGCACTGCGCTTGGTCTAGAAAAACAAACAACAACCGCACAAACTTAGCCTGCTGCCTCATATGAAATCAAAACTCAACTCATTTGCTTTTTTATTGTAGATTACTGGTCTTACTGTGCATGATTTGTTTTTGAACATCTCCATAATTGTCTTATCAATATGCAACATCAGTGAAGTGTCTTTCCATTTCATGTTTCTATTCATTTAAGGTTATGCATCTGCATCAGACATAGTTGTTTTAGGGCACATGCTTTGAGGTGTATGAATAATAAAGAGAATAAGAGTCTCCAACAGGAGTAATGTACACATGATGCAACTCTAGGGTGCCAATTAACTATTTCTTGACTGTTCAATCAATTCCAAATGGATAAAAATCACATCCCAGCCTATATTTTCTCAATTTCATTAGGTAATACACAAGGTTATTGAAGTCCAATGCATATTCACATTGAGATTGATTCACCTGCTAATTTGGAAACATTTTGATGTGTTGATGTGCCATTGAAAATATTCCACTATGCATGATTTACGTTCATCATACACTCTGCCCAGGTCAGCTTTGGCTTTGATTAATGAGGGCCCTTAGTGTATCCTAGATGATCCCTCCTCTTCACTCTGCTGACCCACGACTGCACACCGTCACACAACTCCAACCTCCTTATCAAGTTTGCGGATGACACGACTGTAGTGGGTCTCATTAGCAACAGAGATGAGACAAACTACAGGAGCGAGGTGAGCCGCCTGGCCGGGTGGTGCAGTGACAACAATCTCTCTCTGAATGTGGAGAAGACGAAGGAGATTGTTGTTGACTTCAGGAGAGTGCGCACTCAGCATGCTCCTCTGACCGTCAATGGTGTGACTGTGGAGAGGGTGAGCAGCACCACAGAGGATCTCTCCTGGACTGACAACACCGCAGCACTGGCCAAGAACGCACAGCAGCGTCTCTACTTTTTGTTTTTTTTACTTCCTCCGCAAACGGAGAAGAGCCAGAGCCCCGGCCCCCATCATGTGCACCTTCTACAGAGGCACCATCGAGAGCATCCTGACCAGCTGCATCACTGTGTGGTATGGTGCCTGCAACGCGTCCTGCCGCAAGACACTTCAACGCATAGTGAGAGCAGCTGAGAAGATCGTTGGTGCCTCTCTCTCCCCTCCCTTCAGGACATTTACAACACCCATCTCACCCGCAAAGCCCTCTGTATTGCAGGTGATCCCACCCACCCGACTCACAGCTTCTTCAGTCTGCTGCCATCTGGGAGGAGACTGCGGAGTCTCCAGGCTAGGATCAGCAGACTGAAGGACAGCTTCATCCTTCAGGCTGTCAGGAAGCTGAACTCCCGCCCGACCTTGCCCCCCCCTCCCCTCTTTTGCCCCACGCACCACTGAACTCTGACCCTCTGATGGACTCTCCCACTCCCCCCTCCCAAATACACACACACACTGTCACTTTAATCAGTCTGAATAAGCTCTTTTGCACTACAAATAATTTTTTTGCACTACAATCATTATATCTGCACTGTTGTTTACTTTACTGGTTTGCACTCTATCTGCCATATGCCTTGTGCTTTATATATATTTTTTTACCTTATTTGTATATTTGTATAGTTTTATTTTGTATTTTGTATTTAATCTGTATTTATGTTATCTGTATGCACCAAGGGTCTGAGAGTAACGCAATTTCAATTCTCTGTGTGTATGTGCTGTACATGTGGAAGAATTGACAATAAAGCAGACTTGACTTGACTTGATGATCAAAATATTGTGGTTTTCCTTATCCTCTGACGTACGTCTCGCACTCTCATGTTAAACCCAGTAGTTTCAGAGGTATTTACAATCCTTATTATTTCTTGTTTATTATCATCTGAAGTTAAATTCTTAACTTATAACAATCATAAAGGAATAATTATGTGTGATTTGCTTCCTATTTTTAAGCAAAAATCTACTTGAAGACTATCAGTTTACAGGTGAGTCAGAGTTGTTAAAACGTGTTTTGTTCCAGTCATTTTGACCTGAGAGGATTTTCACGAAAATGCTAGTTAATGTTAACATATTGGACTAATACTAACTTTGCCCAAAAAAGAAAAAGAAAAAGAAATCGAGAAAAAAAAAAAAGATATTTACTGTACTTGGGGATTTTTTCCCCCACTTTGTTACACCTATGGTGTTTCCATTAAAAAATGACTGGGAACGAGTAAATTATATATACATACATACACTCCTGAACAAAATCTTAAGACCGGTGGAAACATTACAATTATTTGTATTCGCGCGGGTGGATCATAACCAGGTTTTAAGTACTGCTTCAAAATGCCAAAAGAAGAAAAAGGAGCAAGTGACAAAAAAATAGAGAGCAGGCAATTTATTAAAAACTGCATTTAAACTCAAACAGGCTTGTTCATCAGCTGATCAAAAGTTTAAGACCATAGCCTTGAAAAGTTAAAATCTGCGCAAAAATATGGTTTTCATGTCATTGTCCTTCAGGCAGTCACACTGTCATGAACTCCTGATGGTAAAGGTATAAAGGTTTTCTGTCTTTGAACGTGGCAGGACTGTTGAGCCGCACAAGCAAGGGCTCTCGCAACGCGCCATCGCTGCCGAGGTTGGACGCAGTAAGACAGTCATTTTACATTTCTTAAAAGATACTGAGAGTTATGGGACAAAAGAAGTCAAGTGGTAGACCCAAAAAAATGTCTCCTGCACTGAGCCGGAAGACACAGGCTGATCCTCGACCCAAATTAAGGCCCTCACTGATGATGACAGCAGCCCAATAACCATAAGACGGCATCTGCGAGAGAAGGGCTTAAAGAACAAAAAAACGTCTTCAAAGGCCACGTCTCCTCCCATGCCACAAACTTGCCCGTTTGGAATTTGCAAGGGAGCACCAAACATGGGACATTGAAAGGTGGAAGACAGTTTTATTCTCTGACGAGAAAAAAACGTAACCTGGACGGTCCTGATGGCTTCCAACGTTACTGGCATGACAAGGAGATCCCACTGGAGATGTTTTCTACATGGCACAGTGGAGGAGGCTCCATCATGATCTGGGGTGCTTTTTCCTTCAATGGGAAAATTAAGCTTCAGGTTGTGCAGGGGCGTCAAACGGCAGCTGGCTATTTTGTTCTTTAAGCCCTTCTCTCGCAGATGCCGTCTTAAGGTTATTGGGCTGCAGTCAGCATCAGTAAGGGCCTTAATCTGGGTCGAGGATCAGCCTGTCTCTTCACGGACAGCCCGTCGGATCCTCCGGCTCAGTGCAGGTGATGCTTTTTTGAGTCTACCACTTGACTTTTTTTGTCCCATAACTCTTATAAATGAAAATGACTGTCTTACTGCGTCCAACCTCGGCAGCGATGGCGCATTGCGCGCACCCTTGCTTGTGCGGCTCAACAATCCTGCCACGTTCAAAGACAGAAAAACTTTTTGACTTTGCCATCAGGAGATCATGACAGTGTGACTGCCTGAAGGACACTGACATGAAAGTCATATTTTTCAGCATAGTTTAACTTTTTAAGGCTATGGTCTTAAACTTTTGATCAGCTGATGAACAGCCTGAGTTTAAATGCAGTTTTCAATAAATTGCCTACTCCATTTTTTGTCTCTTGCTCCTGCTCCTTCTTTTGGCATTTTGAAGCAGTACTTACAACCTGGTTACGATTCACCAGCGCAATAATGCGAATAATATTGGAATCTTTTTATCATCAACTTGTTTTCTTTAAATTAGCACAGGTTTTGTATTTCTTTTTGCTGAACCGATTTAGCCCCTCAAAGAACGAAGCTTATGCACCTCAGACAAAAAGATTAAATCCAAGATCTGGTGATAATATATAACACCAAATTAGGAAAAGGATTTTCAGCACAGAAGAAGGGTTAAAGTCGAGGCCTAATGGTTAGAGAGTCGGACTCGTAACCCAAAGGTTGCGGGTTCGAGTCTCGTACCGCAGGGATTGTAGGTGGGGGGAGTGAATGTACAGCGCTCTCTCCACCTTCAATACCACGACTGAGGTGCCCCCAACTGCTCCCCGGGCGCCGCAGCATAAATGGCTGCCCACTGCTCCGGGTGTGTGTTCCTGGTGTGTGTGTGTGTGTGTGTGTGTTCACTGCTGTATGTGTGCGCACTTTGGATGGGATAAATGCAGAGCACTAATTCCAAGTATGGGTCACCATACTTGGCCACATGTCACGTCACTTAAGGTAGTGTGCTAATAATCTTTAATCTAAATTACCTGATTTCTTGTGAATCAGAAATGCATCATTACATTTATTCACAGTTACCATCTCAACTTGGGGCGCATGTCCAACATACCGATCTGTGATCTCTATGTCTAGGCAGAACCTCCTGTCAAGAGTGTCTGTGGTTTTGCGGACACGAGACTTGATTGTAACAGATTCTGTCTCACCCTGAATGGATACAGAACATTCTGTGAACAGCAGATCAGCTATACATTTATATTTTATGAACCATGCCATTATCATGACTAATGTGTCATTTGTGATGATATTTTACAAGCTTCCCGCCTGATCTCTGGTCAAATGTCTTCATGTGTAGAATTTTCTGTTCTTTGACAAACGTGCAATAGCGTTTCACCCAGCTGGATCCGAAAGGAGGAGGTCCTGTGGAAATAGCAATATCTATCAGCGGAGCACAAGACACATGACATGACAGTCAGTAAAAGATAAGGCACCCCAGTGTAACATCATAAAATGTCTTGCGTACGTTTCTCCTGTACATAAAGATAGCCCTCGCTGCTGATGGGGCTGGTCTGTCTGTATTCCTGTGGCGACTCTTTGATTCTCTTCATTAACTCGTACACCTCAGAGCGCGTGCCCTCAAAACGACTCCGTGTCTGAAAGCAGAGGCACAAATATAAAACAATAACAAAATCAACTATGAAGATTCTGTGAGGACCTGGTAACTGGGAATTCACTGAGATGGCTTATTACACAATAAGTAATTTCCCAGTGTATTCCCCATCGACATACTTAATTGTGCTAATCTAAGAACCATGATTTCAAGCTATACATCCTCAGAACTCTGACCCTGACCCTCCGATGTATAAATGATCAAAAAACAAAACACCAATGAGGACAGTGATGTGGTCCAATCAAATAGGACCGGGGAGGAAAGTTGGCTCTCAAACTTCCGGCTTAGAAGTTAAACAATGGAAGGTCAATGCAAACAAAGGCCTTTAAGTTTCCCTTGGAAGCCTTGGCCCTCTCAAAATGCTGCTGTATCCTGTCTCAATAATTCTTTTCCATGTCACTCTGCAAGCCAATAGTGTTAACCAGAAGAAGCTGAGTGAAGACTGATAAATCTTGGAGAATCACTCTAAAAGTGTGTTTATAGCTGTTTTATATACTTGGCAAACAAAGATTTGATAGATGGAATATATATTTAATAAATCATTTAAAAATAGATCTAAAGTTTTGTATTAAAGTCGAAAACATTATTACATTTTTACTTACATTCTGAATATTGATTTGAAGGGCCTTTTTATAATGGTCAAAGTCTTTGGCCAACTCATATCCCTGATGATAGAAAGTAAATACAGTCTGAAAGAACGCCAGCATCTGTATAAGAGAGAGGGGGAAGAAGAGAATTAGAGAAAGTAAAAAATGAGAACACATTATATCATTATCATTATATGATATACGGTATCATTACACTGGGACAGATAATCTCGAGTTTATATAATCTTATCTAATCTTAGTGTCTAAATCCCTATGCAATATTTAATTCAAAGCAAAAGACACATTTTCAAGTAGAAAGTCATATAGATGTCCATAAACTGGAAAAGTGAAAGTAATCAGGTAAATATTTGCTCTGCAAAAACACTAAGGTTCCATATAAAGGATATTAATTTGCTTATGCAATTTGACAATGTGAATTAGTCAGAATACTCGCCCCACTTGTAAATGGCTTGGACACACCTATATTTATAGAAGGCTTTTGTGTGTGGTAAAAGTACCAAATGTAAGCATGCTGCGCTTACAGCTCTCACTAAATATTCTACTTAATTTCATTATTTGGAATAAGGTAGGCTACACTACAGTTCAAACAGTAAGCAGCATTACTGTTTTCAACATTGATATTAATAAGAAACATTTCTTCAGCAGCCAATTAGCATATTCAAATTATTTCTGAAGGATCATGTGACTCTGAAGACTTTGCTGTCACAGGAATATTACATTCACAGGAATTTAAATTGATAATATTTCCACAATATTACCGTTTTTTTTTTCTCCAGTATTTTTAATCAAATAAATGCAGCCTTGGTGTGCTTAAGAGGCCTTCAAAAAATTTTAATAATAAGTCTTAACAACCCCAAACTTTTGAATGGTAGTGTATATATTAACAATATTATTATGGCTTAACTTATCTGTATATACATAGTGTCCAGTTATCATTTTATACGTTATTTTAATTCAGTTTGTATAAAATCTGCATACTTACAACATGCCAAAGTAATATTTCATTCCAAAGATAGCCCTTATTTTTGCTATTCTGTTTGGTGAAGAACAGTTTGAAGTGTTATGGCAATACTTATAAAATAGTGTATATGCACACACAGTACAGTATAAGTACTGTATACACAGAAATGCATATTTGTAACATTTATTCTTGTGCTGTACAATCACCTCACAGCACTGAGAGTGAATTTCAGTAAATGTGTTTCCTTTCTTTTTCGTGATAAGTGACAGCATATCAGATGCTGTCGACAGGCAAACAATGTTGAAATAAATCAAGTTGAATGACAATCTGGATGAAAGGGCACGCACTCACAGGCTCAACACACTCAAACTTTTTCCTCTCCTGTATCTCCTGCAGCTTGCAAACGTACTCCAGAGACGACTCCTGAAAGTGCTGTCTCGTCGCTTCCACCGACATGTCCGCCTGAAAGACAGACAGAATGAAAAAAAGTTCCATACCAGTTGAGATGAAAAGGTTGAAGAAAACAGAGAGAGAAATCATCACATAAAAAATTAAAAGTGACAGGATACGCAGGTGGAGAAATGGGTCTTTCAAAAAACTGTCTGTATTTTTCCTGTGTTTACCTGACCGTGTGTTGCCTGCCTTTATGACACAGAGGGCCTTATTCTGAAAATGGAATATTTGAAAACCAAGAAACAACTTTATCTTTGATGATGTAATTGTGTAAAGCTTTGTCTGAATGTAAACAGTACTAATCACTAACTACTGTAATATAGTTATTATGCGTGCAAATACACTTAAACATAGTTTATCACACTAACGTCTCTTAGAAACATTTCTTGGCGATCTCCATCACAAATACACACCGTAATGCAGGTATAAAGTCTCAAAGCTTTACCAAAAAAGTACTTGAGCTTAAATTAAAACATATAAATGCTGACATTAATTCTTTAAGCTGTTGTTCGGTGTGTGTTAAGCGTTCTGGTGTGTATGGAAGACAGGAATAACTCTCAAATTCACGCAGCTGACATCTTGACAACAAGAGTTTGTTGTAAACAAGATAAATGGATGCCAACAGTTTAACCAAAATGGTGTTTGTAACATTATCTAGTTCCTAATATAACATTACTATAATCATCAGACTTTTTTATAAACTGTTAGATGCACGGTTTTGTTTATTATCATTAAGCTCATGCATTAGACAGTGTGCCTTTTCTGGACTGTAAAGGTAGGACCGGTGGGAGAGCCAACTGTGGAGACAGCATTAATAAAAATAAAATAAATAAAATAAATCTCTGAGCAGCCTGAGTTGCTCACATTGTACTTTACTATGAAAATTTTATTTGTGAGGTGTTGAATACAGGTTTGTTTGTGAACAATTTGCTGCATACTTGATTGACAGAATGACCAAAATGCTCATCCCTGAACATATCTGGCTGTAGTGACATGTGAACATGGCCCATGATAACTTAAGTGTCTTATGAATTGTCGAATAACTGAGCAGTCCCTGGTGTTCTTCAACATTTCTAGGAATCATACACACCAGTCTGACTCAAAACAGCCCAATGCTAAAACCACTGCCCTTGATCCAAACACGCGCACGTCATATGCTCCGCAGTAACATAACGGCCCACAATAAAAATAGCAACAGTCTTTAGTGCTTTTCATTCTCAGTGTATACAACATTTAGGCATGATGGGCATACATTGATTGATCGAGATTTAAGCAGGTTAATACACTGCACTCTTTCACTTTCCCATGCTTGGAGAGGAATTGTGTGGGATGCCAAGCTTTTTAAATATGGCAGAAATAACAACAGACTTTAATTACCTAAAGCAAACCAAAAGAAAAGAAAAGCCATCACTAGTACTGCAACAAAAGCATAGCAACCATACACCTATATTTTAACTGCAATAGGGATGTTCATTTCGGTTATTTTTCCTAACCGACGCTCGTTAACCGATTGTTAGCCGTTAACCGACAAGATTATTTTAAATTAGAATTTAATTAAATTAGAAAGGATAAGTGTCTGTGAGCCGTTAAAAAATACTAACATTTGTTTCCCGGGGATTAATTTTACATGCGCAAAAAGCAGCAAACAACAATAAAAATAATAATAAAAAATAATAAATTAAGAAAACGAAAGAAAAACTCTGCAACAAGTAGCCTAGTATGCAGAGTTCCACTTGATTTTTGTGCTGTGCAAAAGGAAACAGCAAGCGGCATCCTATTTTTCTTTAGGCTTATTTTACAAAACTTTTTTATTGAATGTACACAAATAAAGGCAATCCTTTGACAATTCTGATTATCTTTATGACTAAAAGGAGTAGTTTCTTCCACTGTTAAGGAAAAAAATTCAAGTGATTGTGCCGGCGCCGCATGCACACACAGTTAAGTATTGTTACCTTGACAATGCTGCCTGTTCATTATCATAATAAAATACAGTCAGTCAAACATATTGAAAAAAAACTATGTAGTAAAAAAAAAAAATGTAGTAAAATCTGTGCCGTTAAGTGTTATCACAGTACTGCCGTGATGTTATGCAAACCATGTTGTTTTAAGTGGATATTGGAACGCGAGTGAAGTACATAATAAATAATAATTTGCTATTCAAATACATCGAATATGGAAACATTTGATTTTGTGAGGAATGAGAGACCCAACATTGGTTTCAATTTCGTTTTTGCCTAAATTAATTCGTTTTGGCTTGTCATTTATATTGCTATAGCTTCTTATATTTTTAATTCTTGTTCTTTTCTAAATACTGTTAATTGAAAGGCTTTGTTGTGGAGTGAGGGGAACTAAACTAGCCTAGCTATCATGTTTACAGTGTTTATTATAATGTTTGTAAACATTTGCGTCAGTATTAGGTCCATTTCTGAATTAAATAAAAAATGCGACTTATACGCTACTTGTTTTTTCCCCCTAAAAATTTTTTTTTTTATACGCGTAGCGTATTTTAACCATGCAGCAAACCTTTTAAATATTTTGATAAATTACTGAAAAAAATAATAATTAAATGATATTTTAAACTGTTTAACTGATTGTATTAATCGGTCAAAATGGTTAAAATGAACATCCCTAAACTGCACAATTGCAATCTCAAAACCTGGTGTTCTATAGGTTATGTGGCCAGTGCGGTACTCTTTGAGGACCTACTCTAAATAACCACCATAAACATATATAGCAAACCACTGACCTTGACTTAAAAATCTGGGAAGTACCATTTCTGAAAATAGTCTGCATTACACATCTTGTGTGTGGGAAGAATGAAATGTGAAGTACCTCCTGTAATTGTGGCTCTTTCTTCTTTGCTGACATGCTCAAAAGTTTCTCTAGTGAGCTGTAGTACTTCTCAGTTTCCTTCTCGTACCTCTTTCTCTCTGCCTGAAGATAGCATGAGAACATAATGAAATAGAGAAACTTACTATTTTTAATACATGGAACGAGAAGCAAGTTTTAAATACTTAATTTCAATAAATGTACAGTTTTTCATATCTTTTAAAATGATTGCGAACATCCTAAATGTAAGAGATGACAGGAAGAGCTATGCTTTTACCTTTGCTGAGCCGAGATGCTCTTTCCGAAACTTTTCTAGAGGCTTCATCAGTGTCTCTGTGATGTTTCTCATCTGTGAAAAGAAAATTCATTGGATATAGGACATTTGATCATTGCATTTATTTTTATAAAACATTAGCAATAACAGGATGATTTCATTAATCAAACCTTGAACAAACACATTCTAGGTTTTAATTGTAAATGCCAATAAAGGTGTTGATAAAGGTGATAAAGATGTTCATCATCTGAGGTGAAACGCTTCATTGTAGCCATCTGACATTTTAAAATAAGTACCGGTATTCCCTAGAAATGAATAGGCCTACATAGAAACAGAAAAAATTATATTTCAATGCTTTTGCACTCACTCGTTTGCAAAACTTTTGCACTCTACCACAATACATTTGTATACCCTGAGAAACTTTGCGTTATCTCCCAAAACTTTTGCATTCTCAACACAATTGCATTCCCCCAAGAAACGTTGTGTTTACTTACAAACTCATTGAAATCTAATTCTTCCTCCATTATTTCCATCACCAGTTTTGCATTTGCCTGCAAAAATTTTGTAGGGGTTAACAAAAACCATTTGTGAGAGATCGCAAAAGTTTTGGGAGTGAATGCAAAGTTTCTCAGGCAAATTTTGTGAGCAAATGCAAATGCATTGAAATTCCTACAGGGGCTTAGTACAATAGTATGAATGCAGATCTGCACAATTCTGTTATGATGTTTTACATTTTCTAAGTAAATGATCTATGAATTTTAAAGCATTTTTTCAGAAAGCAATCATTTTCTAAAACCCATATGTTAACAACAAGGCTCTCGCAATGTTTATCATCATATAAAAACACATCTTTACCCTGAAATGAGGTAATGAGATAACAAAAGAAACCCATGGCATGACTGTTAGTACTCAGATACATGCAGAATGAATCACTGCTCTACGATTACCCGGTCTTTCTGACCCTGTCAGGGCCTGTAGGCTCCACCCCTTCCACGCATGCCTTCAGTGTGGAGAGGGGCCGCAACATCACTGGCCTGCTGCGGTGTTATGAACGGGTGGGGCTCAAATCTGAGCTCAAAACAACTGTCAGCTGTTGCACTTTGAGTCATGGGCACGGCCTTCAGCTCACTAATGCTGCATACTAAATAAATACTAAAATGACCTACATGTAACACGAGCCCTTCCTACCTAGATGGCAAACCACCCATTAGAATATACAGTCCTCTCATAACGTAAGAATGCAAAAATCTCACATTTCTGCCAGGTGAAAGGATCTGTTGCAGTAATAGGAATTTTTTTAAGGAATCAAACTATTTTTACACATTTTTCACTGTAAAAGCAATTTGCTAATTAACTACAGATAACATGCATATTAAGGACTTAAATCAAGTGCCACTGAACATTCAACCAGAGAATTTGAAAATACAGTTCCTAATCAACTCATTTAAGGTGACATGACTCAACATAAGCAGCTGTCTTGCGTAATCACAGAGTCATTGAGACAGAGGACACAAATAACTGATGGCAATATAACTCACTTCCTGTGGCAAAACTGTGACTCAAACAGTGTTGAAGCGTGCAGGAATAAACAGACAAGTGATGTCACTTTATAAAGTATGTGTTGAACTCAATGTTAAGGCTGATTACATTTTTTTGTTTCTCTCAGCTTGCAAATGACCATGATTCCAAAAATGTTTTTTAGCCTGCAAGTATTTGAAAATGTCTAACAGAGTGAGTCTTAATGCAAGTCTCAGCTGGTTGTGCTCACCATAAGATCTCTTTGGTCTTCCAAGTTTCTGAGAAAGGAGGAGAATTCTTGCAATGATTCATCTGAAATGGCATACATGCAGACAATTAACAAAGTTTATCTATGCAGGACTATTTACATATTTCTCAGTGTGTGAGCTTCCCATCTGAAACAAACAGATGAATCACACTTCATAAACACAAATCTCACCCACATCACGCTAGCAGCCAAGTATTAAAATAAAGCCAAATGTATGCATGTGCGTATATGTAAATATGCAAAAAAACAAACAAAAAACAAAAAAAACTCACCAATACACTTCTCATCGTCGGTTTTAGCATCGCCGATGTACTCAAATTTGAACTCACCCAGGCACTGAGCAAACTTCTTCTGGGCCAATGAAAGCTCTGCAAATCAGAGACAGAAGAGTTAAAGATTTGAAATCCAAAGGCAAATGAGGAATTGCTTTATTTGTGGATGTTTCAGCTTTTCAGTGTTTCCATTATTTTCATTCAGGAAGGTGTGCCACACATTAACCTAAACCCCCGTTCAAAGGTTTTGGGGTCAGTATGTACAGTATGTTTCTTATGTAGACAACAGTAGGGTCACCGGTTCAAGCGTTTTGCATATGCTTAGTTAAATATGAAGCAGTTTTACTCAAGATGCCTTCAAAGTAGATACCAATGATGATCATAACCAATGTCCATCACATATGCGAACTGATATCTAAAAGATTTTATTTTTATTTTTATTCTTTTCACATTTAGATATAAAAATTTAATAAAACGTCAGCAATAAAAACAGCTAGCTAGTTTAACTGATTATCTTAAAAGTCCATAGATATCGCTATTATTTAATACGGCTGTTAACACGTTCTCCGACAAGCGGAAGCAATGAGACCTGTTGTCCGGGTTTGGTCAGGTGATGTTCGACATATACCCTATTATGAATTAAATGTATTATGTGGCATTTTTTACAAACTTTACTCATTTTCCGCAGTTTGAAACACTGAATGAGCTATTACATTTCAGTAAGTTGTACTGTATCTTATAATATAACTTTCGGTGTCCATTCATGTTTATTTCATACTAGTAAAGAGAAAGATATGATTGTTTCACGTGCCGCTTGAACTGAGGCGCTAAAGCGATCACTCTTGCCGCATTAAAGAGCGCCAAAACGGTATTTATTGTTTGAATTTCATTATTAATTTGGCAGAATTTTAAAGCTGATACTTTGTTTATTAAATGGTAACAAATCACAAAGCTTACTGTGATTACTGGATGGCAAGTGCGCTACAAATAATAGGAAGTTCACACATTAACAGAACACCGCATATAGACTAAAGATCTTGAAAACAAGAAGCCATATTATTATCGAATATAAACGAGAATCGTTAACAGTACTGCTAATGTCCACACAGTTGACAGCTTTATCTGTTGTAGTTTGTTCAAGTTGTGAAATAGACACTGCTTTTCTGCACTTTTACTTCATGCGTCTCCGTCATTTTTGATCTCTCTCATGCTGCACAACTGGAGCTGTTTTTTCATTAGCAGGTGTGCCGTTAACGCTGCTGTTCGGCAGAAATTAGGACTGTTTTTCCACTAAAACTTTGATGCGCATCGTCAACATAACAAAAGATGTGATCACAAAACAATCAGGAAAAAAGGCATTACACGCAAATTTAATTATCATTACATGTAAGTTTATATAGTCGCCAGTGGCAATCTCAGCAAAAATATCACTCGCAAATTGCGACCGTTTTAGGCGCAGTCTGGATATCTACTGGCCAACTGTTTCCAACACTGATTCATACAAGAAAAGTGGACCCACTTTATAACAAAGTGTCATTTAACTCTATGCACTTCCACTACGTTTATGTTCTGTTTTGATTTAGTTTTCTGTGTTTCCGTTCTCCTGCCTAGTTTGTTGCCATGGTTTTTGATTAATTAGCTCCTCACCCATTTCAGTTCTTCCTGATTACTGTCCTCATGTATTTATACCCTGTGTCTTCCTTTGTTCAGAGTCTGCTATTGTTTTTGGTTATCGGTTGTAGAGCTGTCAAAATTGCTGAAAAATTGTACTTAAATATTATCAAAATTCGAATTATATAATAATTTGCATAATTTCAGTTGGGGGAAAAAAAAGCTTTTGGCTTCTCCTGAGGCCACAAGAGGGCGCATCATTTAAAGCATAAGATAACATGACTATCTGTGAAAAAAAGTGCATAATAATTTTTATAAACCAATTATAATTCAGTTGCTTAAACAACTATAAACAAAACAGCATCATATATGTATGCATAGTTTAATACAAAAGGCGGAAAGCCAATCACACAGAGTACATTTTTTCCATTTAAAAACATGAGATGCAGTGGGATGGGGAAAAACCCGCCATAAAGTCTCAAGATCTGTTTTTGTTGAACTTGCATTAATTTTACATGGTTTTCTAAACATGCGGCTCTTTTGTGCGAGACGTGAGTGCAACAGTAATAGATGTCCTTCTAGAAAATGTGTGAAATATGCGTTCTGTGTGAACGGCTTGGTGTCAGTTTTGACGTAAACAACATCATCTTCGCATTGATGTTCTCTTTTTCCGCAATATTTTTTTTAATGAACAACGCAGCAGCGCCACATCCAGTGGCTTCAACTGGATAGGCTAAAAAAAAACATTAAAATGCAACGACACTTACATAGTCATCGCATCTCGTGCGCCACTGATAATGCTGCCTCCTTAACGCACACCTAAAATTGTGAAAGTGGATTTTTATTTTAAATTCATTCACATTTTTTTTGACAGCCTTAATCGGTTGTGCTTATTTTGTCCCTGTGGATTTATTAAAAGAACTCGGTAACACTTTATTTTAACAGGGTATATACAGGAATCATAAAGTTAAATTTAATACCTTTTTAAGACCTTTTTTAAGACTCTTTCCATACATTTTAAGACCTCATCGCCACTACAAGTTTCAACTGGTTACATCGGCGACACTTTAACTTACATTTACTATATATTGATTGTAAGATAGCACAACTAAACAGTCTTACTTTGTGATAACTCCTTATCAATACAACATAATTCAGAAGTAGGGAACGAAACACAAGATAATTAATTGAGTGACTAACCAATGCAACCCAAGAAACAAGAATTAGACCAATTAACAAAACAACTGACAAAACTTATTGAGGAGGGAAAATAAAGCTCTCCGAGCTAAAGGGGCAATGAGTTCACTCGGTATATTCAAAAGATGTATTTGTCACATCAAATCAAACCATAGCTGTTTTGTGGAACACTTCTCATGACAAACATCTGACTGATCAGACAGTTTAGCTGTGATTACAGAGTGCCTGATTTGATACAGACTTGACAAAGAGTGTCAGTACTGCACCTGATCAAGTCTGAATGACCATGGAAGGTAAAATAATGATCACAACAAACGAGTACATTATTTAAGTCTGATCAATGCCAGTAAAAAAGTCAAGTCAAGTCTGCTTTATTGTCAATTCTTCCACATGTACAGCACATACACACAGAGAATTGAAATTGCGTTACTCTCAGACCCTTGGTGCATACAGATAACATAAAAACAGATTAAATACAAAATACAACTATACAAATAAGGTAAAATGTAAAAATATATATATATAAAGCACAAGGCATATGGCAGATAGAGTGCAAACCAGTAACGTAAACAACAGTGCAGATATAATGATAGTAGTGCAAAAAAATGATTTGTAGTGCAAAAGAGCTTATTCAGACTGATTAAGTGACAGTGTGTGTGTGTGTGTGTGTGTGTATTGGGGAGGGGGGGAGTGGGAGAGTCCATCACAGGGTCAGAGTTCAGTGGTGCATGGGGAAAAAGAGGGGAGGGGGGGCATGGTCGGGAGGGAGTTCAGCTTCCTGCCGCCCAAAGTAGCGCAATTACCATGCCCCAAATATAAAAATGCAATTTCCATCCCTAAAATACATATTTTACAATCACTGTTATGCATATTGATCATAAACACAGCTCAAAGGCTTCCTACTAGTGGCCCTTCTTCACAAAACATTTAGCACAGTTTTATTACAGGTAGAATGCAAAATGTTTGAGTAAAAGCATTTCAGTCAAATGTAATTTATGTAATATTTAAAACCTTTAACCCACTGGGGAAAATCAACCCATGGCAACCGTTTAAAATCATTGACAAATATCTTATATCGTAAGGTGTGCTCCCTTTACACAGTGTGCGTGCAATCTCGAAATCGAAAAGGGAAAGTGACTGCACTTCCAGCGCTTCATTCAAAAGCCCATTAAATACCCACATATGAGAGTGCTTCTGATGCGTGACTCCAATTATATCCAATATTAGAAGTTCGCGGGAGCGGACAGATGGGAGGCATGATGGTAATGGTCACGAAATTCAGCGAGAGCGGATCCAACAAGCCGCGCTATCACGCAGAAGCGTACGGTAAGTCAGTGAGGAGTAACAGATGAAGTCAAATCGTGCGGGATTCCATAAATAAAGTACACATAACCCCATTATTCGGACAAAGATACATAATGAAAAGATGATACAATATTTAATACTTTGGAAAATGGCAATTACTGAATTTTTAATACTTTTAAGGCCTTAATTTCTCTAAATAATTTACAACTTTAATACTTTTAAAGACCCCGCGGACACCTGTTTACAGTGTTCTTGTTACATGTTACCTGTACTTACTATTATAATAACAATTAATTATGCATAATTACATGCAAGTAACCCTAATCCTAACCCTAAGTAATCCTAACCCTATAGTAAGACACGTAGTTAATTAATATTAAACAGTAACGTAAATGTATAATTACACGTAACAAGGAAACCTTACCAACACTCTCTTGGAACTAATATTAATCCTGGTCGTGCACTTTTAAGGCACCAGCCCGTAATAATTGTGCACACGTTTTTAAACTGGATTATATCTGGAAATACCATCCTGTAATTACATATGTAATTCATTTCTATATTTACATCAATAATTAAAATGTAGACAATACCTCTTACCCCTTGACCCAACCAGACCACCAAACCTGCCCCTATCCTTACCTGTTTCCCACCTCAACAGCAGCAAAAGTGTTTTGCAATTCAACATGAACACAATACTGTACCATCAATTCATCGTATTATTAAGTGCATAGTATTTAAAGACACCTAATATAAAGTGGGACCAGAAATGTTTATTATTAGAGGCAAATCAGCATATAAAATGATTTCTAAAGAATCATGTGACAATGAAAACTGGAGTAATAATGCTGAAAATTCAGCCATCACAGGAATATTAACATTTTGAAATATATTAAAACAGTTATTTTAAATTGTAAGAATATTGCTGTTTTTACTGTATTTGTCATCAAACACAAAAAAATAAATAAATACATAAATAAATGATCAACCCTAAACTTTTGAATGGTAATGTATGTAAACCAAGCCATGACATGACCTTAAACATTGAAGGCACAAACCATCCTTTTATTGTATCGCACTGGAAATAGTTGGATGACGTTGCTCTTTCTTCAGGAGCATAGAAAAGCATTCCTAAAGAATAGCTTAACAATACCACCCATTCACAGATATGAGTTGGTCATAATGAAAGTCACGCTCTGCAAACATCCTGCTGGACTCTTGTGTTGCCAAGGACATCCTGAAGGAGCAGGTGTTGCTTGAAGATATCAAGAATTTCCCCTCAATCTGGAAAACCCAATGAAAAAAAAGAGGTGGGACTTTGCCTGGAACATGAGGCAGGGAGAGAATTTTTAAAGGGAGCAAATTTCATTCTGTGGATTCCCAAAGGATGATCCCGATATAAGTAAACTCTCACTGGGGTCTAAGGGACAGAGTGCTGGGATATTTTAGGACAAACACTATGAGGGGTATCCAGCACTGCAGTGTCGTCAACATCGACAGCTGGGTCCGTCCATGTGAAATGAGCTGGCACCAAATGACCTATCGGCATCCTCTCCTGCTTACTATGATGGTTTCTAAATTTGCTTGCCATATTTGTCATAGATTTACAATATTTTACCCTTGTAATCCACTTGTAAAGTCATTCCAATTGATTCCATTCAATCATTCAGGCTTGCAACAGTCTCGGACACGAATAAAATGGCTTGAATAAAGTCCTTATCATTCACAATATTAGAACTGAGTGATTAGAAATGTTGTGGTTTACGCAAAAGGAGTTCAAGATGTGTGCTTCAGTCTAATACTGGTTGTGTATGACCTATATTTCATTTATGACCACACAGCTACACATTAAGCTGCTTATTCCACCCACTTGCCCAATCCAAACTAAAAATGCCCAGTCAACTCATCTGTGCAGGTTGGAGTGAATGTGGATTACTATACAACAAAGCTCAATCACGTGAGTCTGGCAGAATGGACCTGCTGACTACATGACCCCCTGATTAGTTTTACAAATTAATTAGAATTAAAATTGCATAATTACCGTATTGGCCCGAATATAAGACGACACCCCTTTTTCCAGATGTAGCTTTTGGGAAAAGGCTTTTTAAAAACAAAATCTTGTTTTTTTTTCTCAGTAAAACACATTTTGTCATCAATTATTTTCATATTGCATATTTTTACTATTTTCATTTTTGTTTTGAAAGTATGGTAAAAACTGGTCAAATTTACCAACAATCACATTTAAAAAAATATACACTTTTTGATATAACATTAAAAAAAAAACAGGTATCCCATCTGAATTAGGACATTTATGCTATCCATCTAATAGTAGCCTACCAAAATCATATTAACAGTAGAAGTTAAATCTTACAGTAGTCTTCAAATCTGGGTACTGTCTTACGTTATAAATCACAAAGGGAGTTTGGTCCCATCAGGCTAACGTTACAGTCACGACTCTGCAGCTGTAAGGTTTTCTTTCTCTTTAGATTTTACTCGCGATCTTTACAACACACATTACATATTTCATGGCACACTCGCTTTATGCGTATTTGGCAACGCGACCGGCGTTTTAAACGCGACCGCGTTTTTTTCATATGATTTTCCAAGAAAAAAAAAACAATGGTTCTTATATTCGGGGTCAATACGGAAGTTGATAAAGATTAGATCTATTTTATTAACATACAATGAATATATAATAATAATAATAATAACAACAAAAATAATAGTAACAAAAATACAACAACATAACAAAGGTCACTTGTAAAAAAAATATATTATAATGTTTTAGGATTAGTTTAGTATATAATATTTTCTCATTGCAATTCTTTGCAATATACAAGTTCTGCCACAAATCAACAGTCATGGCTCTATTTTGGATTATTATTATATTAATAATAATATTAATATCAATGATTAATAAAATGAAATGACTAATGGTCCAGAGCTTTGGGCCTGGATCTGGATTGTGGACTGATAATTGGCGGTCTCTGCTCTAAGGAAATTTAACTAACTAACTAAATAAATCAATAAATCAATCAATCCACAAATTTCAGCTGGTAGGATAATTCTGTTCATAGCAGAAAGAGGTCTAGATCTTTGACAGCAAACTTCTAAACAGCAGCCATCCACCCATCTGTAAAGACAAATCTGCCCAATGTTTGCCACTAATATCAGAATCACTGCGTTAAGAAGGGAAAAATGCAGCCAGTGGGTACTGGATTAAATCAACAGATTGTTTGTTGAGCTTCAGTTCTTTCAGCAAGACTCAAAATAGAAGTGACAGGAAACTGTATTCTTTCCTTTCATCCGCATGTGTGTGAGGTAGGCATCACTCTGTAAACATGAAGACGTGGCTGTAGAAGTTGCCACATGCAATATGTGGTGAAATACTAAACTAAATGTGGCATGAAAAATGTAAGCAGATCAGACTGTGGCTCAACAAAACTCAGTTTAAATCAAAAATCTAAAAGTTATATGACATTATAAATATAAGTGTATACATGTCAATTCTTTTTATACAATTATACATATCAGGGCTCGCAAAATTAAAAAAAAATTCTGGTAGCCTTTAGGGCAGGCACTCTTCAGATTTTGGTAAGTTCAGATACAGGATTTCACAAAAACAAAAAATCGTATGAAATGAAAAACATCCCATTTTAGCCTTTAAACCACTTGTAAGAAAATAGATGAGTCAAAGAAACGTATAAATTATTATATTAATTTAAAACTAAACTTAAAAAAAAAAAACATACTTATCTTAATTGTTTAGATTTACAACTCTGCATGTTTGCTGCGTATAAAAAAACATGGGTGGATTTGGGTGATACATTTTGGAAGACACAATAGCCCCGGGACATCGAGCTAGCAATATTGCGAGTCCGTGAATATTTATATGACCCAGAAAAAAAAAGTTATTCAAACAAATTGTAATTGCAAACATTAAATTGTACTTTACAGTCAATCAATTAATTTGCAATAATAGCTGAACATTACAACAATAATTTAACTCCATGAGTCAATGAAAATGAGAACGTTTGCTGGAAACATAAGGTGCAAAAAAATATATAATTTTGACAAAACATCCTCTATGTTAACCAGCTAGATAACTAGGATCCAAAATGAACACTTGTCAATGAGCAAATGAGATTAAAAATTAGGCTTGTGAGTGAATAAATAGTTTGTAGCTAGTTGGCTTGTAAAAAGCACCATGGGGTTCAACTTGCCAAATGATAATTTGCCCCTCGATAATGTACGGACATGAACAATTCAATTTAAAGACTACGAAAATAACTACACCAATCTTCTATATCTAAGCAGTGTCAGCCGTAAAAGCATATTCAGAAACTTGAGAAGTGGTCTATCCTGCTCTGGACTCTAAACAACAACGCTGACCCAGCAGTAACACGCAAGCACAAACAGGACATCATGGCATTGAGGTCTGCTGCTCACTCATGGGGAATGCTTGAAGCACTGATTTGCTTTGGAGGTTTGGAGGGAATGTGGCTGAAGGGGTCTTAGAACAATCAGAAAGGGCAAACAATCAGAAAGGGCATCTGTTAGGGGAAAAATCAAGAAAGCGTGTTGCCAGCATGCAGACATGGAGGTTGACAATCCCTCAAAATTCCCTGGTCGATCCGAGGGAATTCCTTCAACAGTGAAGCAAGCACAAACCAAAAACAACACGCCCTGGAAACAGTGATTCTAAGGTCAAACTCTGAGTACAGCCAAAACCTGGTACTGACAAATATTTAGTCAAATTTATGACAGAGTCTCAAAGAACATTACAATTTTCTGTACCAAACATATACCATAGTGTTGATAACAAATATATTGTGTAGACCTTGAAATGTTAGCAAAAAGCCACTCGTTCCAGGAAACGGACAACTCGGTCACGTCAACCTAATAACCCTATATATTACGGAGATGTTAAATATGTAGTTTGGTGCTTTATTGTCAAAGCAGAGGCACTTGCATAGACACATATTTTAGTTTCAAACACAGAGGCCAATATTTAAAGTAAAATGTTTTGAAATAAGAGTAAAGACACTTTGCTGATAAATGCAACTACAAGGATTGCTGCACCAGTGAATTTAAAACCAAAGACACCCTTTCAAGGAATAATTCATCTAAAAAAGAAAATGATGTCATAATTTACATATTCTTACTGTACATCATTCCTGTTTGAGTTTCTTTCTTCTATTTAACACAAAATGTTCATGCTGCTCTTTTCCACACAATTAAAGTGAGTGGACTAGGAGATGTCATGCTCAAAAAATAAATAAAAAGTCCAAGCACCCTAATAGTAGTTCATACTACTCATGCAAATATATATACAGTGACATGCGAAAGTTTGGGAACCCCTTGCAGAATCTGTGAAAATGTGAATAATTTTAACAAAATAAGAGACATCATACAAAATGCATGTTATTTTTTATTTAGTACTGTCCTGAGTAAGATATTTTACATAAAATATGTTTACATATAGAAGAATCAGAATGAGTTTTTATTGCCAGGTATGTTTACACATACGAGGAATTTGTTTTCATGACAGAAGCTCCACAGTGTAACAGAATGACAGTGACAGAACAAAAAAAACACAGATAATAAAAATAAAAATAGGACAAGTAAATAAGGAATAAAAATATACAAATCGACAATTGTATGTACAGGTATATAACAATAGACAGTTGTATGTACAGGTATATTATGTGCAAATTGAAATGTAGACTGAGTATGTGTGTTAGATAAATAAGTGTATGAGTGAATAAATAGTGTGTGTTCCACAGTTATTGTCAAGTGTTCATGAGATGGATGGCCTGAGGGAAGAAACTGTTCCTGTGTCTGGTCGTTCTGGTGCTCAGAGCTCTGTAGCGTCGACCAGATGGCAACAGTTCAAAGAGGGAGTGTGCTGGATGTGAGGGGTCCAGAGTGATTCTGCCAGCCCTTTCACTCACTCTGGACGAGTACAGTTCTTGGAGAGAAGGGATGGTTGTACCAATGATTCGCTCAGCAGGCCGGACTACCCTCTGAAGTCTTCTGAAGTCAGATTTGGTAGCTGAGCTGAACCAGAAAGTTATTGAAGTGCAGAGGACAGATTCAATAATGAGTAGAACTGTTTCAGCAGCTCCTGCTGCAGGTTAAACTTCCTCAGCTGGCGAAGGAAGTACAACTCTGCTGGGCCTTTTAAACAATGGAATCTATGTGGAACTCCCACTTCAGGTACTGAGAAATGGTGGTGCCCAGGAATCTGAATGACACCACTGCTGCCACAGTGCTGTCCATGATGGTGAGAAGGGGGAGAGCAGGGGGTTTCTCGTGAAGTCTAATATAATCTCCACAGTTTTGAGCGTGTTAAGCCCCAGGTTGTTAAGACTGCACCAGACAACCAGCTCTTTAACCTCCTATCTGTAAGCAGACTCATCATCGTCCTGAATCAGGCCGATGAGTGTGGTGTCGTCTGCAAAATTCAGGAGCTTGACAGAGGGGTCTTTAATGTGCCAGTCGCTTTAGGTGTACCAGGGAGAAGAGCAGTGGCGAGAGACAAACAACCCTGAGGAGCTCCAGTGTGATGCGTTCACGGGTGCTGTGTATGTTGATTTTCCCAGCATCTCACTAGCGAATGCTGTCGGTCAGGAAGCTGGTTGATCCATGGGACCGAGGGAGGTGGGCACGGTAGATAGCTGGGTTAGTTTGGTCTGGAGGAGGTTTGGGATGATGGTGTTATAGGCCGAGCTGAAGTCCACGAACAGGTTCCTCACATAAGTCCCTGGTCTGTCTATATGTTGCAGAACATAATGCAGTCCCAGGTTTACTGCATCGTCCACAGACCTGTTAGCTCTGTAGGCAAACTGAAGAGGATCAAGCAAGGGTCCAGTAATGTCCTTCAGGTGGGCCAGCACCAGTCTTTCAAAAGACGTCATGACCACAGACGTTAGAGCCACAAGTCTGTAGTCATTAAGTCCAGTAATTTTGTTTTTGGGAACGGGATGATGGTGGAGCTTTTGAAGCATGAAGGGACTTTGCACAGCTCCAGTGAATTGTTGAAGATCTGTGTGAAGATGGGGGGCAGCTGGTCAGCACAGGATTTCAGACAGACTAATGTAACACAATCTGGGCCTGGTGCTTATCTCCTTTTCTGCTTCCGGAAGACCTAGCGCACCTCTTCTTCGCTGATCTGAAATGCAGGTGTGGGGGAGAGGGGGGTTGATGGAGGTGTGAATGGTTGTGTGGAGAAGGTGTTCAGGGCGGGTGTGGGGTGTCTTTTCAAACCTGCAGTAGAACTCGTTCAGATCGTCTGCCAGGTTTTGATTCTCCGCAGTGCTGGGGGATGGTTTCTTGTAATTGGTGATTTCTTTTAGATTTTTCCACACTGATGCCGAGTCACTGAAAGAGAATTTAATCCTTATTTTTTCTGAATAATTCTTCTTTGCCACTCTGATCTCCTTTTCCCGTGTGTATTTAGCCTGTTTATACAAGACATTATCCCACTTCCTGTGTGCATCTTCTTTGGCCTGACGGAGCTGTTTGAGTTTTGCAGTGAACCATGTTTTGTCATTGTTGTAGGTTAAATGAGTCCTGGTAGGGATGCACATATCTTCACAGAAACTGATTAAATATGTTACAGTCTCTGTGAGCTTGTCCAGATTGGTGGCTGCAGCTTCAAAGACGCTCCAGTCAGTGAGGTCAAAACAAGCTTGTAAAATCCTGCTCTGCTTCATTAGTCCAACTTTTTACAGTCCTTAATACAGGTTTAACTGATTTCAGTTTCTACCTGTAGATCGGTATAAGTTGAACCAAACAGTGATCAGAGAGCCCAAATACTTGCCCGTGGGACAGAGAGAGCATGCTTCTTTCCTTGGGGTGGGAAAAGTGCATCCCAAATATATTATGCTCTATGGTGGGACATGAGCTGTGCTGTCTGGATTTGGCTGCTCATGGGAGAGATTGCTTTGTATTAAAGTCCCCCGAGCAATGATTAAAACAGAGGTCGGGTGTTGTTGTCTGCGTAATGTGATCTTTGATAGCGAGTTTAGTAAAGCGGACGCTCACGTGTGCTTGCGGGAGGAAATGTAGACAATGCGAAATGAACGAGCAAAACTCAGAGTTGCGAATAGAACGGGCTTGCATTAATGAAGAGCCACTTCAGATCGAACAAGGACATCTTCTTAACAAATGTACCATTGTACCACCCACCCTCTAATGATGTAAAAGCCATTGTCAGCAACCGCGTACTTTCCCCGTTGATTATGCGTCGCGATTCTGCTCTGAAAACAGTGAAGAGCCGGAGGGATCAACGGCGCTTGTCCGGAATGGTTCTTCAGCCAGGTTTCCGTGGAACACGAGCGGCAGGAGATAGAAAAATCATTATTTGTCGGGAGAGCAGAAGGAGTGTGTGGCTTTGTCTCCGCCGTGTTAGAGAGCGAGGTTGGTGGTGTGGTAGATGGGATGATGAGGAAAACGGCTTCCCCCGTTATGATTGAATCTGCGCTGTCTGAGCTTCACGAGTGTGCCGGCTCGCTTCCCACCGTCTGCGCGTCCTGAAGCATTTGATCAACACAGCAGCTCCGCCGACTACAATGTCCAGCAAAACATCACAATAATCGAAAACCAGTGAAATATCGGTTGGTGTGTACTTCCGAATGTCCAGCAAATCGTCTCTGGTGAAACTGATTGCAGGAATATAACTAAAGACAGAACAAACTAACAAAAACATAAAAACAAATGCAGAGCACGCCACGGAGGCATTCATTCAGCGTAGGCGCGAATGTGCACCATATCAGTCCACAAGACAAAAAAAAATTGCGAAAATTATAAAAAGAACCCCCTTCAAACAGTTTGGGAACCCACAAACAGATACCGCCGTGTGTTATGCAAAAACATTTGGTTTTGCGTGGCTATTGGAATTGCGAGTGAAGTAACATAATACATAATATTTCGGCAGTCAATACATCAACGAATACGGAAACATTTGATTTTGGTGTAGAATTGAGAGGACAACAACGGTTGGTTTCCAGTTGTTTTAGGACTAAATGAGTTTGTTTTGGTTGTGTTATATAGCTATAGCTATTATATTTAATTCTTGTCTATTTTTTAAATATTGTTAATGAAAGGATGTGGTTGTGGTGAGTCAGGGGGAACTAATAATAGCCTAGTATGTTACAAGTGTTTATTATATGTGTGAAACATTTTGCGTCGGCTTAGGTGATTTCAGAATGGAAATAATAAAATGCCACTTATACGGAATTAGCTTTTTTCCCCTTTTGAACAAACAATGTAAAAAATACTGGACCCGTAAAAAAACATTTGGTTTAAAAAACCAGGCAGTAAAAACTTTTAATATTTTGATAAATTACTGAAAAAAAAAAATTTACTTTTTAAACTGTTTAACTGATTGTATTAATCGGTCAAAAATTCTTATGGTCGGTTAACCGGTTCTAAATATGAACATTCCTATTTTTACATTATATTTAAATTTGGTTATTTAGCAGACGCTTTTATCCAAAACAACTTAAAAATGAGGACAATAGAAGCAATCAAAAAAAAAAAAGAGCAATAATTATGAAAGTGCTATTATTAGATTACTGACACGGTACGAAAAAAAAACTGTCAATATACAGTGAAACTATACTGTAACTATTAACGTAATATTTTCTGTTGTTTGGTTTTCATTTGTTCCCTGTTTTTTGATTTACGTTTGCATTGGGGGAGCGAGGAAACCGTGGTTGCTTATGGGCGCGAAAAAGTGAAAGAGCAAGGCGCCATTAGATTACGGAGATTCTTCTATCGGTCAAAGTTTAATTTAAAGTTCGGATTTCAATTTTGGGAACCTGTTTCATACCCTTCCGTGGTTAAAATATAGACTATGTTGTTAAATGTCACACTAATGGGTTGACGTCACAGTATAAAGGTCTGGCTTGCTTTGGAAATGAATGTCGGAGCGGTCACATCCAACATTTCTGGTTTCGTCACACACATCCGTACTTACGGAGGTCCTTTGTAATTGTTTATACTTAATTGTTGTTGATGCGCGTACTTAGTGCGATCATATAGTTTCAAGCATCTGTCATTATGAAGAGGACGCAGTTGTGATACTCTGAAGGCTAGTACTAAACGTAATTAGTTTATGACTTCAACAAAAGTGGCAGAAAGCAATTGTCGAGAAAAGGATTTTGAGGAAAAAATTCTTGCAAAGGATAACAACTATCACCTTTTCTTGCCAAATGAGTAAGTTAAGAACTCGTTTGGTTGTCTTGGTTTCTAACACAACAAGGACCAGTAAAATGCAAAAGAGAAATCAATTCGGTAACGTTACTAGCAGGCTGCCTGTGAAGCGGCTGAGTGAACATGGGCATTCGACGAATCAGACATCAGACAGCGCGCCAGCAGCACTTGGAGTTCTCTTTCGCACTGTAATGGACAAATGCACACGACATTATGCCAAAATGACCGTTGTTGGCGAGTGAACTTGTAAACAACACAGTCTAAAATAATTGACCGTAAAGACGGGAGTAGTTCGAATGTGTGTCAGATATGTGTCATGTTTTAAAGGCACAGCAGTTCATGACATTCGTAGTGTTTGTTTTGTTTTCTTTCTAATGACAGGACGTAATTGCTGCTGTACTGTGAATCTCAAGCACCCCTAAATTCTTATCATGGGTTTGTATTCTGTTTTAACATTAGTGTTAAATATCGAAAAGAAGCTGGTTGCTGAACATAGCTTCAAAGGTGTGTTCAAAGCTGCTTGTCGTTATGTATATGGTACTTTTGTAATGTCTTTTTTTGTTTATGGTGATGGGCAGTTCAAGATCGCTGTCGTTCAAGAAGTTAATGACCACATCTCCTCCCCTGTTGCAGTTGTGAGCTACAAATACCCAGAGGAGATGGCACTTACGCTGGAATTCATACAGAAATAAGCAACACATATGTTATGAAATGTGTACAAAGCATTTGGTTGTGTTTATTTAGTTGAAAATAATGAAGTATATTGTAAGATTTAGTTGAATTTATAAACAATTGTTTGAATTGGAAAGTATTAGCAGTTGATTTAATGAACAGTATCGCCGCTCCCTATATGCAGAGTACGCAGTTTGCGTAAGGCACCAACTCCAGTGGACTCAAAAAAAAAAAAAAACAAAGAAAAAAAAAAAAACAAAAAAAACTTAGTCATTCTATATTAATATAAAGTAACAACATAAGTTAAAATATAAAACTCTAATATATATAATATATATTAGATGTATCTATAGATATATATACTACAGATATAAATGCATTTCACGGGAAACAAGTAGGCAGTAACGTGCCATTCCCGCATCCGCATCCGCCACCACTCGCACCTCATGTTTGCGGCTGAATGCAAATGATCATAATTTATGGACAACTATGCCCGTGAAAAGACATCAGCAATCCGCCACCAAGAAGAGAAAAGAAAAAAAAAAGAAGAAGATGATGAAAACGAAGCCTGTGCGTCACTTTCAGGTACATTCATAATCCTATGAATATTTTTTGGCTGTTGACGTTAATAACGCGTTTTAATGTCGGTAATAATTTACTGTTACGTCGAAAAATTTTAGCCCATATGTTTTAATACGAACTAAACACCAAAAATCAGGTCGTGTAAGCCATGTGTAGCCACAAATTAAAGGGAGTTCACCCAAATCACCAAAAAAAGAAAAATTGAATGGTATCTGCGTAACCACCAGGGAATCCAAGTTAGTGACTTGTTTCTCAGTAGAACACAAACGAAGGATTTTTTCAACAAAAACCGTTGCAGTCTTTTCCAGTCATATAAATGGAGGAGTGGATGGGAATCTGGCTTTGAGAGTCAAAAAAAACCATACACAAACACAAAACAAATTTAAAACCCTGCGGCTCGGGGACGATACAATGATGTGTAAAGACACCAAAACGGATCGTATATGGCAAGAAACTGAACAGGAATTATATTGTTTTTTACCTATGATCAAGCAATGTGAACGTCCTGAACGTGTTCATGGACCAGAGGGGGTGACGAGTCCTTCGTCTTCTTCTTGCTTTATGGCGGATCGCAGACTTATAAGTGCATTACCGCCACAAAATGGACCACTGACACTCTATCTACAATTTCAATTAGGAGTGTCAATGGTCCACTTGAGAGATATGTGGCAGTAATGCACTTATAAGTCTGCGATCCGAAGTAAAGCAAGAAGAAGAAGACACGTCACGCACCGGCTGAAGAAGACGCGAACGCGCTCAGGACAGTTCGGACATTGCGTGAATCAGAGGTAAAAAAAAAACTATATAAATACTGTTCAATTTCTTGCACAGACAGATCGTTTCGTGTCTTAAGACCTCAACATATCGTCACGAGCCGCAGGGTTTAATATGGTTTTGTTTGTGTATGTTTTTTTGACTCACAAAGCCGTGATTCCCATCCACTTACATTATATGACTGAAAGACTGCAATGGCCTGTGGCTGTTAAATCTGGTTTTGTGTTACTGAAAGAAAACAAAGTCACCTACATCTTGGATGCCCTGGGGGTAAGCAGATAAAACTATCAATTTCAATTTGTGAGAGTGAAACTATCACTTGTGACATGTTTTGGTACTTCAAATAATAGTTTACAAACTAGTAGTTATAAAGCATATATATATTATTTTTTTTTTTGTGGTTATAAAACAGACCAAAGCAAACACCAGCCTTTATAAAAAACTTACGTAAAAAATGAAAAAATATATAAAAACACTTGAGGCAATAATGATTGAATTGAATAACACTGTTAAATACATAATGTAATACAAAATAAAAAAAAATTAGGCTACATTAGGCCTACATGTCATTACAAATGCCTGCAAAGTGTGCCAAAGGCCTGGTAATTCCTGCTGTTATACTTACAGGACGATCAAATCCTTGTTTAATATTGACCAAACATTTAATTCAAATATCCACTTAATCTTTACATTTTGGTCACCTTTTTTTGATAGAAATGCTACAGCCTTTATAATTTCTTCAACAAAATCACATGGACATCACAACCCTTACAAAAATTAACATGGTTTTATCGTAGTAAAACTGCTTAATTTTCTTTTGCATGATTTCTGAATGCTTGAGACTATAAAATCAACACGACAACTGTATTAATATAATCATCGCAATAGGTAACTGACTAGAGCCACAATTGTAATTTGTAAATAATACAATTTATTTATTTATTAAAGTTCTATTTTGACCCCTATAGTAGTGTTTTTACTTCCATAATATTTGAGGGAGGGGGCACAATAATACAATTCTGCTGAGGGCACCCATTTGGCCAGCAGCGGCCCTGTCAATGAACTTAAAATACTGTATGATTGCTTTTCCATTTCCAACGTGCATGTTACTCTGTAGTTCAGTTTCATTCATTTCATTTTTTGTCATATCCATTTCTTTTAGAGTTTTCCTGTGAAGAAATCCTGAACAAGGGTTAAGATGAAGGCAACCAATTGGGATTCGCATTCCTCTAAGACTCTTGCATGAACAACTTCAAAAATCCATATAATATTTGAGTTTTTTTCAAATCTCAAAATGGAACTTGGACTAAACATGCAGATAAAGAGGGAAAAACCAAAACTCTCAGGTACTTAATGTAAACCAGGGTTCATGAGTAGGGAAGAGGGGAACACTGCGTCCTTAGGGGGCCGCCACTCGCTGGTTGCTATGGGGAATGCCTCGTCGTGACCAGTGTCTGAAGCATACATTCAAAAAACAACAACAACGTGTTGGCCGGCGACAGCCCATGGCGTCACTACCGGTGCGACTACAGTATAAATAGGCGCCGGGAGCACACATCATTAACTTCTTCGTCTGAAGCTTGCGTCCGCAAGAAGAAACCTAGAGGACGCAGTGTCTCGTTCCCTACTCAGTGAACCATGGTTACATAAGTAACCCGAGACGTTTCCTTTTGTGGAACTTCGAACTGCGTCCTCTAGTGGTTGCTATGGGGAACGGTATACCCACGCCACCATGCTGGGGGGAGTGCATGCCAGAACCATGGCGAGTACTAAGTACCAATTCTACCATATTGCCATGGGAGTTGCCTCTGGGATGTTAGACGGCTGTCAGTGAAGTTATTCCCTACGGCCAAAGACCTAGGCTACATAACCCAAAAAACTGACATGTTAGGGCCAGACTCCTGGGCCCGGAGTAGAGCTCAAGTCTTGGATTCAGGAATAGATTCCTTTAAGGGAATAAGACCAAGAGCCTAGAATCATACTAGTCCTTGGCCTGTCACACAGGGGCTACCGCACGTTTGTCTTGTGGTGAAGGAACTGTCTCAACAGATCCTTAGTAGCAATACCCTGATAAGTAGGTATCCAGAGGATACATAGGGGGAGTGGTGCCCAAGGCAGAACCAGGTTTTAAACCACTCAGAAAGAGCACAAAACTGTTGGGCGTAGATCTTACCGTACAGGTTTTTAGAAAAGTGGGCAAAACATAACGTGCACACTTACCACTTATGGGGATTTTTTTTTTAGAAAAGTGGGCAAAGCATAACGTGCACACTTACAAGCTATGTGGATTTTATAAAGTGTGCAAAGCATAACGTGCACACACTTGATTACCGTTCTAGGGGTTCTCGTGGCACCATGAAAAGGCAGCCTATAGATAAAAATAGCATATCCCCAGACACTATATCTACAGCTATAATGCTAGAGCGGCTAGTAGTAAATCTGTAGCTGGGGAAGCAACATCCAGCTCTCAATGGAGAGAGAGCTCAACCTACAGCATGTTCCAATAATGGAACTGCTAGCAGTTATTTAGCTGAGGGAGCAAAACACCCAGTTCTCAATCCGAGAAGGGAGCTCTACCTACAGCATATTCCAATGCTGGAACGGCTAGCAATAGCTACCGTAGATGTGGGGGGCAACACACAGAATTCCAGTCCGATGAAGGGGGCTCGGCATACAGAACTGTTCCAAAGCAAGGACGCTAGCAGTAGTTGCCTTGGATGAGGGGCACAAAACCCAGCTCTCACCGATGAGGAGCTCGACCTGCAAGATGAATGAAAATCAGGAGGGGTAAGCCATACTGCGTCTAGGCCAAACTCGCATTCCAGGTAAACTTTGATAAAAGGGGTGCATGTCTCAATAGCTACCACGGGAAAGCCCAGTGGACGCGATGAATCTAACTTCCTCAGAGAGGATTAACGCTCCAAAGAAACCTCACACTCACAATAACCCTCAATGTGAGGGGGGTGATGCCTCAAGAGGATATACTGGTGATCGGGAAAAACCCCTCAGGGCGACCCAGATACGGTAGACCAGTCATGGTAGCATGAAAGCGTAAACCCCAGCCCGTACGTCCAGGAATTTTTTGCAGTGACACCGGGAGCCTGATAATCACAAAACTCCCGCAGAAACCTGTGTTATGGCCGCATGATCCAGGAAATATGAAGCCGAAAACCGGCTTACTTAACGTCTGGACATATATCGACGAGTGAAAAAAAGCACTGCGAGTCGAGCACCCGGTTTCTGAACCCATCACGGGAAACACTGCAAAGAAACTAGCACAAGGGTACACACAACCACCAGTT